>MU224858.1:4402655-4416888 GCA_018584345.1 Thuja plicata
TATATATATATATATAATAATAATAATAAATAATTATTACAATTTCTAATATATAATATAAAATAATATATCATGTATGCAATATTATATAATTTTAGCCTTTATTTATTATTTAAATTCCACCTTACATTTAAAATTTATAACTATATTTTAAATTTTTAAAATTATAACTATAGAAATGAAACTATAATATATACAACATAACTTATTAAATATTATTTTTAAGATTTAAAGTTTCTTATTTAATTTTTAATCTATAATAATTTTATTTTTATTAAATAACTATTAATTAAAATATACTTAATATTTATGATAAAATTAGAATTAAATTTACATATATAATTATAATTATAACTAATTACGACAAATACAGGCTACTTTGTGACACTTGTTTTAGTTATGGAAATCTTGTGAAAATTTGGTTTTGTCTGAGCATTTGTATAAAAGGTTTTATAACTGTTGAAATAAGATTGAACAAAAAGAAATGTATATAAAGTTTTTCTTGAAGATGATATTTTTTCAAATAATGTTGTTGTGTATATTGACTCCAAAAAACAAAGGAAATAACTCTTTTTGTCAAACACTTTGTGGTGCTATAAGCATTAATGATCTTATATAAATGTGATTGGAAACTCAAAAATACTTATATGTTGAGAAGTTTTCATTGTTTGACAGACATTTTAAACTTACTATGTAATATGCAAAATCATTGATGAGTTAAACATTAATATATTTTGTAGGCTTCAGATAATGAAGTCTATGAGATATGAAGTGTGTTAATGTAGAAAACTAGATTGTATTACAGTGAAACATAGAAACTGATGCAGGAGCATCTTGGGTGTAAGAGAAATCTTGCATCACCCAAAAATATTTTTTGGTTTCTTTTCAATAAGGGTTATTTTGTGTAGAGTTGCTATTTCTGGAAAGTTACTATTTTTAGTAAGTTTTCCGTTTGAGCTCATAATGTTCTATTTTATTCCCTAGAGGCTCACTTTGATTGTATCAACCTGCCAGTAAAGTTTCATTGCCAGATCAAGTCTAGTTTTGTAGATATTGGATATTTTCGGTATTGGTAGCAAGGTACAGAAACTTTGAACTCAGTTTTGAAGGCTTTAGAGGCTCTGAATGGGGTTGAAACCTTGGCTGACTAGAGCTTGCACGAGTTGGGTGTTGCAGATATCTTCATGGAATTTTTGGAATGGGGTTACGATGGCCCATTAGGTCAACGGCTGATGAGTTATGGTCTTCGAAAGTTGCACTACCTGAACTTGAAAGTTAAAGTTTCTTCAAAATTTCTTTTTGGGTTCCAAAGTTGTTTAGGCCTACTCTAATGTATTAAAAAATGAATAATAATATCTTAGGGTTGGTCGGCCTCAAACTTTAGGGTTTGATTTCTAGAATCTTCTTGGGCGGTTAAAATTGGCTATAAATTGAAGGCCCGTAGGGTTGTCTAGGGCTGTTATGGATTATGCATCTGGTCGCTCTGGCTTGCAGAATATTGTAATAAAATGCTCATGTGGTTGTGCATGTTGCAATTTTGAAAGTGCATTTTATATTTCAGAATATTTTAATTTCATTTCATTGTGGATAATAGAAAGCACATTTCCTGTCTTTGCAAATATTTTTATTCTCTATTGTGTTGTGTGTTTGCGTTAATAAGGGGAGCACCCTTCATAAAAAACCCTCTTTCTTTTATTCTATCAAAATATGTTAGATATTAAAAATTCATGTCAATGAGACATAGATTGACCATTTTGTTCTTATCAGTGAGACTTGACATTCTTATGTAGCTAGTGAGGCTCTACCAAAGAGACATTTTTTATTAATCTTGTAGGGAATTTTCAAGTGGTTTTTCATCCCTATGAGGGGTTTCCACTCATGAAAATTTGTGTTATGGTATTTCATTTTTGTGATTTGTTTGGTCTACAAGATCAAATTGTTAGTCTTGTGAATATTTCAGCATGTGGATTTATGTGATGCCTTTGATTTCAATGCTTATTTATTATTTTTCATGATTAAATTAAGTTTGATATATTCACATATATGATGTATCTTATGATAATGAAACTACCCCGAAACCAATATTTTATATATTCAAGGTTGATAAAAGTTTTCCTCAAAGTATTTGAAATTCTAAGACACTGATTCACCCTCTCCCCCCTTCCCCGCTCAATCTTAGTGTCTTCTATACTCCAACAAGTGGTATCAGAGACAGACCCTTGAACAAATTTTAACCAACTTAAGGGTTCTTGTTACTAGAGTACTTACAATGGGAAATAAAATTAGAAATAAGAAGGAGAAGTCACAACCTAATATGAAACTAGATAAAAATATTTTAAACATGAATAAGCTATGTGAAAATGAATATGTTTCTGAATCTGAAAGATTAGTTGATCTTGAGGAATAACTTATTGCTTCTCTAAATGAGACTAAGAATATTAGAAAGACGAATTACGAAATAATATTTCAACAAGAGAAAAAGGAAGTATATTGCAAAAGATTATAATTTGAAGTTATTTATCTCCAAGAAACACTTGAAGAGTCAAAAAAAGCAATCATTAGTTTAAAAATAAAAGTTGAAGAGAGAAAAAGAATTGAAAATATTGTCATATTAGAGTTAGCATTCAAGGTTGATGATTGTCAAAAATTGGAAGCTGAGATAGTTGTGCTTAGAAAATAGTTAACAAATCATGAAAGCTCAAACAAACTTTATGACATGTTGAGTAGGAAAATGAAATCTAAGAATCTTTTTATCTTAGGATACGAGCTAGGAAAAAGCTCTATGGAAGGATCAAAACACAAGACAATGTTTTCTACTAAGAATGGAAAGATATTTGTATTTAGGCAAACTCCAAGAAATAAATTTGATCTGAACTATCATGTTGTTTCCCTTAAGGTTGAAGGAAAGAATAATTTTGAAGACAGACAATTCAAATGCATTCATAGAGAAAGAAGGAGTTATATAAAGTTAACAAGGAACAATTATTTTTTTCAAGGTTATTGTTAGTCATGAGGTAAGATTACTGAGAGAAGGAGAATCAGTAATCTACCAAATAATCCAAACTTCTCTATCTTAAAACTTAAACCAGTATTCACAAGATTAACCTTAATAACAGAAAATGAAAATCATAAGCATCCAAATCCATCCACAAAATTGACACACGAATTTATCTCATGGAAACCCAAATAGGGAAAAAAAAAAAAAAACATGGTGGAGATTTGTACCCACTAAATGATGTACTCTTCTGAAGTACACCCTGTGAGGAGCTTAACCTTGTTAAAAGTTTACAACGACACTGTTAGGTGCTACCCAGTTAAGGGATTTACCTTAGGCCTGTTAGTACCTTTACCCTATTGATAGTTGCCTTGTTACAGGAATTAAACACTAGACAAACTGTCACTTGGTTAGAGGATTTACAAAAACAATATTTTTTAGGATCTACATTGTTAAGGGATTTAGCCTGCTATAACTGTTAGGGAACAAAAGAAAGAATGATCTATAGAAAAACACTACCTATGCTTGATCAAATCCAATGAAGCACACAATCTCTTCTCAACACACTTAACTCTTCCCTGGCTTGATCCCAACTCACACTTTTCATTTTACTTCTTCAACACATGATAAGCACTCTTAACCTTCAACTTCATCGATTATATACTAAACTTTTAAGTCCACCACCTTGATCAAACGCTAAAGTAGAATTTCAAAACATCCTTCTCAAATCCAACTTGACACAAAAAAATTAAATGCATAAAACATATTTCCAAGACCTTGTTGGCCAATACAATGATGTACACAAAATGTTGTGTCAAGGAGTCAAACATGCTTTGACCAAAAAAATCTTCCTCAAGAATCTTCTCCACACACTAGCATCGAGCAATGTGATGCCAGATCCTCACCTCCAATCATGAAGGCACATCACCAGATCGTGTCTAACTCAATTTATTCTACCACAACCTTAACACCAATCACTAATCAAATATTTAACACTTATCGCTCAATGGTGCAGGGGCACCTCCACCTTCAGATTTAATATTAATTAAGTAATGTCAAGCATGCATCACTCAAGAACACAAATAATGTAACATGTTAACAACTCAATCTCTACTCACCAGTCACCTATCCTACACATTGGTCACTCAAATTATTTTTGGTTGCAACTGTAGCATCTGAATACTGTTGACCACCATATCTCAAGACTATGTCACAGGATACACCATAGATTTGACAAGACATTCAAATCATCTATCACCTGTCATTAACTGTTCTAGAAATTGCATTGTTATACTTCAACTGATCACAACTTTCTCATAGGATCACTTCTGTAGTAGGATTCATGCATTAGACATCCAGAGACACACCTAAGTCTCTCCTAAAGATAGAAACCACTGAAAATCACTACAATCCTTCATTCATCATAACTATGCTTGGAAACATATTAAGAACACAAAGTCAATAATTGACATCAATAGAAATCAAATATCTGGTCATTTGGTAATCAAATCCATTCATCACATCTCAACAACTCACTTACCATCACTTCATTAGATATGCCAATAGTTATTTTTATTCTTGTAATGCTTATGGGCATAAGGCTTCTAATTGTAGAGGGTTTGAAAAAACTGTTAAGAAAAGTGGGGTCATGAAAGACAAGAATATAAGATGTTTTAAATGCAAACATTTTCGACATATAGAACACTTATTAGTGGTAAAATACTACTAAAGGATCCTAACAAGAAGATAAAACGTAACCAAGTAGATGGAAAAGATGAATCTGTGAAAAAATTTCTCTGCACTTCCTACACATGTGATGTCATTTAGGTCTTTAGGAGAAGAAAATATTTAGGGGAGTTTATCATGGTAATATTTCTTACCCCTATAAAGAAAAGAATAAGGTAAGTAAATGGTAGGATAAGGATAAAGGTATGGATATATGAATTTGATATTGGTCTCACAAGGTGACAAGGAAAGATAGAAGCTCATTCCCTCTTGTTCTTGGTTCACTTGGTTGTTATTTCAAGTGTATTTTTTTAAGGCTTAATTTTTCAGTTCTATGTTGTTGAGACACTCTCTTGGAGTTGTTTATGTTGCAAATTCTCTTCAATATTTTAAATAGGTTGTTACACGATAATGATCAAGATTTCAAGAGCACTAACCATATCATTGTAGGTGTACTGGTTGATTTCTTCTTTAAAAAAATTGATGTTAGAGATACTATTAGACATACATGTTTATTTTGACAAGTGAAGTTGAGTTAGTTTTATTGTATTTAGTGGTCTCATCATGTGATCAAAAATGAGTTTATTTATTGTCTATATCCTAGTGACATTGTCATTTGACAGTTGTGCATTCACAGAGGAGGTTAATAGTTTTTAGACTTAATTCAAATTATATTTTTTCATATTCCTGGTAGATTTCATATAGGAATGTGTAGTGATAGTTTGACAAAAATTGATGGACAACAAGCCAATAGTTTGTTAAGTGTGATGAGTGTATCTTGTGTAGTTTTTTCTTCTTTGGTTGACTGATACATAACAACATGGATGCTTCTAATACAATGGTTTAAATATTATCTTATAGCACAAATATATATTGTATGAAAAATACATCTTGATAGATATTTATCATAAAGAGGAATTGGTTGAGTCTCAAAAGTAAGTGTTTTTCATTTGTTTTGTTTTGCCCTCATGTGTTTGGCAATGAAATTTGCAGATTTAGGTTGAAATTCAAAAGAAATTTGTGTTGAAGATAATAAACACTTGAATCATGGTAATACCATGTCATGAAGAGAATGTTTAAAAGTAAATATTATGAAGATCTTGAATAACCATCTGATAATAAAGACATGTTTTGGTTACTGGTAAAAACAAGTTTTGAAGGGGACCTAAAACCCTTTACAAAGCTCGAAGCAAAAGATAGGAAGAAGTAGGATCAACCAAAAAAAGAATGCCAATAATTATCAGCCCACAAAAGGGCAGCAAAACTAGCAAAAAACCAAAAAAAGAGCACAAAAGACAAAAAACTAGCCAAAGCACCAGATCAGCTGGCAAAATTCATAATTCTAGCTTTTTCATCCAGGGTTTCACCCATTCTAGCCCATATTTCATCCAAGCTCATGATATTTATTTTCAGCTCTTCCAGGTTCTTCTTCACAACGGGAGACTTCTTCTTGTTGCTAGCCCGGGTTCTAGAGCTTGGACCACCAGTAGCCACCTCAACATCATTCTTCTAATCATCTTCCTCTCCCATGTCATTGTCTAACAAGTTGACCAGGATTTTTAGATTGTTGCTGGATGCTAACATAATTTCCTTACTATTCTTGAGAATGTCCATGATAGTTCTCTCCATTTTGTTCATCACATTTTGCACTTCATCGAGGATAATGTTCAAATTATGGGTCAGGTTTCCCTCGTTGAGACCTTTTTCCAGCTTCTCCAAAAGGATGGTATTAGTAGCTTCCAGCTTTGTGCATTTGAGGTTGAGCCTCTTTATGTCATGGAAGCACCACATATTGTATTTGAAAGAATATAGAGCCTGAGCTTTGGCAGTTTGAAGAGCCCCAATATTAACTTCCTCCTTATCATCAAAGTCGTCAAAGACCATTCTGATAGAGGATTCTCTGACTCGTCTCTCACTAGTGTCCGTGTTATCCTCTTCAGAATAATCCTGGGTATCTTGAGAGACTTTCATATGGTGTCTCATGCCCTCCACAAACTCATCAAGAATGGGAACTTCCTCAGCTTGGAAATTCCTCTTAGGATTATTCTTCTTTGCATAGTGTATAGTTGTTTCAATCAAGTCATCAACATTTTGGGAATTTGCAGACTGATTTCTTGAGAATTCTCATTGTCCCTTGACTCATTGACATTCTCCACATCCTCCA
Source organism: Thuja plicata (assembly GCA_018584345.1). Classification (NCBI taxonomy): domain Eukaryota; kingdom Viridiplantae; phylum Streptophyta; class Pinopsida; order Cupressales; family Cupressaceae; genus Thuja; species Thuja plicata. Next base: position 4,409,540 of record MU224858.1, read on the forward strand.
TGTTGTCCAATTTCTCTTTTTCTTTGTTCTGCTCCTCGGCCAAACTCTATTTTTCTTTTTTCTGCTTCTCGCCCTCAACCTCCTTGTTCTAGGTATCATCGTCCTTGTTATGGGTATCAATAGCAGAGTTATCAATGGTCTCATTCTTCTTCTTTGCATTCTTCCTATTCTCCGCATGGTCCCTATACTATTCCTCACCCTTGTCTTGAGGCTCAACAATATCCTCTGAGTCCTTAGTATATTCCTCTTCATCATTAGGGTTTTGTTCATTCTGAGATTCATGGAATTTCACTTCCTCTGAATCCTCAGAGTTGTTTTCTTCATTATGGCTACTCTCTATATCTTCCATCTTCGCAGACCTCTACTTCTTTGAGCTAGTTTCAGGATTAGCCTTAGATATCCATTTACCCTTGCCCTTAATGGGAGTTTTGACAGTATGGTTAGGGATGGAATCCTTTATGTATTCATAAATCAATAGAATCAATCCTTCATGAAGAATGGCCTTCTTATCCTTCTTCTGATGCTCATTTAGGCTTTTAATAAGAGAGCTATGTAAATAATAGGGGATGTTGATGGTATCCTTGTACCTGAAATGATTCAGAAACATGAAATGGTAGGACTGCGACCGCATGAAACACCCATCAAGCGTAAAATACTCCATAACAACCAGGAGGGTGTTGCAACTTATTTACTTGAACTTGTTGACATCAATGTACCCATTGGCTTGGGTATCTTCGAAATCCTTCTTCCCCTTCTCAGATTTGGGAAACTTCTTAACCGCCATATCTGAGATTTTCCTATTTATGTAGAACTTTAAACCCTTGTTGGGTATACGAGTCACCTAGGCAATAAGTTCAACCGAAAGGTTGATAGTCTTCCCATCCATAGTAATGGTCTCTGTTTTCCATCCTTCAAAAAACTTCTGGGTCACACTTTTATCAAACCTGTGAAGCTTTTCTAGAAACGGGGTGACAACTCTCTTCCTTAGTTTACGCCATACCATACACATATCTTCGCCTTGAATCTTGCAACAATTTGCAGGTTCCTCCCTTTTAAGATCACCACCCATGATGTTGAACTTCAAATCCAGACTTTTTTCTCTATATTCAACTTCAAGAATGTGCTTGCAAAAGTTAACCTTCCCGGCAAAGTTCTTCCAGTTGGAAATAGCAACATAGAAAGCGTGGAAGAATCCCTTGGAGGCACCATAAAAATTTAAATTAAGCCACCCTTCTGGAGGGGATATCCAAACATTTTTCTCATGTTTACCCTCCTTAATCTTAGTTTCATTGATATTCCAACAAAGCTGTGTGTTTCCCTTCGAAAGATTTTCTTGGAATCCTCTAAGGGCTTGTTCAAACACACTGGAAGGATTACTAGAATTGTCCTGAAAAATTTCTATTATTCCTTTCTTTCCAAATGTTACATGTCACATGGGGGGCCAATATATTCCAAGTTTCATTGACCAAATCATAGGCATTAGGATTGTTCCATTGCTGGAAAAACTCCTGGATGGATCAGGGGAAAACCCAGCAAATGTTCCATTTCTGCAAGAAGAAAGAACACACCTGTTAGGAAAAGCAACAATGCAAAAAAAGGTGGTTAGTATCTTCCTCGTCTTCACAAAAAAGAAAACATCTACTAGAGATAGAGAATCCCCTTTTTTGAGGTTATCCACCGTAAGGGATTTATTTTGGATGAAAATCCAATAGAAGATCTCAATCTTAGGAGTAAGAGCTTTGTTCCAAGCCTTGGCCCAAAAATGTTTGGGGTTAGGAGATTAAAATTGAAGTAAACTAGTAGTAGTAATAGAGAATATCCCATTAGGAGTAGGGACCCAAACCATAGAGTCATCCTTAGAGTCACAAATGCACTGAGCTAGGAGGGCTTTGTCAATATGGTCAAAATCAAGATTTATTCCAGCCAGATTCACCCAGCTATTGTTAACCCAATAATCTTTAACAATAGAACCATATATGTTTTTGCATCTGTTTATGGATTCATAAAAATCAAGGTTATCACACAAGATCATATCCATCAACCAAGGATCATCCCAAAACTTGATGCTTTGGCTATTACCCAACTTCGATTTCTTCCCCTTGCTGGAAATGTTTCTAACAAAGTTAATATTCCTCCAGAAAATAGAACCTTCCACTTTATCAATGTTAGACAGAAAAGAATCTATAGTAGGGAGATCATAAAGGTACTCTTGTTTGCAAATGGTGTTACATTCCTTAGGTTCCCAATAAATCATCCACATCTATTTGGCCAATAGGGCATTGTTGATAACTTTGACCGGCCTTAACCCCAAACCCCCCATCTTTTTGGGTTTACAAACCTTATCCAAAGCAATCAGAGGGATACGGTTTTTTTCCTCAGCACCAGACCAAAAGAATATTTTTTTGTATACTTTCAATATTTTTAAAAAATTTCACAGGAATCTTAAATAGACTGAGAACATAAATAACTAAGATTTGCAAGGAAGATCTAATAAGCGTAACCTTACCCGCCGAAGATAAAATAGTGCCTTTCCACCCAGCTAGTTTCTTGTTAAATTTATCAATAAGAAAAAATCAAAAAAGAGTCAACAACATTCATCCCAAGGGGGGGCCTAAGTAGGAGGAAGGAAAGCTACTGATTTTGCAATCTACAATTTTGGTTATCCTGGCCTACCTATTATCCAGGGTGTTGATGAAGAATAAGGCACTTTTGTTCTAGTTAATCAGTTGGCCAGTAGCTTTGGTATAAACATTAAGGGCCTTTTTCATAGCACTAGCTTCTTTGATAGTAAAATTTCCCATGGTGATAGTATCATCCACAAACTGGGCATGGAAGCAAGTTAGAGGATTGGAGGAAGGAAATAGCCCCATGATAACACCCTTGTCCACCAGTAATTTAAAATATTTGCCTAAGCATTCAGCCAGTAGAGTAAAAATAATAGGAGGGATAGGGTCCCCCTGTCTGAGACCTCTGGATCTTTTGAAGAACTTGGAAGCATAACCATTAATGATAACAAAAAATGATGCAGTTGAGACCAGATGGGAAATGATCTGAATAACCCTTTCATTAAAGCCAAATTTCCTTAGAACAAAGCTCACAAAATTCCAATCAACCTAATCATAAGCTTTAGATAAACCATGTTTGAGGAGAAAGCCCTGATTACGAGCCAAAGAGGCGGAGTGAATGTTTACATGAACCAAAATAACATAATCAAGGATTTGTCTACTTGGGATGAACTCATTCTGTTGGGGAGAAATCAACAAAGGGAGAATAGCCAACAATCTATAAGTTAAGATTTTTGACAAAAGCTTATAAATAGAACTGCAAAGGCTAATAGGTCTAAACTAATCAAAGGATTGAGCTCCAAAAATTTTTGGAATCAGGACTTTAAAAGTACCATTGATTTCTTTAAGAAAAAACTACTTCCAAAGAATTCTTTCACAGTATTAGAGACATCCTTCTCGACAATCTGCCAGAAATTTTGGAAGAAGAACATCGGGAATCTGTCTAGGTGAGTAGATTTGTCTCCTTCATAGGAAAATACCACCTCTTTGATCTCCTTCCCAGATGGAATAGCCTGCAACATAAACTTTTGGTCTTTGTTGACAATGTCCGGGATGGTCTCAAGTAACAAATCATGATTGCTAAGGTTTGGATTTTTCTCTTCAGCCAGCAGAGAATAAAAGAAGTGAACAGCTTCTTGCTTGATTTCCTCTTCCTTGTTAACCTCCTTGTTATTCCTAGAAATTTTTTCTGTTATTTTGGTCGCTCTATGTTTTAGAGTAGTTAAATGGAAAAACTTAGTATTATTGTCCCCTTCTTTTAACCAAACAACCCTAGATCTTTGGCGTTAATAGGTTTCTTATTTAGATATGATGTCATGATAACTAACAAGGGATTTATACTCTTCCCCTCTTAGATTTTCAGAAAGACCATGTCTTTGGATAGCTTCCTGAATAGAATTTAACTCTTGTTTAGCAAAGTTCTTATGTTGGAAGATGTCCCCAAAAACATCCTTGTTCCAAACTTTTATCTTTTCCTTGATGTTTCTGAGTTTTTTGGTGACTTTGAACATCATTGTCCCATCAACTCTGATATTCCACCATTCACCAATTTTCCTTTCTAGATCTGGGTGGCTTAACCACATTTTTCAAAATGGAAGGGGTAGTTTTTGTGACCAATAGCAAGATCTACTTCTAAAACCAATGGATAATGATCACAACCAATTCTAACAAAAGAGGAGAGAGAACAACAGTATTTGGGGAGCCATTCCTAATAAATAGGGGCCCTATCCAATTTTCTTTGGATATTATCATTACCAACATACCTATTGGTCTAAGTATAGCTTATACCTTGGAGATCCAAATCTAGCAACCCTTGGTCATTAATAAAATATAAAAGATCATTTCTTCCTTCATTTTGGGATAGAATACCACCATATTTTTCCTTGTCAATAAGAGGGGTATTTATATCCCCCATCACCAACCAACCATCACCCCTGAAATTATATCTTCTTTCTGTAATTTACTTCCAAAACTTATCTCTATTAACTTTAGAGTTTGGGGCATAAATAATCATAATGTCCCAACTAAAATTGTCTCTGATGTTGAGCATTTTTACTGAAATCAAATTGGAATCTTCAGAAATAATTTCACCACAAATGGTTTTCTAATTCCAAAAAATGGTAGTCCCATTCGAAGCTCCAGTAGAACTATAACTACTAACACCACCTTTCTGGAAAAGTTTGATTTTCTCCACTTTTTCCTTAAACATTTTGGTTTCTTGAACAAGAAAAATGTCTGGTTTGTGATCTCTGACCATGTTTCTCAAAATATCTTTTTTATAGGGTACATTCAGCCCTCTTATGTTCCATGATATTATCTTCATAATTTTTTAGGGGGAAAAGCCTCTTGGATGGTCATTTGTTTTCCATCTGCCACCTCCATCCAGCTGTCTAGCTCACGTCCTTCTTTTTCTTGTTTTCTTCGTAAAACATTCTTAGCTTTCCCCACATCACTTTCCTACTTCTGGTATTGATGCCATCTTGGGATAGAGGGGAGGCTCCTTTAGATGTTCCTTTAAGGGATTTTTTATCACTATGGACCATTCCTTGGTCCTTCTTTTTTTTCTGTATGCTTGGTGCATTCTGAGGATGGGCTTTCCTCAAAAAGCGAGTATTTATCTTACTTAATCCCTTCGACGAGAAATGAGATATTCAAGGGTTTAGTGAAACCAATGATGTTACTTTCTTGGGCATCCTGCATCTCATCCTATGACTGTTATTCAGATGGGGTGGGCTTCTCAAGGTTTTGTCTCTTCTGGTTGTCTTTCTCAGAATCCTTATCCTCACTCTCTTGTTCATTCTGAGAATTAGTTTGTTGTTCTTCTTGTTGGGTTTCCTCCTTAAACTCTTTGTTAGTAATCATCAGAGGTAAAAACTGATTTCCCCCAATCAGCATGTCAAAAATCTCCTCATGACTTGGAATAGGCTTTAGAATTTTAGATTCATCATTATCTCTGATCTTAGAGTCTCTACTCTGGTCAATCAACTAGTTGTTTCTGCATAGGTTAGTCTCATCATATTTCTTGCCCTCTAAGGTGAGGATTTGATCATCCTTACTCAGATTCCCCTCATTGACTAATTGGACTAAATCTTTAGATGAGCACTTGGTAGCTAGATTCTTGGGTCTCCATACTGAGGCATTTCCCTTAGTTTCATTCTTCTTATTCTCTATCTTTCCCTCTTTTTTTTGTTATCCTTTCTTGGGAAGTTCTTAACCTAGTGACCTATTTTTTTACAACTAAAAAAAACAAAAGGGAAGGATTCATATTCCATTTTCCCATTTTAGAGACTAAGTCAATGGACATAGGAAGTTTAGTCGACTTATAAATATTAACGCAAATCCTAGCATTCACCAGTCTAGATTTTGATGTCGTAGTCAGATCCAAGGATAACAATTCACCGAAAACATTGGCTATTCCTTTGAAAACACATTCATTCCAATATTCCAAGTGTAACCCTCATAATCTAACCCAGACAGGCGCCGAGTCCAAAAAAGAGTCATTTAGATCCATATTAGGTTCCCATATTCTTAGAGCCATGGAGGACTGCCCATGACCCAGGGACCACCACACAAGTCTTTAGTCATATCCTCTCAGTTGGTGAAGGAAAAATAAAAGAAGCCCTTTGGCATTGCAGCTACGTTGACTTGTCCTCACAGAAACCATCTTCTCTAGGTGAACCCACAAACATAGTCTATGTTTGGTCTCCCCTAGCAAATTTTCCAACCAGCATAAGGTCCATCAATGCCCTCGAGTGACCAATCACCTGGCCAGTGATGAATATTGCAAATTCTCCCTTGATTGGATCGGAGATGTTGTTTGCTTTAGAAAAAGAGGACTTTCTCGAAGGTTTTTTCCCAAATAGTGTGACCCAAGGACGCTCAGAAGGTTTATACTCGACATTTTTATCTTCGCTGAGAACATTTTGAGCACCTCCCCCCAAGTTTGGGGAAGCACTATTTCCTCGTGGGTCCCCATTCCTCAAAATCCTTCTATCCTCTAAAGGCTTTGTTGACCCATTATCCTCTTCCTAACCCGTTGATCCCTGTGAAGTGCCAGCATCCTGCCCTGCAACACCAGCAGGTACAACTGCATTTCTCCATTGTTATCACCCTATCCCCCATCCAAATGTGCTCTCGCTCCTGCTCCCACTCCATCCATTCAAGATAATAAAAATTTTATTGTCATTGATTTAGCCTATGTTATTGTTGATAATAAAGACATGTTAAAACAATGATGGGGAGAATATTTTCAAAGAAGAGCTTAAGATGGGACATAACTTTTTATATATAAGGTGAAGTTTGCAATACATGGAAAAGAAGCTAACATTGTTGCAAAGATTCATTTACTATTAATATGGTGGGAAAATGATAGAGATATCAGGTCATGAACAAGAGGTTTTGTGGACTCGAGCACACATACTTCAATTAAGTGTCATCATGGAGATTGAGTTTAGGGGAGTCTCTATTGTTAGTAATAACTGAGAGGGGGGGTGAATCAGTGGCCTCAAATAATTATCCTTTTAAACTTCAATCCACCAATTAATACACCTCAGATTATTAAGTCCCTACAAGATGTATGCCTTTGAAATACTTGAAATAAATAACTGTCTGTTGGTTTACCTTGTCTGTCCTTATTCTCCTTGATAACTGATAAGCAGTAAACTGTATTTACCGATACTCAGTAAATATGTAGAGTATACCAGTCAATCCATAAATGCTTATGTGAAATGTAAAACACTAAAGTAATAAACCATACACACATAACACAAGGATTTTAACGTGGAA
>MU224858.1:4423009-4478437 GCA_018584345.1 Thuja plicata
CGATAAGCAGTAAACTGTATTTACCGATACTCAGTAAATATGTAGAGTATACCAATCAATCCATAAATGCTTATGTGAAATGTAAAACACTAAAGTAATAAACCATACACACATAACACAAGGATTTTAACGTTGAAACCATGTTAAGGGAAAAACCACTGGGACCGGTACCCCAAATTTTCACTCTTCTGAAGTGAGCGCTATTAGGAGCCAACCATGTTAAAGGTTACAAACACACTGTTAAGTGCGACATTGTTAGAGGATTTTTATACATAGGTTTTCACTTAGTATCTGGCATCTACGCTACCATCCTTGAATCAGCCTTCTTCTTAGACTATCAATAGGCTTTAGGTAAGACCGATGCTACTATCATGAGTCAACCTTTTGGTAATCTGTTAGGATATACCTCAATTACAAAAGACAGTTAAGTCCTTCTCTGGTAAGAGACTTAATGCTTCAATGGTTAAACTGAAACAAAATGACCTGTTTCTAATGCAATTGAATTGCAGATTTTCAGATCTATTTACTTACAATATCTTTTTGATCAATGTATCAATTCAATTCCTTTGTACTTAACTCTTTCTACTCTGTGATGCTGTGCTTTTCTGTTCATCGGTGTCTGCAGAATTCTTTAGCTCTCCCTTAGCTTGATTGATCAGGACTGCATGAAGTTTATCCTTCATCAGTTTTTCTTCAGGATCTTCTATCAGTTCACTCCTACGTGTATTTGATTGCTTACAGAAATTAATTATGCTTGTCTCTTATATAGACATGATATTCCTTAATTCTTGGTTCTTGGCGTGAAAAATAATCTAGCCAAATTGATTTATGGCTTTAACTCATTATTTATCTCGTAGTTATCTTCTTTCCAGCTATACAAATCAATTGCTTAACTGGGTTTGAATAAAACAAATAAAACAACCAGTTAAGTCTATCCTTTAGCTCTGCCAGCTAGATATTTTGTCATTTTCTGATCTCTCTGTTCTGTCGGTCAATTCTGTAGTTCATCGCCGGTGACAACTGTCAGTTCCATCAGTGCAACTTCCGTTAGCTTCGGGAACTCTGTCCATCAGGCATCATTGGATCTTGCTCGTCGGGCAACACTATTTTTAGCTCGTTGGGCATCCTGTGATTCTGCTTCATTAGGAAACACTGTCTTCTTCTTGTCGGGTATCACTGTGACTTTATCTCTGTCTTTACCGATGGTGTGCACTCCGCCGGTGTAGTCTGTCACTTAGTGAATACTTGACTTTTATGCATTGCTGAAAGCATAACCTTTATTCCATTAATTCTCTAAAATATTTGGCATTATGTATATGACCATATAGATGATATCAAGTTGACGTCAATGAAAATACAAACCATTAACTGATTTAATGTCTTGCATCATCTTCAACTTAATATAGTCAAACATTTAATCAGTTACATGTCATCATCTATCTTATCCTAAACCTATACGTCTTCATGCTGATATGACCATCTAGAAATGAAAATTTTGCATAGTTAGTTTATCAAAAAAGTATATATTAATGTAGCTTACAATGCAAATATAATTGATATTAAGATTCACAAAGGTTTGAATGCATAAACAATAGAGATAAAGGTGCATTCATGAAAAGAAAGAATGGAGATTTGGAGATTGTCAAAGAGAAGCAGTTGAGAGTAGACTTGTCATGAAGAGCATAGAAATGCAGAGCCAAGTGAATTCATTATAGAAGTGACTAGTAAGATGGTAGAATAATAGTAGTGATGTCAAGATGCATATTGGATACCCAAGGTGATAACGAGCCAGGGGGAATCTAGCATATTTTACTATTGTCTACAAAGACTCACAAGCTATATTAGTTTCCTGAAACAAAATGCAAGAAAAACATTCAAATGAGGAAGTTTGAAAAGGTTAAGAATGGTTTGTTGATCATGTTTAAAGTATGATATGGTGATTAGTGATCTTCTTTACATAAGCTATTAGTGCATTATTCAAGGGGATTTTTCATGGTTAAATTTTATCCATGTCTTTGGTTCATATTTTTCAGTGATACTTTTAAACAATAGTTGTAGAAAAATGATATATATATATATAAGACACAAGTGACATCTTTTCATTCTTACCCTTTACTTATTATTTCTATTATTATCTTTATGCTCATCTTGTGTTGATCAAATTTCTATGAGGCAACATGCATTTGTTACCCTACATGATGGCTAACAGAATTATTCTCTTATTGTCTTTGTTGATATATACCAGGGTTAAAGTATTTATATGTTAATACAAGATCTTATGCATTTAGTTGTCAAGAGTTTGGTATACATGCTTTCATTGTTACAGAGTTTTTGATTTAAATGCACCCACTACATTTTTGTTTTAGCAAATCTTGATCTCTGCCCTATTTATTATATAAGTCATAATGATGGACATGTATCATTAAAGGATCTTTGGACATTTTTTTTGGTGCACATATAGTAGCTATTATATGACCTATTATTTCAGCTTATACATTCTAAGTTGATCTTTTCTTGATGCCCATACACAGATTATACTGGTGTACATATGTTCCATTTCTAGTTATGTTACATTGATTCTTTTTTTTTTGTTGCATCCCTTTGTCTCTTGATGCAAAAAGGGGAAGAGTGCTTTGGTATTTTTCCATCAATTCCAAAGGGGGAGTTGGTTGGTCCTGTTGCCCCACTTTTGGTCTACATATCTTTCAGAAAAAAAGTGGATGTTTAATGTGTAGTAGTGATCTTGAAAGATTCGTGTAAGTCCTGAGTCTAATTCTAGCTATCCTCTTAGGATAGGAAGCCTTTATCAGATTTCCCTAAATTGCCTTCTCTTTTGTGAGCCGGAGGGAATTTGTCTTTGAGATCATGTTTCATTGGGTAGGTTGAGTTCCCAAATCCGGTAAAGGCCATGTTTTGAAGGATTCTAACATTGGTTTTGTATGCAGTTGAAGTATTTTGCCTTAACATTCCCTTTTGTAGCATTGGCATAAAATTGGTTCTGAGCTTCTCCTTGGTGGAAAATCACTTACAGAGTGCATTTTCCGCAATTAATAGACTTTAAAGTATCAAAGGTCAGTGAAAGTTGAAAATGAGAGATTTGGGAATAAGGAAGTTTTGGGCATTCAGATCAAATCTATTTCAAGAAAAAGGAAGGATTGAACGAGGAAGAATTCAAGATGCAAGCTTACTAGCGGAAAAGCAAAAAATGGCTTCTCTGCTGCTCCAACAAGCGGGTTTCAACCTGCGGGGTATGTTTTCTGCCAAACCATTAAAATGGAGGATTTTTGAAGAATAATCGATCTCTTGAGTAATCCAAGGTATAAGGAAAGAAAATAAACCAATCACATATCATTTTAGCATCTCAATAAGCTAAAATTCTCCTTCGGCATATTTTTGAGTAGAGAACACTCCAAAGGCATTTCTCCGCTGAAAGGGAGGCAGAAAAGTGATTTTTCACTACCTCCAGAAAGTTACTGTTACAGTTACTAAAGTGAAAGGATGTTTCTTAATGGCCCGTAGGGGTAAAAGTAATTAATTCAAATAAGGTCATTTTAATCCATAACAGACTTCTTCATTAATGTCTTAGTGTTTTCATTTGTGTGGCGCGGGAAGTCAGTCGTTAAATGGTAAGAATTCAAAGTTATAAAATCAGTGAAGTATTCCAAACAGGAGCTACCATCTGTGTGACGAATTGTCCAAATTTGAAATTCTTAGCAAAACTTGTTCATTGCTCTTGCACTTTTGAGAGATATACTTCATTCCCAAGTCAGAATCAGTTGAAGCATGGCTACTAGATTTACGGGGTTCAATGGCATGAATGGAATCACATCTGATTGGCATAAGATTATAGACACCTCCTTGAAGTTCTTCGATATGTAGAACTTTCAGAGCATATTGAAGGCAGACCAGATACACCCTATCACTGAGAAGTTAAAGGATAGCGGGTTGGTAGAAGCTGTTGGTTTTCCTGTTGTCATTCAAGCTCCTGAGCTTGTTTGAGAATGCATAGCTTGATATAATCCAAATACCAAGAAAATCCTCCTGCCCAATGACATGGTGCTTCTATCCATTGATTGAGATTCTGTCTAGAACTCCCTACGCATTCCGGAGAAGGCTGAATAATCAGAAATGACATATAGTTAGGCGGTTACCAAATATGGAGCAAAGAAGGTAGTGTGGAAGAACGAAATAATGAAGTCATGGTTTCAAGAGCCGAGGAGCACCAAAGGCAAGTTGCCCAAAATATTTTACGACATGAATCTGAAGCCGGAGATTGTAGACATCTTGGTGCTATTCCATAGGATCCAAGGTGAGAGTGACACATTAAACTTCATTGAGCACCATTTCTTCTTAGTCCAGGTGATCTGTTCTCAACACCATTTCATCGATTGGGCTCTTATGGTAAGCGAGAATCTCTCTAGTGCCTTAACTAGAGCTAAGCTTCAGAATGAGTTCTACATGTCTTCAGTCCTTTTATATATATTGTCCACAATTCAAATTTGGCCAGGGCTTCCTAGATTAGAAGAGTTCCCAGAAGATGTTAAAAGCTATGAATTTTTCCCCTGTCTACAATTACATAATAGTTATGCTGAATATCTCAAAGTTAATGATGCATTCACAATGAGACTGTGCAGGGAGCTACAAGATTTCCTAGAAAGGAGATTTTCTCCTGAAGCCATGGATTTTATTAGCCAATTTAGGTGCTTTTTCATTCAATTTGCAGATTTCTCATATATTCATCTTGCAGGATTTGATGACTTCCCTTTGAAGTTGCCCAGATATCCTGATGATATGATCGTGCTGGTTGAGGTGATGAGGAAGACACTCCAAGTGAATCTGATCTGTGCTGATGCTAAGAAGAAGGGCTACGATTTCCTGATGACCATTGGATCCTACAGTTGCACATCCTAGTCTGAGGCAAAGAATGTTCTAAAGACATTCTCAAAGAGGTTTCAGTTGGAGACATATGATGTCTTGAGGTCGCAGTATGATCCTGTAAATTATGCCCAAGATTTCTTGCAAATGAGTCGTGCAATTCATCATGTTGATGATATTTAAGACTACTAGGCTAACTACAAAGATGACTTAGATAGTAGAGAAAGGTTCTATGCCAGGTTAACTATTGAACAAATCAAAAGGTTCAAAGTTAACATTGTTGTGGAGGGATTAGAAGATGATGGCCAGCACATGTATGAAAATACATATTTGGAGAAGATTAAGCCCCTTCCTATAAGCTCCAAACCCATGCTAGGTCAAACTATTAATGACTTGCAAACCTTGATGGGTGGAATCTACAAAAGAACAGAGGAGTGTGTCAAATGAACTACAGGTAGAAGGAAGAAGTCAAAAAGGAAGCCTCCTTCTCAGCGAACCCTAGCAAAAGATACTTTGAGCACTGCAGCAACTTCTTCAGTAACGATCCCAACTATGGCTAAAGGATCAACCCAGCCAGCAGGCGGAGGTGATGAACCTCCCGAGAAAGAAATCCCACTAGAGAAGACTTGATAAGAGGGCCCGCTTCAAGACATCGGGTCGATAGAAGAAGTAGTTTCTATAGACCTAGTCAAGCCTATAGAAGAGCCCACTAAAGGTGTAGGACCCAAGCAACCAGATAAAGCTAGTGTTGTAGATATAAAAGTCAACACTTTGACCCAAGATACTCCAAGGCAAGGGTCCCATGTTGTAGTAGAGGTGGGTGAAGATAGCTCCAATACCTCAGCCACAGAATCAGATGAGAGGGTTGAGAAGCAACAAGAAGCTGCTCAAGTCATTAGATTAGTTTCCTCTTCTCTAACATCAATGAATCCATTTTCTTCCAGGCCTAAAGCTACTCCTTCGGTCATCAGGAAGTTGTTCATAGAAGAATTGGTTTCTGCTTCCAAAGTTACTGGCACTAAATCCTGGATAGAACATACTCTAGAGCATAAAAGGAAGAGAGCAGAGGAAGGGAATTCCAGCAAAGATACTCTCTCACAGGCCTTGCAACCCAACACCACTGTGGGTAAAGTAAAGAAGGTGAAGACAATGTCTACACTGGGCCAAGATCCTCAAAAAGGGCATTTCACTATGGAGGTGGCCAAGCCTACAGAAGAGGGTGGATTCAAAGATATGACTACCTTCAATTTTTAGTTACAATAATTTGACATGGGGCTTGCTCATGACACCAAGGTAGACTAGTGGAATTCCACCAATGTGGTCATAGAAGAAGAGCTTGAAGAGCTCAAAAATGCTAAAGTTCAACTTAAAGAAGAAGTAGCTGAGCTAACTAATTTCATTAGACAACTCATCACTCTGATAACAAGTGTTCCTTGTACCTAGACCACTTTGGATCCTAGTGCTGCAGAGAACCAAGCCATCCTAGCCATGTTGCAAGAGGACACACACTTCGGGCAGATTGGCAAGAGGTGGATCAAGAAGCTCAAATCTGAGGGACTAGTAGTTGTCGAGCAACTGGGTAACGCTCTCCTAAGGCTAGAAACAGAGAGGAATAATATTGAAAAGAACTTGCAGACTCTCGCATCAGAGAGAGTGAGATGACAAAAATGAATAGTAATGTTGCACGTGGTGGTTAAAATGAAGACCAAGGAGGCATTAAAGGCCAAAATCTTACAGAAAGGAGATGAGCCTTTGATCAAATCGCTTCAAAGCCTAGAATATAAAATTGAGATGATCATCCAAGTTGAAACAGGGTTGTAGCACACAGATGTCAACATCAAGGAAGAGAAGAACAAATATTTTAGACTCCTTCAAGGTCTGCACACAGAATCACAAACAAGCGGTCAAGGTAAATAAATGATCGAATTGGCTTATATGCAGAAATTATTTTCTGATTATGTGCATAAGCTGGCAGAACAGTCTTCCACCCATTTGGACAAGGTGCCAGAACTCCAACAATTGAGCAGATACATTTTTAAAGCCATGGAAGAGCTGAAGGATCGGACAGATGCGATCAAGAGCCTGGCCAAAGAACATTCCAAATGGCTCATCAGATACACTATTGTCCGTATCAATAGGCATGAAGAGCTCATCCCAATCATTAGAGCTTGTTAGCATACAGATTTGTCTTTCTATAAATTATTAATCACTTTCTCTAAGCCCATAAAAAACAACAATCTTCAAACTAACAGTTGAATTATAATATTTAAACTTATAATTCTCTGAATTAAGGTACAGCTCCCTGTTTGATTTTCAATGAATATTGAAAATCATACATTACTTTCACAAACACATACACTTTTAACCAAAAATCGAATAAGGTTTTTGAAGTATTCCATACATCAACATGTTAGGAAAATTGAATGAAAGATAGATATTTCAATACCAAATGAAGCTCACATACTTCAATTTTATAAACTAGTTGCTGAAAACAAACTATACTAAACACACTACAGAAAAATCCACTTGAAAATAGATTTTTGATAATCAAGAAATATTCCAACAGAGATCAATATGCTAATATAAACCAACAGATTTGCAAAAGCATAAATTTTTGTTCTATTCATATCAAAAATATACTTCCAAGTTTCCTTCCCGATTAACAACCTAACTGAAAGATACTAAAAACTATTAAGTCTTAGGCCTAGCTTAACCAAAATTACCATCATCCTATTATAGATTATCCTAGCTATAAATAGATGTCAGTCTTAGAAAATAGGAACTGACATCCCGAGATACACTCTATGGGATTTAGTATAACTATTTTTACAAAAACTGCCCAAATTCAGAGAAACATGAAGTAAGAAAAACTACCACTACTTCGTGATCTGTGAAGCATGATCATGTAGTGGTGGATGCACTGGATCCCTTTGACTGGTCTAGGGAGTTGCCAACAACGCAGGAATTCCTCCATTATTTGTGCACCTTTGCAACGCAGCTGATCGTGGCTTGATGTGGCAAGGTAATATGAATTACCCTCTGCTTCAGAAACTTCTTGTCTTTGCAGAGCTAGGTGATTTTCTGTATATGCGCCTCAAGGTGATCGGTAGATACCACCAGCATTGCTTCCATATTGGCAAGGGATATGAAGTCATCTGGGGTAATATCTTTAGTGTCTCTGATGGTGGCAATTTCATGCTCAAATTCAAGTAGCAACTCATATGCTCCTTTGACACTTTGAGTGTCCTCTTTTATGAGTGAAACATTCAAACATTTGAGATCTGTTTGCATAGTGTCCATCAACCCTTTTGATTCACTCAACAGATAAGTGGTCCTATCATGACTGGATTTAATAATAGAATTCCTCCACTCTATACTCTAAATGGAGAAGTACAAAGTATCTTCATCCAATCCTGGAACAGGTTTATCCGTTAGAAATTTGCTCACTCCATATTTCTCTATCTCATAGAGCTAATTGGTTACTTTTAGCCATTTCTTATTTTCTTTTTACCACTCTGCTAATTCCACCAGAATTTCTGAAACAATTGAGCTAACAATTCCGTGAGTCTTAATTAGTTGATTGATATAATTGCTTCCTTTTTGTATCATGGCTTGGATCCATTTAGTGTAGGCATCCGCAATCAGTTTATTCTTCTAAATTTGATCTAGGGTTTTCCTAACCTCTGGTGAACGTGGATCAAATGAATGTGAAACTATAGTCAAAGGTTTTGGATTAGGATCCCAAACTTCTTGAATGAATTCAGCCATCTTTTGGATTGTCGCTTTCATCTCATTCTTATCTTTTTCATCTTTAAAAGACCTATGTTTGATCCTTTTTGTATATTTCTCCAAGATTTTCACATCAGCCACTCTGGTTGCATATCCAAGATCTATTTTCTCGACCGTGAAGTCATCCATGGTAGCTTTAGAGAGTTCCTTATCATTCTTGGGAACTGCACACTCTGCATACCAGTGCCCTATTTTTTCATCAATGTCCACCCTGGATTCTAGCCTGATCCTTTTTGGTTTCTATGAAGCACCCATACATTTTCTTACCATGTCCTCAATAGGTATTGTTATTGGAAGGACATTCCTTTTTGTATTGATGGACATTTCCAACCATTTCAAAGTGGGAACTAGTGACTCTTGAGAATCTGCCAGTGCTTGCAATGGACTTGTGGGCATAGAAATTGTAGAATCCTTGACTTCTTTCTCATTATCTCCTCCTGAAATAGCTTCTTCTGATACAGAGCCTTGTGAGTCCTTATCCACCTTCACAGTATCCATCTCCTCGAGATTGATCACTTCTTTTTCTCGGACTGGCTTGACTTCTCCTTTGAGAGCCTTTCTTTTGGAAGTCCTCTTGGGTGGAACAGGACGAGGGGACCTCTGGCTTTTAGCTTTAGATTCAGCAGCCTTTGTATTTTTAGACTTAGAAGGACCTGCAATAGAAACATTTTCATTAGAACATGGTATAGAATTTTCATCATGAGCTTTAAGAGTTGATCCTCTAGTATTATGTCTTCTGTGAGGAGGTGGTCTTTTGCTGGCATCCATATTTTGGTTCTTTTTATAACACGGAGAGTCTTAATGTGGATACTCTCCCTTTCCTCTATATTCCAGTCAATTTTAGGAAGTGGCAACCCCTGAACCTTCTCTTTATACTGTTCATCAATTATATCTTCATCCCCCCTCTCTTCTATTCCATTGGCATCAATGCCTGTCTATAGGTTAACTATTTGGACAAGTGTAAATCTACACCATAATCTCCTTCTGACCTCAAAATCATCTGCACAGTTTTCCCAAAAATCTTCCATTTCAGGGACATGGTGAAATTTAGAAGGTAAACTAAAATGTTGCGCAACATATGCCCTAAAATCTCTCCTAGCCTTGAAAGTTTTCAATTTTAACTTGTTCAATTCTTTCTCTAAATTAAGAGCATTAGATGAATTCTTACAAGAATAAAAACCTAGTTCTATAGGAAAACTAGATTTGGCCCTTCCCTTTCTGTCTTTGAGGTCTTTGTGCACATGGCCCAACTGGCACCCAAGTTCGGTTACAACATGAAAATCCAGTGCATATCTGGGCAATTTGAATGGTTCTCCCTCAAACCCACCAACTCTAATGTAAGTAAACCTTCTGAATTGTATGAAGAAACTTCCAAAGACATTGACAAACTTCTTAGCCTCCTCTGACATTCTCTGCTCAATGTTCCCCTACAGTTCAAAGATTAACCTTCCCAGAAAAACACCATTTACTTTCATGAAACTATCAACATGGAATTCTTTCTGCAAATGGGGGTAATAGTCATATACCTTCATATTAGGAATAGGTAATTCATGATATAAACCATCCCACTTTCTAGTACAAGCTAGTGCATAGAATAAATAAGAAGACATATAGAAACCACTGGCCTTTTCTGAATAATTTTCCAACTGATGATGAAGTTCATCAGCAATACAATTTTCCCAATCAATGAATTTTTCCCCTCCCAAAGTTATCTGGATAAAGAAATACATCCATTCCTTCCAGTAATAAGCATGGCTATTACCTTTGACTCTGTTCAACAAGATCACTAGTTTTGCAACTTTGGGTTTGAAATGATCTATTGTAAGGGGTTTTGGAAGCCTTGACCCTCCCCTTTTTACCTCCAACAATCATTGTTTGGCAATTTCATTTCTGTATATCTTTTTCTTCCTTGAGAAAATAAAGTAGGAGGAAGCAATGGTCCATCCTTCATAAGGATCCTTTTCTGGAATGCCCATTGATGTGAGGATAACATCTCGGTTAATGGAGATTAGAGGGCTTTCGTCAATTTTCTTAATACATCTTTCTTCCCTATCATACCTTTTAACACATTCCATTACTAACTCAAGACAGGGGGCCACTAGGGGAAATTTCACTGCTTCAGCCAAACCACTTAAAACTACCTTCTCTATTATAGAACCAGAAACAGAGCTTTTGGTTTTGCTGTGAATCACCTCTAACGAACCTGCTTTTATCATCATGTCATCACATTCAGGAAGTGAACTAACCAGAGGGGAAGTTCGCCCAAAATTTAGGAGTGGGGATTTCATATTTATTATTGGGAAGACTTATAAAATATTGAAATTGTAGAAGGAAAACAGAACCTTTCAATATCAAACATTTTCAAATGGCTTCAATTTCGAACAGGGACTCTGGAAGAGAAAAACACTAACCTGGAGATTCTGCACACTCTAAGCTTCTCAGGATGAGAGTATACCTTCTACTGCTCTGCCAATTCAAATCCACTAGAAAAAATTCACCAAAATACTGATAGCACACACTCTTATTTTATAACTGATTTCCCACAAAATGCGAAGGCTTTGCATTAACTGACAATGCAGGCTCTTAATTAAATGCGACAAGAGTTTCTGTCTGATGCAATCATTATGTATTGCACCTCTTAAATGATTTAAATGACATATAAGTGTCACATCTAATAATGATTATATCCCAAACATGCACGGATAAAATCATCACCCGCCAATTGTTGCTTTTCTAATGTTACTGTTGTCTTTTCACCTATTCAACACGCAAGTTTCGGTTGAATCGCGAACCTTGATATAGCTTAGTTTGCAAATTAAGTTCAATGGGTAATAAAACATTACTTCCTTTTGGTGTGTTTATAAAATCACGTGAGCAAAGAAAAATTAGACTTTACTACACCTTTTGCAAGATGAAGCCCTCAACTGAACATTGAACCTTGAACTAGACAAGTTCAAGATTCAATGTTCAATGGGAGAGTGGATTTTGCAAACCGTGCCGCTCATAATTTCACGTAAAAGAAAAGAAAAGTGAAACACACCGGACATTGAACCTTGAACCTTTAACTAGACAAGTTCAAGATTCAAGTTCAACCGACAAGGAGAAAATGCAAACTAGGCTGAAAAATATTTGCAGACTTGTTACTTCTAGGACAACAGACTCTTGATTTTAGGTAATGATAAAACATAGGGTATGAGTCCAAAATTAGGGGTAACAATGGCTCTGACTGGGGACAAGGACTCTTGAAGATGCAGGATGAACTTAGTAGCTTTGGTTTTGCAGACCATTGAGTCACCCGGAAAAGAGAGACCCCAAAACAAAAATGGGACAAAACAAAAATCAGGAAGGAAAGAAAATAAAAACACAAGGAAAGTAAGCCAAAAATGGAAAATATACAATGAGGTAAGAAAAAGCTAATTACATTTGGTACAGATTTAGATCTTGACCATTAAAGGTCAATGGTAGAACAGTGCCATCATGACGCTCAAGGACAAATGAGTTACTTCCCATGGATTTGCTGATGATAAAGGGGCCCTTCCATAATGACTCGAATTTATTGTGAGAACCTTTAGGTTCTCTCCTCTTATCCCACAGTAGAACCTGATCTCCTTCCATGAAATTTCTTAGTCTAGCCCGCCTATCAAAAATTTTCTTTACCCTGGCCTGATGTAATGTTATATGGTCCACCATCTCCTCTCTTTCTTCCTGGATCTTATTGAGATACATAATCTTTTTTTGTAGACCATCCTGGAAAATTTGTCCTTCAATTGCTTTCTACAATTTCGTCGCCGCCAATTCTAAAGGTAAAGATAATTGGGCTTCAACACAGTACACCAACTCAAATGGAGTCATTCCAATTGCCCTCTTAGGAGAGGTACGATCTACCCAGAGATCCTCATACAATCTCTTATGACAGTCCCTGGCATTATCATTCACCAATTTCTTCATGATTGATATCAAGCTTTTGTTGCTTGATTCTTCCTAAGCTTTCCCTTGTGGGAAATAGTCAGACGCATGTGAAAGGTGGATGCCATTATCATAGAAAAAAAACTTTATTTCTGAAGAGGAGAAATTGGTAGCGTTGTCTGTGACTAATTTTTGAGGAATGCCAAACCTGACCAAGATTAGTTTTTTAGGAAATCACACACTACCTCTGATGTTGTCTTCCTGACCAGAACTGCTTCGACCCATTTAGTGAAATAATCCATAGCAGTCAGGATGTGTGTATGCCCGGCACTAGAAGGAGGATTGATTGGACCAATGACATCCAATCCCCACTGTTTGAAGGGCTCTCCAATGACTACTAGCCTCAGAGGGAGAGCTTCCAATTTTGGTTTTCCGCTGAAAAGTTTGCACTTTTCACAGCCAGCGACCCATTTGTATGCATCTGCAAACATTCCTGGCTAGTAATAATAACTTCTTAAATTTTTGAAAGAAGTTATAGTTGATGAGAGGTGACCACCACAGGCCTCATTATGAAACTTCACAAGCAACTTCTCTTGTTGTTCTTTATTAACACACCTTAAGAAAGACCCATCAATTCCTTTCTTGTATAGCATATCATCCACAATAACATACTTTGCTTCCTTGAGTCGGGGGTTTCTTTTCTCCTTAGGGCTCAGATGCTCTAGACAATCTCCATATGTCAGATAAAAAGCCACATCTAAAAACCATGAGTCTCTTAAGCCAACAAACAGAGAAATAGGAACATCATCTTCAGGTACACTGTGAGCCATCAGTTTGCATAGACCCTTCCCTTGAACTAACTTAGTAGGTCTGATATTCAAATCAAACTCTTGGATTCTTGCCACCCAAGTAGCTCTTTTGTTCATGCCTATATCTTGTTGAGTCAGAACATCTTTGACTGCACAAGAGGGTACATACACAGTAGAGTGCGAGTGCAAGATATAAAATCTGAAATGTTTCACAGCTTTAACTACTGCATATGCTTTCTTCTCAACCATAGGATAATTTAACTCATTATTTTTCAAGGGTATGCTCATGAAAGAAATTGGTACTTCCTCTCCCTTATCATTTGTCTGCAATAATATCCCAGATAGTGTATGCTCTGAAGAGTAACAGTAGATAATTAAATCTTTTTTATAATCAGGGTTGATCAATGTCGGGGTAGATGATATGGCCTTTTTAACATTATCAAATGCCTAAACAGCTTCCGAACTCCACTTGAAAGGGTTCTTTTCGCTTAAGAGACTCACCATATGTTTAGTTGTCTCAGCGAAATCTAGAATGAACCTCCTAAGAAAGTTTGTCTGGCCAAAGAAAGACTTAACTCTTGTCCAGTTAGAAGGCAAACCTATTTGCTGGATAGATTTTACTCTCTTAGGATCTATCTTAATCCCGTCTTTTGAGACAATATGACCTAACAGCTTCCCTTCTGTAACATAGAAGATTGATTTTTTAGGATTTAATGAGATCCCATGCTCTCTGGACCTTTGTAAAACAACTCTCAAATCCTTTAGGTGGTTTTTACGCCTCTTAGAGAAAAATGTCAAATCATCTAGGTAAATGACAATCACCTTTTTAATTAGATGGCTGAAAGAAGAATCCATTGCTTGTTGGAGTGTGGCACCTGCATTAATTAATCCAAATGGCATGCGGCTATAGGCATATGTACCCCATAGTGTAGTGAATGTTGTTTTGTGTTGATCCTCGTCATCCACCTTGATTAGAAAATCCATCTAACATGGACATCATTTCTATGCCAGCTACTATTTGCAATATATAGTCCATCACATGAAGCCCATAATTATCTTTTAGACTACTCTTGTTCAGATGTTTGAAATCCACACAAATCCTCATCTCGCCATTCTTTTTCCTCACTGGCACTATGTTGGCTATCCAGGTAGAATGATGAATAGGATATATTATCCGAGCTTGCAACATCTTCTCAACTTCTTTTTTTATCGTTTCAGACACTTTAGGGTTATAGCTTCTCAACTTCTGCTTTAATGGTGTGGCATCTGGCTTTAAAGGGATATGATGTTGAAATTTACCTACTTTAAAATTCTTCAAATCCTGGTAGGACCAGGAAAAAACATCCTTATATTATTTTAGTAAATCAACAAATCTTCTCCTCTCATCAGATGTACAACATTTTCCCAGGTTTACAAACTTAGGGTCTTGTTCATCTCCTATATTCAGTTTTTCTGAGGCACTTTCATCAGGAGATTCATGGGATGCAGGTTTTTGCCTGACAGCATCAAATCTGTCAAATAGATTTTTTAGGGAAACCAAACCTTTAGGGATGCGATTTCCCTTCAACTAAACAATTCCTTCTTCAATAGCCTTACTCGGATTAGGAAAAAATTCTTCATAGGTCGACTAAGATCCCTCGAAATAAGTAGTGCTAAAAACTTCCATCATTTGTAAGAATTTATCTATCTGCTTATCATCTTCGAAAACTTTCCAATGTTATGCATTGTTGGGCATGTTAGGTCTTTATACCATCTCAATTTTATAAATTTTTTCTTTGAAATCTAGATGGGGAAGCAACAAAGACGTTGAGACTGCCAAAGAATCAGCTCTACTATTGAGGTTTCTAGGGATAGCTTCAATAGAAAAGGCCTTGAATCCTTCAATTTCATTCCACACACGGTTTCTATAATGTTTTAGTCTCTCATTTTTTATTGAGTATCTTCCTCTTACTTGTCTCACTATCAATTCTGCATCTCCTTTAGCTTTCAGCATTTTTATTCCTTTCTTTTTAGCTTCTTCAAGACCAAGTAGAAGGGCTTCGTACTCGGTAGTATTATTGGTGTTACCAAACTCCAACTTGAAGGAGTGGGGAAAAATATCTCCCTGTGGTGATATGAGAACAGCCCCCACTCCAGAGCCCACTGAGGCACAAATACCATCAAACTCTAAAGACCACAAAGAATCTGATTCCTCATTATCAACCCTCTCCAAGTTCACCTCTAATGACATCATATAATTTCCAAATTCACATTCATGGTACAAGATCTCAGATTTAGGATCTTCTAATGGAAAAATAGTGTACTTGGATTTTCCTTCAGGTTTCAGGACAATATTTTGGTTACCAATAGGGATTGTCGCTTGTGACCAATCCAATTTAATTTCTCCCCCAAGATCCCTACAAAAAGTTCTACTAAGCAACATCCCATAACTGGCGGGGATGTCAGCTACCAGAATGGTTAAATTAAGCTTTTTACTAGGATGAGAAGCTAGGGCCACTTGAGCATCTTTAATCTTTCCTACTAGAGGGACTTGCTTGGAATCCATAGAGTAACATCTCCCAAAAGTGGTTGTTAGAGGAAGTTCTAGAGCTTTTGCTATTGAACCAGGCATTACATTATCAGATGCTTCAGAGTCAATGATGCAGTTATTCAATTTGAATCCATGAATAAACGGTGATAGATAGAAAGGCTCTAGTTTCTGAGAGACAAAAGGACTTGAATCATTAGAGGACTAGGAATCCAATGTGGGTTGGATTTCTTCAGGTTAAACAACATGTGTAGTTTCACTGGTTGCTGGATTTGAAGAGGTTTGACCTAATTTGACATAACTGACCAACCTATCAAGTTCTTTGGGATTCATTCTGAGATAATCAGCTGGTGACACTTGGATTTTTGAGGTTTTACAAAAATTTACAATGTCAAAAGAAGAATCAAACAAAGAGTCTTGAGAAACTTTGGCCTCTTTAGCATTTGAAAATTTGGAAAAATAATTCTTTGGGGAAAAATCCTTACCTTTATCCTTCTCCCAGTGTTGAGAAGTCGAAGGAGAGTCATTAGCTTGATAATTGCGTTGATTTCTAGTCATGATCAAACATGTGGGATCTTCAAGAGTTACCAGAATACTGCCTCCTCTTTCAGAGTCTGACTTGTATCCCATAAAATAATTTCTGGAGCTGCCAGGTAACGAAGAAACTTCTATATGTTCAGACAGGTCATCAACTAATTCTTTATTAACATGCATTTGCATTGATCTCACCATCTTAGGAAAATTTGCACCATAATGCTCATCAGTGAGGTGAAAAGTACACATATTTGCTTTTTTAGGGGAAACCTCTACTGCTCTTTGTTCATTCTGTGACTGTCCCAGATATCTGTGACTAGGACTAGCTTGATCAAGGTTTCCTCTAGGGATATCTTTGTATGGTTGAGGGAAATTCACATTTCCCTTGGGGAGTTGCCTCTTCATAGTAATTACATCCTTCACTAATCTTTGTAACAGGGGATCAGAAGAAGTGGCACTCTGAGGATTTGGTTGCTGGACATCTTTCCTCCACTTGCCAGCTATGCTAAGATCTTCTTCTAGTTCAACATCCATGGCTTGAGCTGCATCTAAATCAGCTACCCTTGCTCGTCTTAAATGAAAACCAATGTCTGGGGGAATGGCATTCATAAAGAAATCTTTTCTATTTTCAGCAGTGGGTCTTTTTGGGGTAGGAATCTTATGAATAATCTTATTAAAATTTGCCATAAACTATCTCATGGGCTCATGTATTTCTTTCTTCAACTGCGTTAATTGGGCAAGAAGATCATGTTTATTAGATATACTTTTAAAGCATGCTTCAAAAGCAGTTTTCATAGTATCCCAATCGGTAATTTGATCATTGGGTAAGTGATAGAACCAGTCAGCTGTGGATTCAGCAAGTGTTTGAACAAACAATCTAATTGCAACGTCTTCATGCTGAATAACCAGAATTCCACAGGCTATATTATATGCATTAAGATGATCTTCGACAGAGACTTTCCTGCCACCATAGAATTTGGGCAAAATCTCTCTAGCTCCTTTAGGCAAAGAATGATTTCCTGCCAGATTAAGAGGTCCAACAACATTACCCCAAGGTTGTGCCATGACTAAGGGTGAATAAATTGTTTGAAGGGGAGGGGCTTGAATTCCAAAAAGAGTCAGGGCTTGCCACTAGTGAGAAGATGAGGATATATTAGGACTTGACTTCTTATGAGAAGGAGGTATATTTTTAGCCTTCTTCTTTGGGGTATAACTGGTTGGAAACTGAAGGTTTTGAAGTTCTTGTAAAAATGTATCAAAGATACCTTCCCTTGCTTGGGACCTACTAAAAGGTCGAGAATCCAGATTTGCAAAGAAGTCTAAGGTCTCTGCACATCTCTATCTACTATGGCAGCTTCTTGGACAATGGGAAGACTTCTCAACCATTCACCAATTTCTTCTTCCTCTTCTAACACCAAGCGATCTTGTTGATAATGTCGGTCACTTTTCCTTACAATCCAAGCTATTGAATGAAGATCAGAGATTATATCTTCCTAGTTATTTAAAAAGTATAAGTCAGGTTGAATAACTAGGGGAACTTCTTCCTGACCAAGAATTATGAGAGCAGGCAACACCATGGTTTCTTCATTTAAAAAGAATGACTACTGATACTTTGTGTATCAACTCCCCAGTAGAGTCGCCAAAAATCTGTTAGCATACAAATTTGTCTTTCTATAAATTATTAATCAATTGCTCTAAGCCCATGAAAAACAACAATCTTCAAACTAACAGTTGAATTATAATATTTAAACTTATAATTCTCTGAATTAAGGTACAGCTCCATGTTTGATTTTCAATGAATCTTGACAATCATACATTGCTTTCGCAAACACGTACACTTTTAACCAGAAAGTGAATAAAGTTTTTGCAGTATTCCATACATCAACATGTGAGGAAAAATGAATGAAAGATAGATATTTCAATTCGAAATGAAGCTCATAGACTTCAATTTTATAAACTAGTTGCTGAAAACAAACTATACTAAACACACTACAGAAAAATCCACTTGAAAATAGATTTCTGATAATCAAAAATATACTTCCAAGTTTCTTCCTGATTAACCAACTAACTAAAAGATACTAAAAACTATTAAGCCTTAGGCCTAGCTTAACCAAAATTACCATCATCCTATTATAGATTATCCCAGCTATAAATAGCCATCAGTCTTAGAAAATAGGAACTGACATCCTGAGATACACTCTACGGGATTCAGTTTAACTGTTTTTACAAAAACCGCCCAAATTTAGAGAAAACATAAAGTAAGAAAAACTACCACTACTCCGTGATCTACGAAGCATGATCACGGAGTGGTGGATGCACTGGATCCCTTTGACTGGTCTAGGGAGGTGTCAGCAACATGGGAATTCCTCCATTCTTTGTGCGCCTTTGCAACGCTACTGATTGTGGCTTGATGTGGCAAGGTAATATGAATTACCCTCTGCTTCAGAAACTTCTTGTCTTTGCGGACCTGGGTGATTTTCTGTATATGCGCCTCAAGGTGATTGGTACACACCACCAGCATCACTTCCATACTAGAAAGGGCTGTGAAGTCATCTGGGGTAATATCTTTAGTGTCTCTGATGGCGGAAATTTCTTGCTCAAATTCTAGTAATAACTCATCTGCTCCTTTGACACTTTGAGTGTCCTCTTTTGTGAGTGAAACATTCAAACATTTGAGATCTTTTTGCATAGTGTCCATCAACCCTTTTGATTCACTCAATAGATAAGTGTTCCTATCATGACCGGATTTAATAATAGAATTCCTCCACTCTATACTCTTGATGGAGACGTATAGAGTATCTTCATCCAATCCTGGAACAGGTTTCTTGGTCAGAAATTTGCTCACTCTATATTTCTCTATCTCATAGAGCTGATTGGTTACTTTTAGCCATTTCTTATTTTCTTTTTCCCACTCTGCTAATTTCACCATAATTTCTGCAACAATTGAGCTAACAATTCTGTGAGTCTTAATTAGATGATTGATATAACTGCTTCCTTTTGTATCATGGCTTGGATCCATTTAGTGTAGGCATTCGTAATCAGTTTATTATTCTAAATTTGATCTAGGGTTTTCCTAACCTCTGGTGAACATGGATCAAATGACTGTGAAGCTATAGTCAAAGGGATTGGATTAGGATCCCGAACTTCTTGAATGAATTCAGCCATCTTTTTTATTTTTGCTTTCATCTCATTCTTATCTTTTTCATCTTTAAAAGACATGTGTATGATATTTTTTTTAGATTTCTCCAAGTGTTTCACATCAGCCACTCTGGTTCCATATCCAAGATCTATTTCCTCGACCGTGAAGTCGTCTGCATTAGCTTCAGAGAGTTCCTTATAATTCTTGGGAACTGCACGCTCTGCATACCAGTGCCCTATTTTTTCATCAATGTCCACCCTGGATTCCAGCCTGATCCTTTTCGATTTCTCTGAAGAACCCAGACATTTCCTTACCATGTCCTCAATAGGTATTGTTATTAGCAGGACATTCCTTTTTTTGTTGATGGACATTTCCAACCATTTCAAATTGGGAACTAGTGACTATTGAGAATCTGCCACTGCTTGCGTTGGACTACTAGGCATAGAAATTGTAGAATCCTTGACTTCTTGTTGATTATCTCCTCTTGAAATAGCTTCTTCTGATATAGAACCTTGTGAGTCCTTTTGTGCTATCACAGTATCCATCTCCTTGAGATTGATCACTTCTTTTTCTCAGACTGGCTTGACTTCTCCTTTGAGAGCCTTTCTTTTGGAAGTCCTCTTGGGTGGAACAGGATGAGGGGACCTCTGCTTTTTAGATTTAGATTCAATAGCCTTTGTATTTTTAGACTTAGAAGGACCTGCAAGAGAAACATTTTCATTAGAACATGGTATAGCATTTTCATCATGAGCTTTAAGAGCTGATCCTCTAGTATTATGTCTTCTGTGATGAGGTGGTCTTTTGCTGGCAATCCATCTTTCGGTTCTTTTTATAACACCGAGAGTCTTAATGTGGAAACTCTCCCTTTCCTCTATATTCCAGTCAATTTCATGAAGTGGCAACCCCTGAACCTTCTCTTTATGCTGCTCATCAATTATATCTTCATCATCCCCCTCTTCTATTCCATTGGCATTAATGCCTGTCTATAGGTTAACTATTTGGACAAGTGTAATCTACACCATAATCTCCTTCTGACCTCAAAATCATCTGCATAGTTTTCCCGAAAATCTTCCATTTCAGGGACATAGTGAAATTTAGAAGGTAAACTAAAATGTCGCACAGCATATGCCCTGATGTCAAAATCTCTCCTAGCCTTGAAATTTTTCAATTTCAACTTGTTCAATTCTTTCTCTAAATTAAGAGCATCAGAAGAATTCTTATAGGAGTAAAAACCTAGTTCTATAGGAAAATTATATTCGGCCCTTCCCTCTCTGTCTTTGAGGTCTTTGTGCACATGGGCCAATTGGCGCCCAACTTCGGTTACAACATGCAAATCCAGAGCATATCTAGGAAATTTGAATGGCTCTCCCTCAAACCCACCAACTCTAATGTAAGTAAACCTTCTGAATTGTATGAAGAAACTTCCAAAGACATTGACAAACTTCTTAGCCTCCTCTGACATTCTCTGCTCAATGTTCCCCTAAATTTCAAAGATTAACCTTCCCAAAAAAACACCATTTACTTTCATCAAAGTATCAACATGGAATTATTTCTGCAAATGGGGGAAATAGTCATATACCTTCATATTAGGAATAGGTAATTCATGATATAAAACATCCCACTTTCTAGTACAAGCTAGTGCATAGAAAAAATAAGAAGACATATAGAAACCACTGGCCTTTTCTAAATAATTTTCCAACTGATGATGAAGCTAATCAGCAATACAATCAGCCCAATAAATGAATTTTCCCCTCCCAAAGTTATCTGGATAAAGAAATACATCCAGTCCTGCCAGTAATAAGCATGGCTATTACCTTTGACTCTGTTCAACAAGATCACTAGTTCTGCAACTTCGGGTTTGAAATGATCTATTGTAAGGGGTTTTGGCAACCTTGACCCTCCCCTTTTTGCCTCCAACAACCATTGTTTGGCGATTTCATTTCTGTAAATCTTTTTCTTCCTTGAGAAAATAGAGTAGGAGGAAGAAATGGTCCATCCTTCATAAGGATCCTTTTCTGGAATGCCCATTGTTGTGAGGATAAAATCTCAGTTAATGGAGATTAGAGGGCTTCTGTCAATTTTCTTAATACATCTTTCTTCCCTATCATACCTTTTAACACATTCCATTAC
Source organism: Thuja plicata (assembly GCA_018584345.1). NCBI lineage: Eukaryota > Viridiplantae > Streptophyta > Pinopsida > Cupressales > Cupressaceae > Thuja > Thuja plicata. The sequence goes on from MU224858.1 coordinate 4,444,719, forward strand.
TAACTTAGGACAAGGGGACACTAGGGGAAATGTCGCTGCATCAGCTAAACCACTTAAAACTACCTTATCTATTATAGAACTAGAAACAAGACTTTTGATTTTACTGTGAATCACCTCTAAGTCACCTACTTTTATCATCGTGTCATCACATTCAGGAAGTCAACTAACAAGAGGGGAAGTTCGCCCACAATTTGGGAGCGGGGATTTCATATTTCTTAATGGGAAGACTTATAAAAGACCGAAATTGCAGAAGGAAAACAGATCCTGTCAATATCAAAAAATTTCAAATGGCTTCAATTTCAAACAGGGACTCTAGAAGAGAAAAACACTAACCTAGAGATTCCGCACACTCTAAGCTTCTCAGGATGAGAGTATACCTTATGTTGCTCCGCCAATTAAATTCCACTAGAAAAACTTCACCAGAAGATTGATAGCACACACTCTTATTTTATAACTGATTTCCCACAAAATGTGAAGGCTTTGCATTAAATGACAATGCGGGCTCTTAATTAAATGCGACAAGAGTTTTTGTCTGATGCAATCATTATGTATTGCACCTCTTAAATGATTGAAATGACATATAAGTGTCACATCTAATAATTATTATATCCCAAACACATGTAGATAAAATCATCACCCGCCAGCTATTTCTTTGCTCACGTCACCGTTGTCTTTTTGCCTATTCAACACGCAAGCTTTGATTGAACCGCGAACCTTGATATAGCTTAGTTCACAAATTAAGTTCAATGGGTAGTAAAACATTACTTCCTTTTGGTGTGTTTATAAAAATCACGTGAGAGGCGAAAACTCAGACTTTAATACACCTTTTGCAAGATGAAGCTCGCAATTGAACCTTGAACCTTGAACTAGACAAGTTCAAGATTCAATGTTCAACGGGAGAGTGGATTTTACAAACTCTGTCGCTCATAATTTCATGTAAAAGAAAAGAAAAGTGAAACACATCGGAAGGCGACATTGAACCTTGAACCTTGAACCTTTAACTAGACAAGTTCAAGATTCAAGTTCAACCGACAAGGAGAAAATGCAAACTAGGCTGAAAAATGTTTGCAGATTTGTTACTTCTAGGATAGCTGACTCTTGATTTTAGGTAACGATAAAACATAGGGTATGGTTCAAAAATCAGGGGTAACATAGTTTTTACTTCCTATAGGGATAAATTAAACAAGGGGAAGTAAACCGAAGCTTAGATAGATTCCCTCTTGTGCTAAATTTTGATAGTATTGTAATGGATAAAATTTTGTTTATCATTTCTGGTTGGGGAAGTTGAACCATTTTGGTTACCCCTTTTTGTAACGGTCCAACTCTGGAACCCTATATGTATTATTTCCAAAATCAATACAAAGGTCGGCTAAATTTTGGTGTGAAAGATAGCATTTTGCTGAGTCAAATTTGTATGTCTGAATACCATTTCTTTAACTACTCCACTACATTGCATTTATCTATCTATTAAATTTGAATGTTTCTTTGGAATTAGATTTACAGTTTGTGGTTGAACCAAAATTTTGTATTATGATTTGATACAGTTAATTAGGGGGAAATCTAGAATTATTCTAAGTCCTGGAGAAGTCCCTATGAGATAGATTGATTCATTGTCACTTTATCATTAAATATTTAAGTCTTGCATTTGCATTTTCATTATCGGTTATTGCATTACCAGTTTTAAGAAGTCATATGATTGATGAAGTCTTGAAATTGGCTAAAGTCAGAATTAAATTTATCCTGCCTGAGCTATTTCCTATCTAGGTTTAGCTTGGTTTACCTCTTCTTTTCTCGGGTCAAGAACACACCCCTGTAAGAATAGGAAGGATCAATATTCATTGAAGATCATTTACTTAAGGGAGTTGTACCTTTAAATTCATAGGGAAATTATTTATTTAGTCACAATTTCCCAACTGTTGTATTCAATTGTTCTTAAATATTTGGGTATTCTAGAGTTAAAGCAAAAAGAACAATCTATTTACCAACATATTTTTGGCGACTCCGCTGGGGAGATGAACAGTTGTTATACCAGAAGCATACCATGAGGAAAGATGGTGCTTCCCCATGAAAACATAATTCCTGTGCTCCAACTGAATCTTGGTTTCCAAGACGATCAAGAGGATCTCATTTCCTTGCTGAATACTTTTGCCTGGAAATACAGAAGAAACACTGAACACTATAGAAACGTCATTCAAGTGCTAGACAACAAAGAAGGTAGGATAGAAGCACTTGAAGAAGCCATACAAAGGAGAAATCTAAGAAGGGCATGATGCCAAGCAGAGCATGAAGCCAGACTAGAAGATTAGTTGGAGCCCTGGAGCCCAAGAGGTTTCTTAGGAGTGCAAAGAAAGAAGGTGGTACGGACCCAGTTTTTGAGAGACTTGCAAACCTTGATTTTTCTCTACTTGAAGTACCCCATCAAAAGAATGGAAATACTAAGAGAAAAATCAGACCTCCTTCACCTCCCAAACAATCAACCCTTTTGTCCACCACTTGTCAAGTGTTAACTTTGCACGGAGTAGTTTCTCCTCCTGTTGTCAATCTAACACCCTATCTACCTACACTAGTTATGGAACTTCCTTGGTCCACTATAGTTGGATCATTGCAAATAGCAGCATATAATCCCCTCCCTTCAGGTTCAAGAAATAATTTCCCCAAATTCTTTGGAGATGGGAAAGTATCTACAGATGAACACATTGTTGCATTCTTTGCTTCAGTTAATCTTTTAGTAGTGCGAGAGGAAGATGTGGCCATCAGATTATTCATTGAAACCCTTGTTGAAGGTGTTGTTGATTGGTTCCATCACTTGCCCAATTCTTCTATCACACAGTGGGTTTCTATGAGAGTTGTTTTTTAAAGAATATTTAAAACTGCTGAAGATGAATATGAACTATTGACACAATTGACCTCCATCAAGAAAGAGCCTTCAATCAGTATGAGAGATTTTGTGGCCAAATTTAACAAGCTTGTAAATCGTATCCCAACAGCCGACAGGCCTACTGCCAAGAATTTGAAAACATTTTTCATAAGTGATATGCCTCCCGACATCAGTTATGATATGAGAAGGAAAAATCCAGCCCCTTTGGACCTTGCCCAAAGGACTGCGGTGGAGTTAGAAGACCACATGATATCGGCGGGAAAATGGAAAAGAGAAATACAATCTAAAGTCAGTACTAGTAACACCACATCATCAGATGAGATGATTCAAAAATTATCCAATGAATTCATCGCATTTAGCAAAACTTTCAAGAGCAGCCTGGAAGAAACAATGAAGGGAGGAATGTCGATGGAAAGAAATTACAATTGACTGCTCCACCATAGAGGTTAGCTATAGAAGCTCCTCCTAAAAGGGGAAACATGTATGCCTTCCACTTAACTACAGATCATGATGGAGAAAGTTGTCCTGATGTAGCTCGCGCTTGGCAAATGCATCATACTGGTGAATGGAATGCTGGAGTGTCTGGAGCTGAACTAGATTCATACTCACATGGTGACTCTAAAAACTTATATTTAGAGTATGAATCAGATTCAGAACAGGGAGCAACATGTTACACTACCATAGACGGGACTTCTTATACAGTCTTAACCCGGAGTTAGAAGGATAAAGGCCCTGCTTCAACACCTCCACCTAAAAAATAATGATACATCTACCTCCCATTCTAAAGAGGCCAATCAAGAAGTAAGGATTCTACAACTAGGTAAGGAGAAAAACTCTTTTGACATTATTCAATTTTGTAGAGATTCCAGAATTCAGATTTCCCCCATAGACTATCTTAAATCTTATCCTGTAGAACTGTAAAAGCTAGTAGATTACTGTAAAGAGGGGGATCATAGTGTAAATAAAAATGCCATGACTACCATAGAAAATGAGTCTATATTTGCAGACCCAATTGAGCAAGGTAAGCCATCTGTGTTGGCTACTTTCCCAGGCCAAAATCCTGACCCATTCTATGTGTCATTGTATATTAATGGTTGCAAGTTAAGAAATTGCATAATAGACTCTGAAGCCTCAGACAATGTAACGCCATCGACCGTAGCTAAAGCCTTGGTACTTACCCTCACTAAATCTCATGGTAGGTGTTACTCTATGGATTCCAAACAAATACCCCTGGTTGGAGAAATCAAAGATGTCCAAGTGGCTCTAGTAGCACATCCTGAGAAGAAAATGATGTTAACAATACTTGTTGTTGATATACCCGCTAGTTACGGTTTGTTGCTAAGCAGGAGTTTCTGAAGAGACTTGGGAGGGGAAATAAAGCTAGATTGGTCTCAAGCTTTAATCCCAATGGGTAACAAAAAGATAAAGCTGGTCCCGGAAGAGAAAGCTAAGTTTATAGTGCTAAAATTGGATGACCCTAAAGCCCAAATTACATATCAGGAATTAGAATTTGGCAATTATATGTTGTTTACGGATGATCATGATGAGGAAATTGAACTCAAAGAAGAAGAAGATCAGTTTTCCGCCGAGGAAATACTATCATAAATCTGGACCCTCAAATTCGATGGTAGTTGCGCATCGTCAGGGTCTGGCGTAGGTGTAGTCTTAATATCACCGGATGCAGTATGTGAACCCATGGCTTATAAATTGGAGTTCAGGAACACCAACAATATAGCTGAGTATGAAGCCCTACTATTAGGCATTATTGCTGCAAAAGAGAAGGGTGTGAAAATTTTGAGAGCTCGGAGTGATGCTGAGCTAATTGTGCGCCAAGTCAAGAATCAATACTCTGTAAAAAATCACAGATTAAAAAACTACAGGAACAGAGTATGGGATAAAATAGAAGCATTGGATGCATTCTTTATTGAATCTTTATAGAGAGAATTGAATTCCAAGGTGGACTCTTTCGCAGTGTCAGCCTTATTACTCCTCCATCACCTAGAGTTCAAGGATAAGAAGTACCAAGTAGAGGTTGTGTATCAACCATCTGTGCCTGATAATGAAGAAGATACGCAAGTGTTTGAAGATGACAAGAACCTCCTCCTCTTTTTGGAGAGAGGTGGAAACTTCCATAAAGATTCTCCTGGTGATCATAAGGAAAATTTTCATGGAAAATGGAAGAAGGACAAGTCAGAGGTCATCCAGTTGCAAGGCAATATCATCCCTCCCCACTTAATTACACTTGAAAAACTCTTCAACAAACATGATACTTTTGTTAAGAAGAAGAGAATTGAAAGAGGTCCTATCACTAGTGAGTATGAGGGAATTAATATCGGAAGTGAAAAGGACCCCAACTCCAAGATGATCAATATTGGGAAATGTTGCACTAAAGAAGAAAGGGAAGAGGCCAATAAACTCTTCCTGGAATACCAAGATGTTTTCGCCTGGAGTTATGAAGATCTGAAAAGCTTTATGAACGATAAATTCAAACACCAGATTCCCTTAAAACCTGAGGCTGCCCCATTCAGGTAGAAACAAAGGAATTACAATCCCAAAGTTGTTGATGCAATATTTAGGGAAGTGGATAAAATGCTTAAAGCAAGGATTATCTACCCTATCTATCACTCTACCTAGGTGGCAAATATAGTACCTATGAGGAAGAAGAATGGGGAAATAAGGACCTATGTAGACTTCAAAAATCTCAATCAGTCCTCTTTGAAAGACAACTACGCTCTTCCAAACATGGATCATCTATTGCGGACCGTAGCTAGAGCTGAGATGATGTCTATGTTAGACGGCTTCTTGAGGTACAACCAGATAGAAGTGGAGAAAGAAGACCTGCATAAAACAACTTTCACTACCCCATGGGGCACTTTCACATATCACAAGATGCCATTCAGGTTGATCAATGCTAGGGAAACCTTTCGGAGAGGTATGGATATTTCTTTTAGTGATATGAAGAACAAAACAATTGGTATGTATCTAGATGATCTTACTGTGTTTTCTAGAAAAATGGTAGATCATCTAAATTATTTAAGGAGAGTATTGCAAAGGTGTAGAGAGGACGGGATTTCACTGAATCCCAAAAAGTTAGTTTTTTGTGTGACTGAAGGGAAGTTATTGGGCCACATTGTTTCCTAGGAAGGCATAAGAATTGATCCAGAAAGGGTGAGAGCAATCCAGCAATTGAGCTTACTTGTGAACAAAACTAGAGTGAAATCATTTTTCGTTCAGGTAAACTTTCTCAAGAGGTTCATTCTAGATTTTTTTGAGATTACCAAATGCATAGTGGACTCAATGAAAGGGAATGTAAATTTCAAGTGGAATGACTCTGGTAAACAAGCTTTCAAAAGCATCAAGAACGCCATAGCCAATGCCCCGATGTTATGTCATCCAGATTACAAGAAGGATTTAATAATTTATTGTTATTCTTTTGAACACACTCTATCATCCATCCTCATGCAGAAGAATGAGGAAGGAGTTCAATCTCCTATCACTTTTACGAGCACACCTCTGAAAAATCATGAGCTGAGATACTCTTAGACTGAAAAACATGCTTTCGCAGTAGTAAAATCTTTAAAGAATTTCAGATTCTACATTTTACACACTCACTCTCTTGTATATGTGCCTGACATTGCAGTAAAAAGCATATTGACTCAGCACGACGTAGGATGTAATAACAGAGGAGCATGGGTGGCTAAGACTCAGGAATATGACATAGAAATCAAGCCCACTAAGATGGTGAGAGGAAATGCACTGTGCAAAGCGATGGCAGAAAACCAAGTGGACAAAGACCCTAAAAATACACAATTGGTCCTAGTAGTAAGTATGCAAGATCCCTGGTTTGAAAATATTGTGTATTTCTTGACATACGGTGAATGTCCTGAAGGACTTACTTCGAAGCAAAGAAGAGATCTAAAACAGAAAGCTTCTAAATATATAATTTGGGAAGATATATTGTATAAGAGATCTATAGATGGAACTTTCCTCCGGTGCATTGACAAACAACAGCAAGAGAAGTTGTTAAGGGTGTTTCACGATGAAGCTTGTGGTGGATATTTCTCCTCATCAGTTACTGCATTCAAGATATTGAGACAGTGCTATTACTGGCTGGGAATGTTTAGAGATGCATATCATTGGGTAGTGAGATGTGAGAAATTTAAAATGTTTACTGGAAAACCACAGTTAGCAGCACTACCCCTTAGACCAGTGATAATCGAAGGTCCTTTTCAATAGTGGGGTCTTGATTTTATTGGTCCTATAAATCCCACATCTAGCACAGGTCGTACCTACATAATCACTACGACTGACTTCTTCACAAAATGGGTGGAGGCGAAAGCAACCAAGAAAACTACTTCGGAGGTAGTATGTGAATTCATCAAAGAGAACATCCTGGTACGGTTTGGTGTACCTCTAAAGTTAGTTATGGATAATGCCGCATACTTTTCTTCTCAGGAAATCACCGAATTTTGTTTTGAATATGGCATTATGATCATTCACTCATCCGACTATTTCCCTCAAGGAAATGGTCAAGCTGAGTCTAGTAACAAGAATATGGTGAGCATCATGAAAAAGCTTGTAGCAGACAACCATATAACTTGGCACAAGAAAATCTATGAAGCCCTCTAGGCAGACATAGTGACTCCTAAAAGAGCCATTGGTGTATCTCCTTTTGAACTTGTCTACGAGATCGAAGCCAGTCTTCCATTGCCATTGGAACTGGCAACTTGTAAACTGAGAATAGCAGTAGAAGATGGTATATATGAAGATGGTTTAGAAAAGAGGATTTTTTACTTGAACAAACTTGAAGAGGAAAGGGAGAAAATGGTATATCATATCACACGGCATCAAATGCATGTGAAGAACTTGTTTGATAAAAAGAGTAGACCCAGGGAATTTATGGAGGGAGATATGGTGTTGTTATGGGACAAGCGCAGAGCACCCAAAGGTATGCATGGTAAATTTGAAAGATTGTGGAAAGGACCCTTTAAGATCCATTAAGCATTTGAGAGGAATTCTTTTAAATTGACCTATCCATATGGTGAGGCACTACCCCTGACATATAATGGTCAGGACCTAATGCTATATCAAATCTAAATTTAAAATAGGTATCCATTGTATTGTAGAATAGTTACGTTTAGTTCCTGCTTTTGTTTTCTTTAGTTAGGTTTCCTTTCTGCTTTCCTTTCTGTGTCTTGATATAGTTTTGTTGTGAGCCACCTTTTATTGAGTTTTGTGAAACCAGAGACTTGAGTTCCTTGCTTGGACATGTGAATGTCCAAGTCCCCAGACAAAGCCAGTTGTTGCCCCACTTTTAGTCTACATATCTTTCAGACAAAAGTGGATGTTTAATGTGTAGTAGTGATCTTGAAAGCTTCATGTAAGTCTTGATTCTAAGTCTAGCTATCCTCTTAGGATAGGAGGCCCTTATCGAATTTCCCTAAATTGCTTTCTCTTTTGTGAGCTGGAGGGAATTTGTCTCTAAGATCGTGTTTCATTGGGTAGGTTGAGTTCCCAAATCCGGTAAAGGCCATGTTTTGAAGGATTATAACATTGGTTTTGTATGCAGTTGAAGTATTTTGCCTTAACATTCCCTTTTGCAGCATTGGTGGAAAATTGGTTCTGAGCTTCTCCTTGGCATAAAATCACTTACAGAGTGCGTTTTCCGCAATTAACAGACTTTAAAGTATCAAAGGTCAGTGAAAGTTGAAAATGAGAGATTTGGGAATAAGTAAGTTTTGGGCATTCAGATCAAATCTATTTCAAGAAAAATGAATGATTGAACGAGGAAGAATTCAAGATGCAAGCTTACTAGCAGGAAAAGCAGAAAATGGCTTCTCCGCTACTCCAACAGATGGGTTTCAAACTGCGGGGTATGTTTTCTGCCAAACCATTAAAATGGAGGATTTTTGAAGAATAATCGATCTCTTGAGTAATCTAAGGAATAAGGAAAGCAAATAAACTAATCACATATCATTTTAGCATCTCAATAAGCTAAAATTATCCTTCGGTGGATTTTTGAGTAGAGAACACTCCAAAGGCATTTCTCTGCTAAAAGGGAGGCAGAAAAGTGATTTTCCGCTACCTCCAAAAAGTTACCGTTACGATTACTAAAGTGAAAGGATGTTTTTTAATGGCCCATAGGGGTAAAAGTAATTAATTCAAATAAAGCCATTTTACTCCATAACAGAATTCTTCATTAATGTCTTAGTCTTTTCATTCGTGTGGCGTGGGAAGTCGGTCGTTAAACGGTAAGAATTTAAAGTTATAAAATCAACAAAGTATTCCAAACATGAGCTACCATCTGTTGATGAATTGTCTGAATTTGAAATTCTTAGCAATAGTTGTTCGTTGCTCTTGCACTTTTGAGAGATATGCTTCATTCCCAAGTCAGAATCAGTTGAAGCATGGCTACTAGATTTATGGGTTTCGATGGGATGAATGGCATCACATATGATTTCCATAAGATTATAGACCTCCTTGAAGTTCTTCGATATGCAAAACTTTCAGAGTAAATTGAAGGTAGACCAGATACACCCTGTCACTGAGAAGTTAAAGGAGAGCGGGTTGGTAGAAGCTATCAGTTTTCCTATTTTTGTTCAAGCTCCTGAGCTTGTTCGAGAGTGCATAGCTTGATATAATCTAGATACCAAGCAAATCCTCCTGCCCAATGACATGGTGCTTCTATCCATTGATCGAGATTCTGTCCAGATCTCCCTGCGCATTCTGGAGCAGGCTAAATACTCAAAAATGACATATAGTTGGGCGGTTACTGAATATGGAGCAAAGAAGGTAGTGTGGAAGAAGTAAATAATGAATTCATGCTTTCAAGAGCTGAGGAGCGCCAAAGGAAAGTTTCCCAAAACATTATATGGCAAAAATCTGAAGCTGGAGATTGTAGACATCTTGGTGCTGCTCCATAGGATCCGAGGTGAGAGTGACGCACTGAACTTCATTGAGCACCATTTCTTCTTAGTCCAAGTGATTTTTTCTCAGCACCATTTCATCAATTGGGCTCTTATGGTAAGCGAGAATCTCTCCAGTGCCCTAAGTAGAGCTAAGCTTCTACATGTCTTCAGTCCTTTTATATATATTGGCCACAATTCAAATTTGTCCAGGGCATCCTAGATTAGAAGAGTTCCCAGAACATGTTAAAAGATATGAATTTTTCCCCTGTCTACAATTACATAATAGTTATGTTGAGTATCTTAGAGTTAATGATGCATTCACAATGAGACTCTGCAGGGAGCTACAAGGTTGCCCAGAAAGGATATTTTCTCCTGAAGCCATGGCTTTTATCAGCCAATTTGGGTGCTTTTTCATTCAATTTGTAGATTTCTCATATATTCATCTTGTAGGATTCGATTACTTCCCTTTGAAGTTGCCCAGATATCCTGATGATATGATCATGTTGGTCGAGGTGATGAGGCAGGCACTCCAAGTGAATCTGATCTGTGCTGATGCTAACAAGAAGGGATACAATTTCCTGATGACCATTTGAGCCTACAATTGCACATCCCGGTCCAAGGTAAAGAATTTTCTGAAGATATTCTCAAAGAGGTTTCAGTTGGAGACATATGATGTCTTGATGCCGCAATATGATCCTATAAATTATGCCCAATATTTCTTGCAAATGAGTCATGCAATTCATCATGTTGATGATATTGAAGACTACTGGGCTAACTGCAAAGATGACTTAGCGAGTAGAGAAAGGTTCTATGCCAAGTTAACTATTAACAAATCAAAAGGTTCAAAGTTAACATTGTTGTGGAGGGATTAGAAGATGATGGCCAGCACATGTATGACAATGCATATTTGGAGAAGATTAAGCACCTTCATATAAGCTTTGAACCCATGCTAGGTCAATCTATTAATGACTTGTAGACCTTGATGGGTGGAATCTACAAAAGAATAGAGCAGTGGGTCGAATGGACTATAGGAAGAAGGAAGAGGTCAGAAAGGAAGCCTCCTTCTCAACGAACCCCGGAAAAAGATACTTCAAGAACTATAGCAACTTCTTCACTAACGATCCCAACTATGGCTAAAGGATCAACCTAGCCAGCGGGTGAAGGCGATGAACCTCCTGAGAAATAAATCCCACTAGAGAAGACTTGTTGAGAGGGCCCGCTTCCATACATCGGGTTGACAGAAGAAGTAGTTTCTCTAAACCTGGTCAAGCCTATAGAAGAGCCCACTAAAGTTGCAGGACCCGAGAAACCAATTAAAGCTAGTGTTGTAGATATACAAGTTGACACTTTGACCCAAGATACTCCAAGTCGAGGGCCCCCTGTTGTAGTAGTGGTGGCTGAAGATAGCTCCAATACCTCAACCATAGAATCGGATGAAAGGGTTGAGAAGCAACAAGAAGCTGCTCAAGTCATTAGACTAGTTTCCTCTTCTCTAACATCAGTTAATCCATTTACTTCCAGGCCTAAAGCTACTCCTCTGGTCATCAGGAAGTTGTTCATAGAAGAATTGGTTTCTGCTTCCAAAGTTACCAGCGCTAAATCCTGGATAGAACATACTCTAGAGAGTAAAAGGAAGAGAGCAAAGGAAGGGACTTCTAGCAAAGATACTCTCTCACAGGCCTTGCAACTCAACACCACAATGGGTAAAGTAAAGAAGGTGAAGACAATGTCTACGCTGGGTCGAGATCCTCAAACAGGGCATTTCACTATGGAGGTGGCCAAGCCTACAAAACAGGGTAGATTCAAAGATATGACTGTCTCTGATTTTCAATTACAGTCATTTGACATGGGGCTTGCTCGGCATGACACCAAGGTAGACTGGTGCAAGTCCACCAATGTGGTAATAGAAGAAGAGCTTGAAGAGCTTAAAACTGCTAAAGTTCAACTTAAAGAAGAAGTGGCTGAACTAACTAATTTCATCAGACATCTCATCACTCCGATAGAAAGTGTTCCCGGTAACCAGACCACTTTTTATCCCAGTGCTGCGGAGAACCAAGCCATCCTAGCCAAGTTGCAAGAGGACAGACACTTCGAGTAGATTGGCAAGAGGTGGATCGAGAGCCTCGAATCTGAGGGACTGGTAGTTATCGAGAAACTAGGTAACGCTCTCCTAAGGCTGGAAACAGAGAGGAATAATATTGAAAAGTACTTGCAGACTCTCGCATCAAAGAGAGTGAGATTTCAAGAATGCATAGTAATGTTGCACGTGGTGGTTAAAATGAAGACCAAGGAGGCATTAAGGGCCAAGATCTTAAAGAAAGGAGATGAGCCTTTGATCGAATGGCTTCAAAGCCTAGAATTTAAAATCGAGTTGATCATCCAAGCTGAAATAAGGTTGGAGCACACAGATGTCAAGATCGAGGAAGAGCAAAACAAAGATTTTAAACTCCTTCAAGGTCTGCACACGGAATCACAAACAAGCAGTCAGGGAAAATAAATGATCAAATTGGCTAATATGCAGAAGTCATTTTTTGATTATGTGCATAAGCTGGTAGAACAGTCTTCCACTCATTTGGACAAGGTGCCAGAACTCTAGCAGTTGAGCAGATGCATTTTTAAAGCCATGAAAGAGCTAAAGGATCAGACAGATGCAATCAAGAGCCTAGCCAAAGAATATTCCAGATGGCTCATCTGATATGTACTAATGTCCATATCAATAGGCATGAAGAGCTCATCCTGAACATTACAGTTGTCACTGCCTATAGGGATAAATTAGACAAGGGGAAGTAAACCGAAGCTTAGATAGATTCCCTCTTGTGCTAAATTTCTATAGTATTGTAACGAATAAACTTTTGTTTATCATTTCTGGTTGGGGAATTTGACCCATTTTGGTTACCCCTTTTTGTAATGGTCCAACTCTAGAACCCTATATGTATTATTTCCAAAATCAATACAAAGGTCGGCTAAATTTTGGTTTGAAAGATAGCATTTTGTTGAGTCAAATTTGTATGTCTGAATGCCATTTCTTTAACTTCTCCACTGCATTGAATTTATCTATCTATTAAATTTGAATGTTTCTTTGGAATTAGATTTACAATTAGTGGTTGAACCAAAATTTTGTATTATAATTTGATACAGTTAATTAGGGGGAAATCTTGTGTTATTCTAAGTCTGGGAGATGTCCCTGTGAGATAGATTGATTCATTGTCACTTTATCATTAAATCTTAAGTCTTGCATTTTCATTTTCATTATCGGTTATTGCATTACCAATTTTAAGAAGTCATATGATTGATGAAGTCTTGAAATTGGCTAAAGTTAGAAATGAATTTATCCTATCTGAGCTATTTCCTTTCTAGGTTTAACTTGGTTTACCTTTTCTGTTCTCGGGTCAAGAACATGCCCCTGTTAGAATAGGAAGATCAATATTCATTGAAGATCATTTACTTAAGGGAGTTGTACCTTTAACTTCAGAGGGAAATTAGTTATTTAGTCACAATTTCCCAACTGTTGTATTCAATTGCTCTTAAATATTTGGGTATTCTAGAGTTAAATCAAAAAGAACAATTTTTTTACCAACAGGTCCCTCAGTTGGTTCCCTTGAAGTCAAAGACACACAAAGGAACCACATTGATAGGCACGGGCATTCAGTTCTTCTTGTATTCAATATTCTTCTTGCTAGTTGGTATGGTATTGACACACTTAGCATTGACAAGCATTGACATTTTTTGAGAAGACATCATTAGCACATACTTGGTATAGTGACATCATCAGGTTGTATTTGTTATGCTTACATTAATAATGAGAGACATCATCAGTTTGTTAATAAAATCAAGCATAATCATGATATCCCACTCGCATTTGTTGCAAATAGTATTAAAAAATTTACAAAAATTGTATCTATGATATTATCACTTTTATACTATTACTTATACCTATTGTTTGTAATGCATATTAGAGCTATATATAAATTAGGTGGGTTGTATTATGTGCCTTATCATGGAAAATGTTATGAAACCATAGATATAAGTGTGGATTATAAGTGAGATCGCAACCTTTGGCTACCACTCAAGAGTTATATCGTGAGTATGGTATCAAATCATTGGCTAGATCTATTAAAAGAAGCATGTTATCCATTGTTTGAAGTTGACATAGTTCCAAACAGATGAGTATAAAATGTATAGGTCCATATGTGTACTTTAAACTAGGAAGGTTAGAAGAGAGATAAAGAGAGTAGGAATAATAAATGTCTCTAAGGAGAAAGGTCACCAAGGATATAATAGATGTAATATAAAAAAAGGTAAAGTCTTATAATACATTCGATAGGTTCACTTGATAAACTCGATCAATAGAGGATGATACAAGTAAGTGTTGTAGGAGTATTTGCATGGTGAAATCCTTAATATTACACAAAAATGTTTAAATTAGTAAATTTCAATTTAATATCTTTGTTTGTTGTTCATGCATTAAAAAATGTAGATTTAGAGGTTGAGTATGCATCTCATTGTGAAAGAGTGCGAGAATCGTTATATTAATGACTCGTGATATTCCATTTTCTCAAAATAGAGGCATTATAAGAAGGGAGGAAAATAATGTGAGAAACTTGGGAAAGGGAGGTGTAAACGTTCCAGATTTCCACATACTGTGTAAGAAATCAAAAGGATAATTTTTCAATTTAGAATAAGAGCACAAAGAAAAGAGGAGTCCTCATGGAGAAATAAATAAATAATGGGTGAGACTACAAGAAGATATAAGAAAATACATAAACACATAAAAAGGGTCAGTGTAGAGAAGTGCAGACACCATTACATTATTGTTTAGGTACCACAAGGAAGAGAAAAAGATAGTGCACAAAAGAATAGAGGAAATATGTTGTGGTAAAAGATAAAATGGGTTCCATTTTGTAGATTGATAATAAATGAAATTTGAGGATAAATTCCCAAAGAGCTATGAATATTAAATAAACTATGGTGCATAAAATAGACTTGCAAATGGGTAGATAATTTTCACTAACTTAAGTTATAGGTTGAATAGATGCATTGTTAATATTCAGTGTTTTTTTTTCAATAACAATAAATGAGGAAACCTCTTGTGATTCCTTTAAGATCAATTTTTCTTTTTTCTTTTTATCTAAGTTCAGAAAACTTGTTCAAACCTTAATGACTACAAATTAAGATAGCCTAATAAGGTTCTTTGAGTTGAAAATTCATTAATTGGTACTAGAGTGAATTGAGACAATGTTGAGGTAAAATAATAAGACTTGGCTCTCTAGGTGAGTGAAGAGGGAAGAAGACCCACAACTACAAAGGTTTCATCAACATTTCCTTCAAAGTATTTGTCCACAAACATAGAGGACCTAGAGGTATGGATCCTAAAACTATAGAGGAAATAAGAGGTATACTAGTGCAAGTGGATGTAATGGAGATGGTTTAGAGAATGTGAGTTCACATAGAGAAATTTAAATATGATGAAGAAGAAAAAATTGTTGAAGGAGGTTGTGAAGTAAATACTCTAGAACTCAATCAAGGGGAAGAGTGATTCATAATCTCTCTAACAAGGATTAATTCAAAACCTTGAACTGATCCCCTAGACCATAAAAGAGGTTCTAGGAAAGAGCATTTCTGGATGAAGTCCCCAAAATGGAGAAATATTTTAAGTATAAAAATATTTAAGAAATTAAGAAGTTTGATATGCATGCACAAAATTGATGGGTCGTCCATATCTCTTATGGGATCACCTATAGACAATTTGACAAAAAAGGAAAGGAGAAAATAAAATCATGGGACTACATGGAAATGAAGAAAAAAGATTTTTTTTGGCAATAAATCTATCTGATACATCTATTAAAAAAATTATAATTTGAAACAAAGATAAACTACTATTGAAGAGTGTAATAAATAATTCTAGAAGTTTAAGAATAAGATTTTTTCATGCAAAATTCAATGAGGAACAAGACTCAAGGTATTTGAGCTAATATATATCTATTTAGGATGAAATGAGTTTGATAAAAGTGTAAAGTTTAGAGAAAGCATATTAGTATGCCTTCAAACAAAAAATGAATAGAAAGAAAAAAAATAACAATTAAGGAAGGGGTAGGCATTTTAGAGGAAGAGGATAGTCTTGAACTAGTAGAGCTTATGATAATGAGTTAGATTAAGAAAGCACATCTAAGTAGGAACACATGAAGATAGAGGGAAATGAGATTATTCTCATCGTAGAAGATATTTTAGTAGAAGTAGATGAAGATGATTGATAGAAACATGTTTCCATTGTGGGGAAAATAGACATAGGGAATTTGAATGTCCTAAAAAAACAAGAAAGTAGCAATCACATAGCATAAGACAATGAGGAGAGTTTCAATTAGATAAAATATGGAGAAGACCTTGAGGAAAGAGAATCATTAAGTGTTACAAAGAGTCTATTTAAATCTTGAGAAAGAGGCATTGAAGCCAATTCAAGAAGAAACTTATTTCAAAACAAAGTGTAAGGTGAATGGTAAATGTTGCACAGAGTAGCATCTATTAGTAAATGAGAAAATTATGGTGAATTTTCAAATTGAGAATTACAAGGATGAGAATATGTGTGATGTGATGCCGAAGGATAAATATCATATAATTATGGGAAAACTATGTAAATATGATAGATAATTTGTTCATAATAGTGAAATGAATATATACACAATAAAAATGTTGAATATTTTGGAATACTAGGAGGGGGTGAATCAGTATCCTCTTAAATTCAATGAATTCAATTAAAAACTTCATTTTTTGTTTCAATTAGATTTTCCAAAGAGAAATTTAGAAGGATAAACACACACAACATCATTATACACAAGGACACCATATTTACATGAAAAAACCATCAAGGGAAACCCACGGTGAGAAAGCTTCTTGGCTCTACTATCCAAATCCAACCTGGAAAGTAAAAAAAATAATACATTTGATGACATGTAACTGATTGAATGTTTGAAGATGTTAAGTTGATCACCGAAATGTAGAAAGATAATGCAAGACATTAATTCAGTTAATGGATTGTATTGTCATTGATGTCAACTTGATATAATCTAATCGGTAATAATCAAAGTGTCAAAGACTTTAGAGAATCAGAGAGATAAAGATTATGCTTGCAGAAATGCATAAAATGTTAGAGTAATCATTAGTTTCCTTATTAATTAAATCATGTTGATTTAATTAGTTAAGTTATTACTCTTTAGTGCTTAAGCTTTCTCTTAGGTGCATTAATAATTAATTCTTTTATTAATTATTAATGTGCAACCTACCTTTTTTAGGCTTTAGGGTTTTGTTCACCTTTATAGGTTGAACCTTGTAATTCTTTTTTCATTAATTTAGATTATAATTTTGCTCTCACATTTTGAGTAACTTCTGAGTTTTGCTTTTTCCTCCTTCTGCTTCTCTCTTGTAACAGGTTATTTGCATGCAGGTATTCTTGGCATTCTGTGGATTTGTATTTGTCAAATCCTACATGGTATCAGAGCCACACTGCTGCTGCCTGGTCTGGGGTTTGTGAAGCTGTGATTCGAGGGCAAAAACTATAGCTTTTTTGGGGTTTCTTCTTCATTCTGGAAGAGACGCCTTTTTTCTAGAGCACTTTGAGCTAAAACAGACACCACCATCGCACTCAGAAGGCCCGAGAGAGTTAATTTTCATATAAATTTTTCCATTTTTTGCCACAGTAGCCTCTGGAAAAAAATTTCTCTCTCCTAGGCTACGGCTCAACTTTCAAGGCAAAAAATGTTCAAAAAAATAAAAAAATTAGAAAAAAAAAACAAATTTTTGTTTTTTTTACAAAGTTTTTTTAAAAAAAAAACAATGTTTCTAAATGTTTGTTGAAAAAAAATCTTTTTGCAAACAAAAGAAAAGGTGCGTACCTTTTCAAAAGTACCCTCATGTGCAGCAAGGTACGCATATGCAGGAGTGATGTCAGCGGCCGCAGGTCACAGACCGTGATTAAATTTGACGTTCATGAAACTATCACAGAGTTTTGACACTTTTTCAAAAAAGGCAGCCTTCAGTGTTTTGGCCATATCTTTTGCATATGGTGTCCGTTTTCAAAAAATGAAATATCACCGGAAAACTCTTTCTGAGCCGGAGATGATGATATTGGTTTTGTATTCATATTTGGACATTTGAGTACCTTTTTTTAGTGTAAAAGTTGCAGCTTTTGTTTCCCTCCTCCTTGCACCGGGTTTTGATCTAAATGCAGTAAGGTCAGATTTCTCAGTTTATTTTTCATTTAGAAGAGTTATCATGGGTTTTTCTTCTCACCCTTTTGTTGTTATTCTAGAATGGGGTAATTATGAGTCATGGGCAAAGGGTATACTTACACATTGTAGGTGGCTTAATAGTTTTCCTTATTTGTATGATCTCATATCTGAACCACCCACTTCAGAGGGAAATTAGCATGGGATATTATTCGAGATCACATAGTAGGACTTATAGTGTCTAGTGTTGATCATGAAACTGTGTTGGCTATATCGGGCATTGATTTCCCTCACCCACTTTGGACACATCTTTGGGAGATCTATGGAGACCCTAATCTCTCTCCATTCCCAGAGGATCCTGCTTCAGATTGTCTCATACCCATTTCTTGGAGAGAGAATACACCCTTTCATCATGATACTTTAGAGGAGCTTGAGTATTTAGACACCCTTACATGTTCTGATGGATCAGAGGCTTGTCTCACAGTTCTCACTCTTCAGCCTGAGACTTCATCGGCATCTCCTGTTGCTCCTGATTCTATGCAGCAGAAAATCATACATCTTCCAGACATAGATACTTTGGACTCTTATGTTGCAGACATATCTTTCTTGTTTGTTGAGTCTTATACTATAGATTTGGAGGATTATTTTGAGGACATTCATCTCCTCTACCTTCACAGTCAGGTTATCACTGTTTGCCCACCATTATCCGTGCATTCTGCGGTTGCATTTCAGGATTCTCCACATCAGTTTGGATTTGGCATCATTTGTTTTAGTTCAGACAAAGAGATTCTTCAGCATCCGATCATGGCACACATCCTGAGATAGATTGGTTCATCACTCTTCACAGGGTTTCTTCAACATCGTCCTTTGGATTCGTTTCTTCCCAAGGGGAGGAATATCATTTGCCGCTTCAGGATCTTCTTTTGGATTCTACATCAAGCATCTACCATTGTGACAGGAGTTTCTTCATTCTGGGGGGACTTTGGTGTGTCATCCCTCTCTCATGGGGGGGCTGATTATACTTATGGTCTTGAGAGAGTCTCTTGAGCCATTTCTTTTCTTCTTTTTTCTATCTCTTTTTGGAGAGGGGTTTTTCCCACTGGGTTTTCTTCTTTGTCTCCGGTTTACAGAGATTTCCTTGTTTTGGGTACCTGATCAAGCCTTGTTGTTGGGACCCATTTCCTGCTTTCATATCTGTGCTAGGTTAGCTTACCCCCTGCGCTTAGCTTAAGGGGGTGTTAGAGTAATCATTAGTTTCCTTATTAATTAAATCATGTTGATTTAATTAGTTAAGTTATTACTCTTTAGTGCTTAAGCTTTCTCTTAGGTGCATTAATAATTAATTATTTTATTAATTATTAATGTACAACCTAGCTTTTTTAGGCTTTAGGGTTTTGTTCACCTTTATAGGTTGAACCTTGTAATTCTTTTTTCATTAATTCAGATTATAATTTTTCTCTCACATTTTGAGTAACTTGTGAGTTCTGCTTTTTCCTCCTTCTGCTTCTCTCTTGTAACAAGTTATTTGCATGCAGGTATTCTTGGCATTCTGTGGATTTGTATTTCTCAAATCCTACATAAAAGACAAGCATTCACTATGTGACTTCAAACACTGACGGCTAGGGGATCTCGATGGAAAGAGATCACCAAAAGTCAAGTCATAGTGATGCCCGAGAAAAAACACCAACGAGAATTACCGAAGAGCAGAATCACAAGCATACCCAACGGCCAGAGTCATAGTGTAAACCGAAGGAGAAGCCCGAGGAAAACTGAAGTGATGACCAAAGATATCAAAGAGTTAAAACACCAAAATAAACTTGAGTTCAGAAATGAAAAAATATCTAGCTGGAAGAGCTAAATATAGACTTAACTGGTAGTTATCATTGTTTTCATTGACAAGAGAAAGCCAGAGATAAGTAAAGGATTTAAAGCTATTTTGTCCAGTTGGCAAGAAGATCTCTATGAGACAAAACATGAGTTTTTCTTTCAATCAGATTGGTTAAGATTGCGGATCACACCAAGATCGAGAAAATCAAGAACCTAACAATGGTGATATCATGTCTATAAAGAGACAACTTAATTCATTACAAATTAAGGGGATTGAATGAAAAAGAGGATGCTGAAGAGAAACTGATGAAGAGAAACTTCATACAGTCCTGATCAATCAAGCTAAGGAAAGAGCTAAAGTTTTTTGCAGACACCGAGCAACAGAGCATAGCATCACTGAGAAGAAGAAAATTGGAGAAAAGGTATTAAAAGGAATATATTGATCAGATTAGTTTTATGAGCTTACAATAGATCTAAAAATTTGCAAATATAAGTTGTATATGTGAACAGATCATACTGTTTCAGTTTAACCATTGATTCAAAAATTCTCTTAACCGAGCAGGATTTAAAGATCCTTTCTATATTGAGATACATCCCAATGAGTATCAAAAATTTTGATCATGAAGATAGCATGAGATGCTAGATACCTATCAACAGACCAAAAGAGAATTTTATCAAGGAAGGTAGCATAGAGATGCCCGATATCAAGTGACAGACTATACTTTTA
The DNA here is from genome assembly GCA_018584345.1 of Thuja plicata. NCBI lineage: Eukaryota > Viridiplantae > Streptophyta > Pinopsida > Cupressales > Cupressaceae > Thuja > Thuja plicata. Next base: position 4,465,278 of record MU224858.1, read on the forward strand.
AATCCTCTAACAAGGTCACACCTAACAGTGTGTTTGTAACCTTTAACAGGGTTGGCTCTTCACCGAGCTCACTTCAGAAGAGTGAAAATTTTCGGTTACCGATCCCAAGTGGTTTTTCCCTTAACATGGTTTCCACGTTAAAAATTCATGTGTCAATGTGTTTATGAGTCATTACTTTAGTGTTTTTCATTACACATAGCTAATTTAGATTGATCGATATACTCTAAGTAATTTACTATTTTTTGGTAAATTAATAGACTGCTATTTGTTAAACATACAGAATAAGGTTTAACAAAGAATTCTGAGAAGTAGTAATTTGATAAGTATATTTGAAGGCATTCATCTTATAGGACTAAAGATAACTAGAGGCTTAATAGTGTGGTACTAAGTTTTTGGGTTGATTAATTAGAATATTTTTTAGGCCACTGATTCACCCTCCCCCCTCTCAGTTATTACTAACAATTGGTATCAGAGCGTGTGTTCTTAGAAAGGGAGTTTAACATCTCAAGCAAAAGATCACAAGATGAACAGACGAGATGTCCCCAAGTTGAATAAAGACAACTTTTCATCATGGAAAAGAAGAATAAGACTCCACCTATCAGGTATTGGAAATGATGTTACTCTATACCTTGATATGAATATGTGTTGCCTACACGACCTCACACTCTTGAGAAATTAAGAGTAAAGCATGAGCAGAATTGCATGATGGTAGAACTTGCTTCATCACTCTCTGATGTTGAGTTTGAAGATGTCAAAACCTGCACCTCTGCAAAATAAATGTGGGATAAGTTGAAGCTAGTACATGGAGGAGATGCCAATGTACTAAGATCCAAGGTAGAAAGCCTAAGAGGGAGGTTTGATGACCTAAGGATGAAAGAAGGAGAAAATATCACTTAGTATAGCTGAAGAATCAAAGAGGTAGTCAATGCTATCCGAGGAGTTGGAGGTGTACTTGAAGAGGAAACAGTGGTAAGTAAAATCTTAAGAACCTTACTACATGTATATGCTATTAGAGTTTCTGCTATTCAAGAAAATGAGAGCATTTGCAAACAATACAGTTACTCTATATAGTCTGATTGGTAGACTGATTTCATTTGAGATGAATAACTTTGATAATAGTGTCTTGCCATCTATAGAATCTGCATTTAAATCTTCTTTAAAGATAAGTAACTCAAATCATAGACATGCTATTAGAAATGATAGTGACAGTGATAATGAGGATCAAGGAATTGATGATATTGAAGCACCAATGGCCAGAAGATTGCAGAGAGGAAAAGGTAGATACAAAGGTAAATTACCACTTGTATGTTTCAATTGTAAAGAAGTTGGACACTCTGCTGCAAGATGTCCAAATAGAAGAAAAGATGATAGATGAAATGACAGATCATATGAGAAGAAGTTTGAAAGAGGTGATAACAAAGATTACCGAAGCAACCATCAATCTGACAAAAGAGATACCCGAGACTACAAGGACAAAGGGAAGAAAGATTGTTACCTAGCTGAGAACAAAGATGATGACACTAACACCGAATCAGAAGAAGACATTGAGATGGTATCTGTATCCATGAAGGATGATTCAGACGAAGAAAAAGAAAGGTATGTAGAAACTGCACTCATATCTAAAGTTAGTAAGAATGATAAATGGATCATAAATAGTGGTTGCACTCACCATATGACCGGTGATAAACAAAAGTTTGATAATTTTGAATACTATAATGGTGGTTCAGTGAGAATGGGAAATGATACACCTTGTCCAGTTAAAGGTAAAAGAACTATAATGTTGAATAACCTGATCAAATATGAAAATGCTTAATGGGAAAAAGGATTGAATTATAATATGTTAAGTGTTTCATAGCTGAATAATATAGGTCACCGAGCGACATTTGAAAATAAGAAGGTAAATATCTTCAATGAATCAGGAAGGTTGATTGGAACCAATGAGCAGACAAAAGGTAACCTTTTCTATCTTGATGACACTAACATCACTTGTTTAATGGCTAGAAATGAAGACATATGGTTGTGGCACAAAAGATTGTGTCATGTAAATTTTGACAACATGATAAAGATAAGCAACAAAAGGAATGTCAGAGGCTTACCGATCATGACTAAGCTCGAGCATATCATGTGCAAGAATTGTCAAAAAGGTAAGATGACAAAGTCTAGTTTCAAGAGTAAAACCCATACATCTGAGACAATTCTAGAATTAGTCCATATAGATCTATGTGGACCCATGAGGACAAAGATCTACTATGGAGATAGGTATTTTATTTTCTTTGTTGATGATTATTCTAGAATGATGACAGTCATGTTCTTAAAAGATAAATCAGAAGCATTGAAGATGTTTAAATGGTATAAAGCTATGGTAGAAAAACAAAGTGAAAATAAATTGAAATGCTTAAGGTCAAATAGAGGAGGGGAATTTACTTCAGATGAATTCACTAACTATTGCAATGAGCATAGAATTAAAAAACATGTTTCTAAACTAAGAACACCACAGAAAAATGGAATTGTTGAAAGGAGAAACAGATCAATTGTTGACTATGAAAGAACACTGATGATTGATAAAACCATCACTCAAACTTTCTGGAGAGAAGCTGTCAGTACTGTTGTCTACACATTAAATAGAGTACAATTGAAGGACACAAAGAAGACACCCTATGAGCTTTGGTATGGTCATACACTCAATGTAAGTTACTTCAGAATATTTGGTAGTCAATGTTATATTTTGAAGGATGGTAGAAATGGAAAACTTGACTCCAAAAGTGATGAATGTATCTTTCTAGGGTACTCAACCAAAAGCAAGGCTTATAAATGTCTTAAGAAGTCATCTAACAAGATCATTGAAAGTGCAAATGTAAAAATAGATGAATTTGCATAAAAGAATGATAAGGAAAGCATAAAAGAACCATAAGACTACAATGGGTTTGTTTATATAGAACCTGACACTCTACCCGAGCAGCAGTGTATCGCTCTCGAGCAATAGAACATTGCACTCGAGCATCAAGCTACAATTATCAAAAATCAGGATAATCCTCAAGATGATGTTCTGAGCGATGGAGATCAGAATGAAGGTCAAGAAGATGATCAGAATGATGAACAAAGAGCTGAACCAAAACTTTCCAAGTATGTCAAAAGACATCATCCACAGAATCAAATCATAGGAGACAAGAAGACTAGAATGAGAATAATAAGTAAGTCACTGAACACTAGATGTTTACTTTGTGAGTTTGAGCCTAAATCTGTTAATACTGCACTTGAGAATGAAGAATGGGTCAGTGCTATGAATGAAGAAATAGAACATATTGAGAAGAACAATACATGGACACTAGTACCGAGACCAGATGGCAAGAATGTCATCGGTACCAAATGGATATTTAGAAACAAGATGAATGAGAATGGAGAAGTCACAAGAAACAAAGCAAGGTTAGTATGCAAGGGATATGCACAAGAAGAAGGTATTGATTATGGAGAAACCTTTGCACCCATTGCTAGACTAGAAGGAGTTATAATATTACTTGCTTATGTTGCATTCAAAGGATTTAAGGTATACCAGATGGATGTCTAATCTGCATTCCTAAATGGAATACTGGAAGAAGAGGTATACATTGAACAACCAGAAGGGTTTGTTGATCCAGACAAGAGAAACATGGTATGTAGACTACATAAATCCTTGTATGGATTGAAACAAACACCTAGAGCCTGGTATGAAATACTTCACTCCTATCTCATTAGCTTTGAATTTGTAAGAACAAGTGAAAATAGAAATGTGTACTTAAAAGAAGATATCGATGGTAATATTCTGATTGCTGAAATTTTTGTTGATGATATCAGTTTTGGGGGAAATAAATTGTTATGCCAATCCTTTGCTAATGAAATGAACAAGGAATTTTAAATGTCTATGTTTGGGGAGATCAAATTCTTTCTTGGTCTACAGATTCTTCAACAAGATGTCGGCATATATATCACTCAGTCCAAATACATCAAGGAAGTGTTGAAGATATTCAAAATGGAAGATTCCAAACCAATTGGAACACCTATGGCTACGGGATGTAAGCTGACAAAAGAAGACAAATCTAATGAGGTAAATCAAACCTTGTATCGATCAATGATTGGTAAACTAATGTATTTTTTTCATACTAGACCAGATATAACACATGCAATTGGAATAGTTGCAAGATTCTCTACTAATCCCAAAGAATCACATATGACTATTGTCAAGAGAATTCTGAGATATCTGAAGAACACCAAGGATTATGGCTTATGGTATAAAAGAGAAGGAAAGTTTGAGCTACAAGTCTATACAAATGTTGATTGGGCTGGAAACATTGATGACCGAAAGAGCACAGCTGGATGAGCATTCTTCATGGGTGGCAGACTTGTCACATGCATCAGCAAGAAGCAAGGATGCATCTCTCAGTCTACTGCAAAAGTAGAGTATGTGGCTGCTGCTGCAAATTGCTCGAATATTGCACGGATCAAATAGTTGCTGGAAGGTATGAATATGAAGTTTCTTGAACCAATAATTATCTATTGTGACAACACCAGTGTAATTAACATTTCTAAGAATCTATTCATGCATGCTAAGACTAAGCATATTGCTATCAAGTATCACTATCTAAGAGAACAAGTGCAAGCAAAGGAGGTGATACTGGAATATGTTCAATCAAAGGAACAATTAGTTGATATATTCACCAAGCCATTACCGAAGGATACATTTGAGTACCTGAGATAGAGACTAGGGGTCCAACCCTTGTCTATCGGTCAGTAAGCTGACTAGGAGGCTGCATCAGCCTACACATAATCTAAAGATCATTCATGTTGATGCAAACACCGATATGAACAGCAACAGATACATCTATACACAGTAAGGTACAAGTATGCACCAAATACGAGAGACATTGTATTGCTGATGGATAGGAAAATTCAAGGAATATATTATATAAAGGGATGGAACATGATATAGATGATTTTTTTTTGGCATTGTTGTTAAAGGGGGAGATTATTTCATTATCATCAGGGAGAGATTTTTTTTATTAATCATAAAGGAGAGATTATCTCATTAATCAAAAAAGATTATATCATTATCCATGAAGTGAAGTTCCTGAGAATCAAAAGAAAGAGTTAATAAAAATTCAAAGGGAGAGAAATTGATTACATATGAAATATCCATCTAAGGGAGAGAAGTAACAAAGGGAGAGAGTTAATACAAAGAGAGAAGATTATTGTCCAAAGAAAAAGATATTATCAAGAAGAGGAACAATCAAGGCAAAGCACATAATCATAACAGAGACATTAGATGCTACATCTATCCAGTCAAGGAATTGAAGATTGAAGACAACCATTCTACAAGAAACAAATCTAAGCTATATTTGAGTTTACCGAAAGCTAGACATTTGTAATAGTTACAATAGGAAAGCTTGATGAAACTGTTATATTTCATATTGTATTAGTAATAATATAGTATGTTGCCATCAATTCCAAAGGGAGAGATTGATGACATGTAACTGATTAAATGTTTGAAGATGTTAAGTTGATCACCAAAATGTGGAAAGATAATGCAAGACATTAATTCAGTTAATGGATTGTATTGTCATTGATGTCAACTTGATATAATCTAATCGGTTATAATCAAAGTGTCAAAGACTTCAGAGAATCAGAGAGATAAATATTATGCTTGTAGTACTGTATAAAAGACAAGCATTCACTATGTGACTTCAAACATTGACAGCTAGTTGAACCCAACGGACAGAGATCACCGAAAGTCAAGTCACAGTGATACCTAAGAAAAAACACCGACAAGCAGAATCACAAGCATACCCTACGGCCAGACTCAAGAACTGGATCAAACGTCATGGATATGAGCTTTTGCATATCATTATCTGGATGATATAAAAGAATATAATCACGGACCTGCAATTCAATATATACCAGAACCAGATTATCAAGCTATTACTAATTTTTAGAATTCTAGTTCTTCCAAGAAGAAAAATATTGACAAGAAAAAATATTGGAGCAAAAACAACATGTGGTCAATGATGGAGTGGTTGAATCATCATATTTCAAGTCCAAGGAGCTGATATTTAATCTTTTTAGTAGCACCCATGTTGCTAAGAATAATCCAAATGCTTCAACAAATCCAAGAGCTAACTAAGACACGAATAAAGACAAATGACGGCTCTACTCTGTATACCTAAACTTCCAGCTCTATATACCTAAAATTATAAACTTGAGTTCAAAAATGACAAAATATCTAGCTGGCAGAGATAAATATAGACTTAACTGGTAGTTATCATTTTTTTCATCGACAAGATAAAGCCACAGATAAGTAAAGGATTTAAAGCTATTTTATCCAGTTGGCAAGAAGATCTATGCGAGATAAAACATGAGTTTTGCTTTAAATCAGATTAGCTAAGATTGCGGATCATGCCAAGATCAAGAAAATCAAGAACCTAACAATGGTGATATCATGTCTATAAAGAGACAACTTAATTCATTAGGAATTAAGGGGATTGAATGAAAAAGAGGATGCTGAAGAGAAACTGGTGAAGAGCAACTTCATACAGTTCTGATCAATCAAGTTGAGGAAAGAGCTAAAGTTTTCTACAAACATCGAGCAACAGAGCATAGCATCACCAAGAAGAAGAAAAGTGGACCAAAGGTATTAAAAGGAATATATTGATTAGATTAGTTTTATGAGCTTACAATAGATCTGAAAATCTGCAAGTATAAGTTGTATATGTGAACAGATCATACTATTTCAGTTTAACCATTGATTCAAAAAGTCTCTTAACCGAGCAAGATTTAAATATCCTTTTTATATTGAGATACATCCCAAGGAGTATCAAAATTTTTGATCATGAAGATAGCATGAGATGTCAAATACCTATTGATAGGCCAAGAGAGTGTTTGATAAAGGAAGGTAGCATAGAGATGCCCAATATCAAGTGACAGACTAAACTTTTAAATCCTCTAACAAGGTCACACCTAATAGTGTGTTTGTAACCTTTAACAAGGTTGGCTCTTCACCGAGCTCACTTCAGAAGAGTAAAAAATTTCGGTTACCGGTTCCAAGTGATTTTTCCCTTAATAGGATTTCCACGTTAAAAATCCATGTGGCAATGTGTTTATGAGTCATTACTTTAGTGTTTTACATTACACATAGCTAATTTGGATTGATTAGTATACTCTAAGTAATTTACTATTTTTTGGTAAATTAACAGGCTGCTATTCGGTAAATTAACAGGCTGCTATTCGGTAAACATTTAGAATAAGGTTTAACAAAGCATTCCAAGCAGTAGTAATTTGATAAGTATATTTTAAGGCATTCATCTTATAGGATTGAAGCTAACTAGAGGCTTAATAGTGTGGTTCTAAGTTTTTAGGTTGATTAATTGGAATATTTTTTAGGCCACTGATTCACCCCCCCCCCCCCCCCTCCCCTCTCAGTTATTACTAACAACACTATGCTTTATGGGCCACAACCCAAAGGAGATTGCAAATTCCTTAAGCCAACATGTTTTTACAAAGATTGAAAATTGAACTATTATAAATGGTACATTTGTTACATTCAAATTTTACAATTCTCCTTTTTGCACATTTGTATTTTACGTGATACTTATAATTTGATTTGATATTTTATATTTATCCTTCACAAATTTTCAAAACATCGATTAAGTCATAACCAACATAGCTTAAAATTAAAATCATATAATGTTTCACCTGTCCACCTCAAACACATATATCATGAAATATAAATATTTTCAAATCAACACAAGGTTCAACTAGGCACAAAAAAGTACCAAGAAATTCATGAAAGAAATTGAAAGAAATCAAGAACATACTGCAAGAGACCTTTCCCTATTGACCCCAAATAATAGAAAACACCAAGATTGCCAACTTTTATCCCTTTCTCTACTAAAGAGAGACAAATGCCATCCTAAAGATCAAGACATGCACACTATTTATTAATGTTATAAGGCACTGAGGGGGGGTGAATTAGTGCAGCCATAGATCTACAAAATATTTCCAAAAACTTCCAAAGAAACCAACATGGAAAGATAAATATAACATAAAATCATAACAAAGCATACATCCATGGTATCTACACAAAGACACCAATTTTTTTATCATGGAAACTCTTATTAGAGGGGAAAACCATGGTGGGAATTATCACCCACAAATATCACTAGTGCACAAATAATGTCTTCCCTGTTAGGAGCATTACAACCACCATGTTAAGGGCATACCTGGTTAAGAGTGTCTTTAGCCTGGTTAGAAGCTATTACAAAATTATTGTTAGAAACTACCCTGTTAAGGAATCTGAAACTCCTTCTAAGAGTCACCCTTTTAGAGGATTTAGTCTTTAGACCTGTTAGGATCCTGCATACCCTGTTAGGAGTAACCTTGTTAGAGAATTTTTATCACAAGCGAGTTAAGACTTGCCTTGAGAATGAACTCAAATAAAATTGATCTGAAAGTAGCACACTCTGCTTGATAGATCTACTTTAGTACTGCTCAAATCACTTCTTTTCTCATACAAACATTCACTTCTACCACTACAATCATCGCATCAGCAACCAATCACAACAACAACCTCTTTACCCTTCAATTTCATCTATTATATACACTTTTAGATTGGTAAAATAACCCTAAAATGTGTTACCTATTTTTGGCCTCCAAATCCTAACAAACATCATAAGCAGTCGTGCCAACATAGTAAATTGACCTCCTCAAGGTCAGCCCTCAACAATACAAATCAAAAATAATTCAAACATTGACACGTAATTGATCGCTACCTCGATTTCATCACCTTGACTGGACTAGTTGATTGTTCTTGCCGATATCACTTATATTTTCCTTAAATCTCCATCTGTGCGTTCAATCACTTACACAATCATATATGTAGGTAAATATGACTCTGTAGATACTGCATGTAAGATTGCATCATCTCAATTTTCCCTATTATCACTGCACACAAAAAATTATCATGACTGACTATATTATCACCGGTACATTGAACACTTATAAAAATTCATGTGATATTCACTACATGATCTGACCTATGAAGTAGACTTGTTACTAGAAATGAAAACACTACAATATTCACCACATGATCTAAAATATGATCATCTTCATCAAATGCCAACAATCTCGCCCTTTGGCATTGATAGTAACACTTAGAAAAATTGCTAAGTGTCTAACTAAGAAAAATGAAAAATACACAAGTACAGAGCTAAACTTTAGGATTACTGCCCCTATGGTAATTACAAATAGACCACTCTATCTACTCCCCCTTACTATCATGTCCCCCTTTGACAAAAATGGAAAAGGTATTACAATAAATGATCAGAACAAAATTTTATTCATAGAGAGTAGCGTATACCTATTACAATTTACTAAATACATCAACAAAATTAGTCTTTAAGACCTGTAGGCCAATCTCCCATATCTTCTTAAGATGTTCAATAATCACTATCTCACCGGTTAATAGATAGTCTAGCTCTTCCAATGCTTCCATTGTACTCGTATCAGGTAGAGTTGATATGACTACTACATCTTTAACTCCTTTCTGTAAAATTTTCAACTTTTAGTAGACTTTGCATCTCTAAAAATACTAAGACCCTTTTCTCCTACTCATTGTTATAAGTTTTGATCTTATGACTAATATTTATCACTAATGCTCTAAAAATTTTAATAGAATCATTCACTAGATCAAAATTTTCTACTATTTTATGTAGCTCCTGCTGAGCTTCAAATCTTTTCTTTTCTATATCCTTCAAAAATTATGAGAAATAAGAAATAGAAGTAAGAATCTTACCACCTTATATCAGTGCACGTTTCACCTTGTTTATCTCAACTGTCAATGATCCTCTATGAAATGTAATCTACTGGACTAGCTTCTCGGATTTCTTCCTTTAGTAATCCTTCTCTACCTTTATAGTTGTTTCATCCTCTAGACTTTATATTTTTCACTTTCAACTATCACCAATTGACCCAATTGTTCAATAGGTGCAATCTTCTCATCATAAGTTTCTTCAGGTTCAAGATCAGACAATATATCTCTTTCATTCTATATAATTTGTGTATCTTTCTTCTGTTGATCTCTTTTGGCCTTAGACTTAATGGCAATAACAACATTCATCAACTTTGTTGGGCTCATTTTACTGAGATATATTGGTCCTTGAATGACCTATATATCATCTGTATCCATCTTATCAAAACTTTGTTGAATAATAGACATAGAAAATATTACATTTTCCTTTCCTTTTTCTATTGTCAACTCCTTTTTTTGGTTCTTTATTTTCCTTATCTCCTTTTTCTTTCACATCCTCAGTATGTGCATGCACTTTCATCTCTTTGTCTTACACTTCACCGATTGCCTCTGCTGCTAGTTCTTTTTGTTGCACACCTGTAATAACATCATTTGTCACTTGATCTATTCCTATGTCCACCTACTCATCGTTTGTAGCCTTAGGTTGTTTGGTAATATCCATGATAGGAATATCACCTAATGTCCATAGTGTCCTTGGGCTCATCAAAATACACATTATCAAGTGTGATTTTCACACCATCAACCATTAATCCATCATCATTATGTGTAATCTCGAGTTCATTATCTTCTTGTATATTCTCCCCTTCAACCTTTTCTTTATCATCCTCCTTTTCTTCCTCAAGACCTAAGACTTTATTCAAGATACTCATTGTTTCCTCTTGCACTTGTTGGAGTTGACAAAGAACAACCCCACAGCTCCCAAGAATCCCTGCATGCAAACACCTGTCACAGAAAGAGAGAAAACGCTATGGAGGCATGTAATCACAGATCTGAGAAAGAGAAGCCATGATTGAGAAAAACAAATGAGAGAGAAAAATCTCAATGCAATAATCTATTTTACATTATGATCCAATAAGTGAATGAATAAAATACAAAGAGGGAATCCTTATAAAAGGATATCGAAACCCTAAAGGTGAAAACCCTAAAGAATAATAAGATGCCTAAGTTTAACTTAAGTGTAGAGTATAATCGACTAATAATTTAATTAATTAATTATTAGCTATAATATGACAACTCTAACACCCCCCCTTAAGTGTAACTTAGGGAGAAGCTAAACAGCTAAGGACTAAAAGATGCATGTAAACAAAGTGCATGAAAGGAACTATGGGTCCCGACAACTAGGCCTAATCAGGTACCCAACTACAAGAAATAAACTAGATGAAGGAAACAAAGCCTCCAATATAGGGAGAGTCCCAAAGAAATGAACAAGAAAGAGCAAGAAGCATCTCTGAAGCATGAAACTGCAAATACTGTCAGAAGTAACTGCTGGAACCCCCACTGAAATAGTACATGATCAGGTAGAGAAGACAAAGTCTGAAGAGCTGATCAATCGAAGAGGTGACCTCCAAAATTAGGAATGAACGAGTGGCTATATAGTACATGATCCATCTCACTGAAATGCATAGGTGCCTAGCCACTGCATCTTCCTAGTACATAGGAACAAAAATTGAATACGTTGATCACTCAACCAAACCAAGGAAGCAATAGAGCCAACAGGTGAACCCCCCCCATAATGCTAAATAGGGAGAGGGGTGATAGGAACACTGAAATGTAATGCCAGAAACATCTGCAGGAAGAAGAATCGGGAACACCAACAGTGCAACAGACGTACAAGCACAGGATAAAGGGCGGTGTCACCGACACATAGCATGGGCTAATGTCGTGGAAGGTACGCTCACTTGACAAAGGTGCATGAGCACAAAAGGCAAAACATCATAACCCCCCATGGCACTTTGTAACTGAGTGTGAGTACAAATAAACACAAGGTGTCTGAAATCCCAAATATGCAAAAGTAGGCACTTTATCTCAGTGCGTTTACAAAAAAAAAATGCTACAGAAGAGAAGCATACAATGCTCAGAAGTCAGGAAGAAGAGTGAGCCAGAAGATCAGAAGAAGAGATCCCAGGACCTATAGAACCCAAGTAATCCGCCAAAGTGCGAAAGAGAAAAAATTGGAGGAGAAAGAACCTAGAGCGGATTCTGGAAAAAAGACCCCTGCAACTGAAAATCTCACTGAACCAGCTTTCCGACGATATCTGGTTTGCCAAAAATAGAGTTCGGATGAGCAAGATGTGGCTGCTGGAAGGAAAAAAATAGACATTGTACTTTGATAGAAAAAAATACTGTCAAAACAACAGAACCCAAAACCCCAACCTCCATCATCAGAAAGTGCTCGGAAAAAGCTTTCCAACGATATAAATAAGTTGAAAAAATACCCCTATATGCTCTAGATAGAGCGAAAATAATGAGGTAGGGTCAAAAAACTCCACAAAATTAGGTTTTAAGCCCCTGGGGCTGAAAAAGAGCTAGCCCCTGGTCGCATGGCGCACACAGGGGACTCAAACTGGAGCTCCCAATCGCCCATAGGACCGTCGTTGGCGGTAAAAGCCCGCGGGGCTTAAAAAACTTGCTGGGCAGGCATAGCGGTGGGGATCGGGAGGCGGAGGGCACTGGAGCAGAGCGGCGAGCGTAGGGCACCGGAGCGGAGGGGTGGGCCGCTGAGGAGGGTCGACAGAGCTGCGGGGGTTGGGAGGCGGGAGCCGTTGAGGAGGGTGCAGCAGGTGGAGGCGCAGCCAACGGCGAAGGAGCGTCGGCGGTGCATTTTTGAAACCCATTGCATGCATTTTTAAACGCTAAAAAAACATTTTAAAAATGTGTTTTTTTTATGATTTTCTCAGTTTTCGTGCCCGTACGGCACTAGAAACCAAAAAAATTTTGCCTCTGAGAAAAGTTGTCCAAAATGGACAAATTTTATATGGATTCTAGGGTTTTTGGGCGCTCTAAGCGCAACGGTGATATCCGTTAGAGCCCAAAATTACCAGAAACAAAGGTCCCCCCTAAATTCACATAAAAAGCTTCTGAAAAACATAGATCTGAAGAACACGACCAAACCCTCTCAATTAACGAACAATGGCATGAATATCTGAAGCTCTGATACCATGTTGGAGTTGACAAAGAACAACCCCACAGCTCCCAAGAATTCCTGCATGCAAACACCTGTCACAGAAAAAGAGAAAAAGCTATGGAGGCATGTAATCACAGATCTGAGAAAGAGAAGCCATGATTGAGAAAAACAAATGAGAGAGAAAAATCTCAATGCAATAATCTA
>MU224858.1:4478527-4489220 GCA_018584345.1 Thuja plicata
ATACCAAAACCCTAAAGGTGAAAACCCTAAAGAATAATAAGATGCCTAAGTTTAACTTAAGTGTAGAGTATAATAGACTAATAATTAAATAAATTAATTATTAGCTATAATATGACAACTCTAACATCACTAATTGAGAATCACTAATCAATAATCTTATAGTTCTTGACTTAGTCTTAAGTTTAACTTTCTTAAGTTTTACTTGGATTTCCTCTTTATACATCTCTAGTTGTAATTGGACCAATTTATATTAAATTGATTCCTTGTCTTCCTTTAAAATTGTACGCCACCTAGATTCAATCTTAGCATACAAAGATGTGGGGATTTGTCCTTGTAATTCAATAAGTGCTTTACTCAAATTGTGCATACTAAACACAAATGCATCTTTAACCTTTCTCTGGTCTTCTCTATTGACTTTGTCAAAGAATTTTATTACACCAACAAGTACACCCCACTTCCTGACTCTTGCAACAATATTTTCAACATAAATGAACTTACCAAAATCAATCTTGACATATTTGTGGTAGGGGGTCCAACTACCTTTGATCTTTTCCCACTTTCTTTCATCTTCTTTTTTTATTCAATGGACTCTATATCTTCTTCTACTTCTTCTTTAATCTTCTTAAATATTTGAGCCTTTTGCTTCTTCTTTTTTCCAATGGTCTCCTTCACCTTTGTAGGTTTAGGTTGAGTAGGCTTTTTCTTTCTTTTAACTGGTGCCTTTGCAGGAGGAGTGACTTTCTCCTTCTTAACTATAACTGTGGCACTTCTTGTTTTTCTACCGGTTGGGACACTACCCGTTATAGAATAAATAATGTATACATCTTCACTGCTACTATAGCTACTTCTCTACATGTTCCTTCTTTCTCAGCAGTATGTTTGGCCCTTGCTTTGTTTATGGCTTCTTGTGTAAAGCCTTTCTTCAATTCAAATTGTTCTACCTCTTTTCTTATTTTCTTCTCAATGATTGGTTTGGTCAATTTACCGTGAACTCCTATGCTCTTCTCTTCATAAGCTCCAAATCTAGGCTCATTTGGATCTACTAATTTTAATAGTAGATCTTCAACATGTAAGAATACCATATCACCTTCTACTTCATATCCCATGGGCATTACCCAAGATGTCCTAGGAACTACTACCTCCATTTGACAAGTGTATGCATCCACCATAAAAACATATATCCTCCTTGTATTTGTCAACAACATGAGTTGGTATACTTTCCCTTTTATTCATATTACTCTAAAAGTCTTTGAAATAGCCCCAAACTTTCTCATTAAATATATTACCCAACAATCTAATGCAGTTCTTCAGTTGAAATATAATTGTTGTACCTTTTATCCAATTTATTGTACCAATACCAAGAAAGAAGTTCTTAAAATAAAAGAACAATCTCATAATCAATTGTGTAAATTTAAATAATTTCCTTTTGTCCTTTTTATCTTCTCCATGTTCATAAATAACTGATCTCTCATCGCAGCACATAGATCATACTCTTCATTTTCAATCACCATTTATATGTTGTATGGATTGCAGCAGTGGGCACACTGTTGATCTGATGGAGTGATAAACCTTGTATCCTATCACCGATGAAAATATCACATTTAGGTCAAGCATGTCACTGATAGTCATTTATCTCTTATCCCACTTTGATTTAGTTAACTTTGTGACTACATCTTGTGAGATTGACCTAAGTACAAGCACCTCACCGATTGCACAAAAGCATGTCACAGCATGTATGACCTCCTTAGTAATATTATTTGGACGGTCAAGCTACATAAGTTGGTCATGTACTCGACTCAACAAATATCTGACTTGATCTTCTTCAAACTCATTAGGGAAATTGAATCCATGAGAAAAACCCTTATCTGCAACCACTTACTTCTCATCCTTTAATAGAAGATCACTACACAACTTCTCACATGGTGAATAAATATGAGATTCACCTAGATCTTCAAACTTACAGTGAACATATGATCACACATCCTCAATTTGCATCACACCCGTAGGGCACACTGGATAGAGAAACCTTTGGATCATCTTTGATCTATTTGAAAGGATGTTTTTTAAACTCTGGCCTAGGTCTCTTGGTAATCTCTACTATAATACCCGCCCCTAATTGATTTTAGTTATTGGTGTCGAATTCTTTTCGGCTAATTACTTTCAATTATTTAGGTCGTACACTTTTAAGCCTATTTCATTTATGATTAATACATTGTATGGAACCTCATTATTGCTAGTTATTTCAGATAAATTTGAATATGATTTCATGGGGGTTTTTAGGTGGACTTGTAGGAGTGAAATCTAGAGGCTAGGGTGGTGTTTTTCTATCAAGTGGATATTCTCTCTTTATACTTATGATTATTTTCTAAACTCTATTATTTGTATTCGACCACTTTTGTAGCTCACATCCTATCGATGTATTTACATTTGTGTTGTGGTTATATGTCTTTGTTAATTCGATTCTTGTTACCTAATCTTTTTGTTTGGCTCATGTTTGTGATCCTTGAGAGTGCATTTGTGATATTGTACAGTTCCTATTATTTTTGTAAGGAACTAGATTTGGATTTCATACTTGTGTATTTGAGATCAATGTGTGATCTATGTGCTAAGTAGGTTGTCTATTTGTATAGTAGGGAGTGACTTGCATTAAGCGTCAGGGCCCACAAGTGGCTGCCAGGATCACTTATTGTAAGTTATCTTAACAAGTGATAACATGAAACATTAAATGAGTCCCAAAATGAATTAATAAGAAAAGGGTTCCTCACCCATGCTTGAGCGCTAGTAAAGGCTAAGATAGAGGTTGAAAAGATGCTTGTCGCCCAGAGAGGTATGGTTATGGCATAGTTAATAGTCTCATCTTTATGACGGGTTATTAATACCGCATATGGTCACTTGAGTGTCGAGGTCCAGAGAGGCTACTAGGATGAGACTCAAGGGTTAGACGTATGTGATGATACTTCCCTATATCCATCTTAGGTTTCTACACAGGTTGGTTACCTCTGGATTAGAGATTTTTTCCTTGATTTTTGTTTAGTACTTCTTGAGATATGAAGCTTTAGGACTCCCTTACTTAGTTTTGATTAGGAGAAAAGAAGGTTTTAGAGGACCCAAAACCTTTACAAAAGAAAACTAAAGATGTTCAGAGTAGCCCCCATAGGAATAGTGAAAATACATAGTAATAGAACTATAAAAGAATAGTTGGCAGCCTATACAAAATTCAGCAAACCTAACACCAGCCGACAGCAAACAGACATAATAGAGCCAAAAGAACACCAAAGGAGAGGACTATAAATTATTTATCATCTCAGCCACTTCGATCACCATAAGGTCCATATTAACCACTGTCAACTTCAGCTCCTCAAGATCTTTGTCGTTCTTGGCACTTTTTTTCTAGGTGTTGGATCTTATCCTCTTACCTAGTCCTGGGGTGTCATCCACAGCATCCTTGTCCACATAAATTTTCTAAGTACCCTTCTCCTACTCCAGCTTGCCAACTAGAATTTTGACATGCTCTATAGAAGCTTTCATAATTGTATAGCTCTACTCCCCCATCTTTTTTAGGTTGTCCTCAACTTTGGCCATTTTAGTCTCCATAGTCACCATTTTAGGATCCATGTTACTATCCTTCCCATGGGGTTCCATCTAGGTAATCCTATTCTCAATAGCCTGGAATCTAGACTCTAAGGAGTCCTTCATATCTTTAGCATGCCCAATGACTTGAGTCATCTCCTCCATACACTTGGGGAAGGATTTGTCTTTTCCAAGGCTCATAGCCTCAATAAGTTGAAGGTGAATTCAAAAATCCCTCACATCCTTCTTTAGCTATAAATTATCATCTATGATCCAATCAATAGTCTTGTTGAAACTCCTCACTCCTAGCTTACCACTCAAGATGCAAAGAGTATCCTGGATCACATTATCCTTCAACAGATCCTCTTTACACTTCCCATTACCATCATCCTGATCCATAGGGTTCTTACCAAACATTTCCTCCTCTCCTACATCTTTCACAATTTCCCCCAAAACCACAACTTTATCCTCAATGGTTTTAATCTTAGCGATACAAGATTTCTTTCTCGGTTGAGACGTTTGTTCTCCCTCTTCTGAATCAACATAATCATCCTCCTCACCATCAGTAGAGGAATCCATCACAATGTGGGACTTTTTCCTTCTCGACTTGGGGCCCTTCTTAGAAGTAGAAGCCTTATCCTTTTTCTTTGGAGTAATTTTGTGTTTTCCTATAATGTCTTCAGAAGAGGATTCTGAGTCATCCATTGTATCACTCTCTGAACCCTTTCCCGCAGAGAAGTCATCAATAGTATCTTCCTCTTCCAAAACAAAATTCTGAGATAGGGGATGGTCTATCTGCTTGGCCTTGAGGTGTTCGTAAATAAGCATCATCAGACCCTGGTGCATGGTTTTCATATTTTCTTTCATGGTAGCATTCATGGACCAGAGTAAATAAATTGGCAGAGAAATTTTATCCCCATGGCTGAAATGGTTAAGAAGAACAAAGTAATACCCATAAGCCCTAGTGTACCTTGCATCAAGGTAACATAATTCATAATAGCATAAAGAAATTTATGCCAAGGGCTCTTGATTTTTTTAGGAGAGTAATAGGTATTAGAAAACTTTACCAGTTTATTTTTCTCCTTGTCAAATTCTAGAAAACATTTAACAACTCTCTCTGTCAGCTTAGGATCCCTGTAAAACTTACTTCCATCATGCAGAAAACCTATGATTTAAGAGATGAGGGCCTCATCCACCTTAATAGTCTAGTTCCCAATAGTCAAGCTACCCTTCTTCTAGTGTTTCACAGAATGTTTGGTAATGGAAGAATCCTTACCATGTAACTTCTCCACATACACAGTTAAACCACCTTCCTTAAGGATGTCCTAGACCTCTTCCTTTCTCTTACAGTCCTTGCACGAGATCAGCTCCATTCTTTTTCTATTTCCCCCCATCGCATTGTCAAAGCTTCTTCGATCAAAGTAATTATGCACATGCACACTAGCTCTATTTGGTTTCTTCGTCTCAGAGTAATGCCATAAGAAGCTACACAACAAAGAAATAGCCAAAATAACTCATAAAGCATGTGTGCTAATTATAGCATTTCACATTGGATCACGGCCCTTGTTTAAATAATAATAGTTCTTAATAACCCTTCTCATTTCATAGTTAATTGCTTGGATATGATGTTGACACATTGCGTGCTATGAACTTTATCATAAAAATTAGTGATTTAATCTTATACGGAAAATCATCCTCTCCTTTCCATTTTGTGACATCATTTCTCGTCATCACCACATTGGTAGTCCAGTCAGCTATGCCATTTACCTCCCTATAACCAAGGGTAATAATACAATTATCAAAATTACCAATTATATCCCATGAGACCTTAATAATATTTTTGATAGTCCATGAGGGGTCACATTTTTTTGTTAGACATTTAACAATATTATTTGAGTCCCCGTCGACCCAAATATTCTTGCATTCCCATTGAGTTTCTAGGAGACCTTGATAAGCCGCAATAGCTTTCGCCTTTTGATTATTTTTAGTCCCTAAAGGAACAGAAAAAATCTCAATACAATTTCCTCCCTCGTCCCTTAGAATAGCACCACAACCAGCATGCTCTGGGTTACCTTTAGATGACACATCAAATTTGATTTTCATCCATCCCTTGGGGGTAAAATTGCCAAACAACTTCTTCCCTTTTGGTAGTGACATTATTCTTCTTATGACTTCCTCTAAGCTTCCACTTTTCTAATATCTCCTCAGCCATCTTTCTAGTAGGCACATTCAGATATCCCATAATATATATGTAATATATAAAATTTGGCTCATAAGGATTGCTTTAAATAAGATTTGCATAATGAGATGAGAGAGAAATCCTAAGGCCAATTTTAGTTTCTTACACTTAATTATTATGATAAAAAGGATTAAAAGGAATATGTAAAGAATAGTGGGATAGATACCTACCTCATAACATAGCAGATCTGGAAAAACTCATTTTCTGAGGTCTGTATTGAGTTTCTAGAAAATCTGACAGTTGATCTCGGACCAGAATGCAGAGATGAACAAAACTCATAAATATTTTTTCGTTCCGATGTCATCTTATGAAAAAGGTCAACCTTGACCCACAAATGTCACCCTTGACCCAATAATGTCAACCCTGACCTGCGCAGTGTTGACAGAAAATCTGTTTACGGATCTCGAAAGTTTGCTGAAAAGGGTATCCAAAACTAGTCTCAGATCTGCTGTCCTGCACATGTAACTCCCAAAAACAGCACCTGCAAATATCTGAAAAGAGGGATTTTGGGGTGGCTATATAGGGTTTTGCCTTGGTCAAACCCCCGTTTTGGTGATTTCCACCTCCACAAATAGCCGAATATAGAATGTATAGTGTGTGTGTATTGCTCTTTTGAAAAGAGTCTTTAAACATGTAATATCAAGATCTAATCCTCTAGATTAACAATCCTAACATAACATGGAAATGAGAAAGCAATGCATAGATTTGAATATCATAAAGAAAGAATACCAAGCACCCAAGGCTAAAGTATTCCCATCAACTCACAATCCATAATTGCTACCCCATGATAATGTCCTTTGAATGCTTGAATGTTGTGAATAGTAGATCTAAAGAAAGAGCCTTCTTGCTTCAATGAAGATCCACTATAGCTTGTCCTCCAAAATGCTTGATTGAAGATGATGATATGTCCTCCTTGCTTGTCCTTCTATATCATCCTCTTTCTTGTTTGCATCATCATTTCATCATATCATCTCCCAATTTCGTTCCATGACCAAATGAAGGCACAAGAGAGTGTTTATATAGAAATCTCAACATAGGTATCCTAGGGCAATGCAAGGGATCCTAATTCAAGTTCTACCTTTAATCATGGTCCAATCACAATTACCAACCAAGGAGGGAATGTATTAATTCAAATATCGGAGAAAACACTTCCACATCCAAACCCGGGGACCTATTTTAAGTTCTGGACCCCGATAAGCTCCAGATTTGAAAGCGGGGACCAACACCTGATAGAGGTCTATGTTGACCTCGCCCTTGACCTAGGTCAAGGTCGACCTTGACCCTGACCTGAGGTTTCAGGCAGGTCACCAGATGGTTGCTGAGAAGTCCCTAGGTCAGCCGGGGACCTACGAAGGTGGGGGAATATACCAGAATGTTAAGAAGGCCTAGAGGCCCAGAAAGAGAGTAGGATGAAGTCCAGGAGGACCAATACATAGGTCCTACCTTGAAAGAAGATTCATAGAGAGGGAAATCTAGGAGGATCCACTAGATCATAACCCTAATTTCACCTACACATGTATAATCAAGCACAGATGCAAACCTAATATGAAAACCTACTAAATAAGGGTGCTAAACCTATCAAAATAGAAGTGCTTCCATTTTAAGATGATACATTTAGCCCCCACTTTAGCTTAGATATGATATTACGTGAATATGCAAGATAAAGTATCATAAATTATAAAAAGGATATAGCCAAGTCCTCAATGCAAAGATCTGCAAGAAACCATTAGTATCTACAACCTGCAGCACACGAAGTTAATGAAAACCCAAAGAGCACCTAAGTCTTACTATGATGATCTTGAGAAGTATATAGAGCCCCTTATGCCCCCCTGATTTGGGTTACTAATTCATGGAAGGTGAAACAGGGTGATAAGG
Source organism: Thuja plicata (assembly GCA_018584345.1). NCBI lineage: Eukaryota > Viridiplantae > Streptophyta > Pinopsida > Cupressales > Cupressaceae > Thuja > Thuja plicata. The sequence continues at coordinate 4,486,212 of MU224858.1, forward strand.
TGATTTTTATACACTGAATATGCAATTTTTGTGAAAATTCCTTTCCTAAACCAGTTAGAAGGGTCCTAAACCTTCCTAAACTAATTGAAGAGGTTAGGTATCTGAATCATGATTCCAACGCCTCTGACAGCACTAAAAACGGAGCTACCAAACTCAAGTTATGATGAAAAGAATAGATGTCTATCTAAATGCATATAAAGGAAAAGTTTGAATTTAACCTAAATAATTTCAAATGAAACCCTAGTAAAACCCTAATTTAATGCCTATAAATAGGAGAGAGACACTTACCACCTCATTCTTACCATTTTCATAGTTTGGGGAAGGAGACAGGATGCCAAAGAGAGAGGACTTCCGAGCGAGCCGCATGGAGGTTTTGAGGGAGCGCCTGGCTAGCAGAAAGCCACTGCCCGAGGTAAGTTCTTGTTTTGAGTGCTTGTGATTTAAAATTTCATGTTTTTACAGGGAAGGTCAACCCTGACCCAATAAGGTCGACCCTGACCTAGTAAGGTCAACCCTAACCCACTAAGGTTGACCTTGACCGGGAAGGTTCTGTCCTTTTTGGGGGCAGGTCGACCCTGACCCACTAAGCTCGACTCTGACCCATAAAGGTCGACCCTGACCCACAAAGGTCGACCTTGACCCAAAAAGGTTGACCTTGACCAGGTTAGGTGGATACAGAAGATGTTTGATGCAGAAGTACTGATATGATTCATGTTTGTGCTTGCAGGATCCAGTCCGTCTTTGAGAGCATCCCTTCGGAGGGTTACTATTATCTGTCAGAGGGAGTGTCTCTGAGCTACATCGAGATGAGATACAGTTATTGAGAGATGTGGGATTGTACTGGGTAGCAGTCCTACCACAGCTGAGGTTCCATCGGTCCATGATATCAGCCATGATAGAGAGATGGGATGAGGATACTTGTTCCTTCCATCTTCCGTCAGGAGAGATCACGATCACTTTGGAGGATGTGTACAGGATCCTACGACTTCCAGTCTGAGGCGAGCCTGTCAGACCGAGAGTACCGCGGGGTCCGCCTAAGGTTTTTGCAGATATGGAGTATTGTTTGGGACGGGTACCACAGATGAGAACCCGATTAGATCAGATATCATTGGCAGCCATACTAGCAGGTCCAACACCTTTGGTACGGAGAGTGATACTATGTATACTTGCTTTGGTTGTAGTGCCCAACACAAAGGGTACAGTATTTTTAGCACCATTCACCCATCTTGTATGTAGGATGGAGAGTGACAAGGTCACTGTCTCGTGGAGCCACAGCATGTTGGCTCATCTTTATCATGAGCTGAGTCAGTTGCTGAGATATCAGCGGGAGAGTCTTACGGTGTGCACCTTGCTACAGGTTTGGATGTTTGAGCATTACACATGTACACGACCACAGGGTACTCCTGCGATGATAGATGCGAGCACATCGAGAGCCTTTGCATATCCGCTACCAGATGTCTGGCAACACGGAGATATCCTCTTTTGGAGGGTATGCTTTGACCATATACCAGGTATAGATGTGATATGGAGACATTATTGTCAGATGATAGAGTGGTCGGATACCCGACATTAGTGATGCCGTATTACTATGATAGGGTGATGAGATAGTTTGGTTTGATGCAAGGAGTCCCCTAGACAGTACCTCGGTATGCATATCTGACGAGATACTATCAGAGACCCGGTGCCATACGTTGACATACAGTAGCTAATATTGTGGATAGTGAGACAGATGTGACCGAGGATATAGAGGTAGCTGCTGAGATATCCTACGCTAGTGTTAGCAGACAGTATATCAGATAATGGAGTTTACAGGGGACCCATCCTATCTTCCCCGATGACCACCCCATAGGTGATCTAGGTCCTTCAGAGAGGAACCACCAAGGAGATGACATACCAGTAGAAGAGGAGGAGGAGGATCAGAGAGATGAGGAGGAGCCTCCCTTCGAGGGAGATCCTATGGAGGAGGAGAGATCAGAGGAGATGCCCCTAGGCTACGGTACAGGGACCAGTGATGAGGCAGTCTATGTTGCTCCCTTGAGATCACAGCGACCTCCTTGAGCGCACACAGAGACACCACCACCGAGGCCTAGACAGAGCGAGTGAGGAGAGAGTAGTCGCTCCATGCCCCCACCATCTAGATCCTTTAGTGATGCCCAGGGAAGAGATCTAGGTATGATACAGCTTTAGAATGTTTTTGAATAAATATTTTGTTTGGAAGAAGAATTTAATAAGTTTTATGTTTGAATTTCGCAGGGAGCATAGCGGAGTGGAGGAGTTTTGTATCCAAGGTTCTGAAGGATACATGTATATCCTACCGACTGCCAGCTAGTGAGAGAGAGTCCCTTGTAGGACAAAGGGATTCTAGAAGACATGCATATATCTTCCTATGTGTACAGCGAGAGTTGAGGTTATGCAAGGAGAGAGAAGAGAAACTGATGGCTGACATGCAGAGAGCTCAGGAGCAGATCCAGGAGATGAGCATATTGAGGAGTCACACACAGACTAGCTTCTGAGATCCTCAGCCTCGCATCATAGATCTAAGAGAGCTGGGAGTCACCATCCTTTAGAGCATCATGATAGAGATTGATAGATATGGCACTTGTGCCACATATGTACCAAACTCGGAAAAGTTTATTTATGAAGAAAACTTTGTTTTTGGAACAATTAGTCCTATGATTGATTACTTTTTACTTTCATCAATGCACAAAACTTAAAAAAAGAAAGAGGAAAGAAAAATATGTATGGATGCATTCTAACTTATAAAATAATTACTCTATAAGGAACACATACATGCATAAAGAATAAAATGAATGGTTAGGGATAATAATGTTTGAGATGCATGACATTAATAGGTTCCTTAAGAGGAACACCATTCATATCAACAATTTTGTAAGCACCTGAAGTAAAATCCTCAATTACCACAAAGGGTCCAAGCCAATTTGGACTAAATTTTCCTTTCTCACCAGGTAAAGCATTCACATTTCTTTGGTTCTCATATAAGACTAAATC
>MU224858.1:4496062-4517511 GCA_018584345.1 Thuja plicata
GACCAGTTATCCTTAAAAAATTTATCATCCCTTTCCTTCCATATTCCCTAGAACAAATGTGGCATAAAGATTCTCTATAGATTTTTTATAGAGGGGTTTTTTGAAGGAATTTTCCATGAAGAGTAGAAGGTTTGAATTTCCTTAGGGAAAACTCATTCCATATTAAACATGTCCAACAGACTGGACCACAAAGAGACAACAAAGGGACATTGGATGTAAATATGTTCAATTGTCTCTTCCTCCTGGCAGAAAAGAGAGCAGCGATTAGGAATGTTGAAGCCTCTACATTTCAAGTTGTCAATCATTAGGACCTTATTCTGCAAGAATATCCAAAATAGCATGTTTATCTTAGGAGTAAGACCTTTAATCCAAGCATTGGACCACCATGTGGGCTCTTCTTGATTGATAAACATCATATTGATCATAGAGGAAGTGGTAAAGAATCCTTTAGAATTCATCTTCCATATAAAAGTATCTTCTTCTTCATTAAGGATCATGGATAACAAATGTCTTTTGAGCTTAATCAATTGGAGCTAATGATCTCTATATCCTTCCATTTTTCCTTATCCCAATAATCAGCAACAAAATGACCAAACTTAGTTTTGCATTCCAAGTCATAAGGACCACATTCAAGGTGATTAATTAGAGGAACATCCTTAAGCCAATGGTCTTCTTAGATCCTTACTCTCTCACCATTCCCAACCTTCCATTGAGTACCCTTAATCATAAGATCTCTTTTGGTAATTGTATTCTTCCATATGTTTGATCCAAAGGGTAAAGCCTCGGAGTTTATTAAGTTGTCCAGGGTTGGACAATTTTTAGCATATTTGTTTCTCCATATCTTATTCCATTCACCATTAGAATGATAAATTCTCCATATTTGTTTTGATAGTAAGGTACTATTCATCACTCTTATTCTTCTAAGACCCAATCCTCCCCTATTTTTTGGCCTGCAAACTTTATCGCAGGCAATAAGAGAAATTAACTTTTTTTCTTCAGCTTCAGTCCATAAAAAAATTCTTTGGATTTTTTCAATAGCATCAACATACTTTCCCAGGATCTTAAAGAGGCTTAGAGAATAGATAGGAATACTTTGGAGAGAAGATTTGAGAAGCTGAACTTTCCCAACTTGACTTAGGAGGGCACCATTCCACCCAACTAACGTTTTATTGAACTTCTCCACTAAAGAGCTCTAGAAGGAATTTGGGGAGTTGGTACAGAGAGGAAGACCTAAGTACGTGGAATGGAGAGTAGAAATTTGGCATCCCCAAATATTATTGATCCTTGTTTGTCTATTATCAGGATTTTTTATAAAATGAACATTTCTTTTGTCCCAATTGATAAGTTGTCTAGTTGTTGATCCATACTTATTGAGAGCTTCCTTGAGAATATTTTCTTCCTTAATAGTGGCCTCACCCAAGATAATCGAGTCATCAACAAATTGTTGATGAGAGTAGACCTAGGGAGAGGATGAAGGATGAAGCCCTTTGAAATAACCAATGTCCACCAGATGAGAAATATATCTTACCATACATTCTTCCAAGATAACAAATAGAATAGGAGACAGTGGGTCCCCCTGTCACAGTCCCCTAGAGGATTTGAAGAAAGAGAGGGATTGCCATTCTTTAGAATAGATAAAGTAGCCAAAGAAACCAATTGCATAACCAAATGCACACTACTCTTATTAAATCTGAAAGCCAAAATGATTTTCTGTAGAAAGTTCCAGTCAACTCTATCATAAGCTTTAGACAGATCCAGCTTCAAGATAAAGCCCTATTTTTTATCCATAGATAAGGAATGGATATTTTCATGGATAGTGATGATGGAATCAAGGATTTTTATTCCCAGAAAAAAACCATTCTATTGAGGAGATATGATGGCACGAAGAAAAGAATTAAGCCTAGAGGTAAGAATCTTAGAAATGATTTTCTAAAAAGAATTGTAAAGAATGATAGGACATACCAGATCCAGAGAGTCAACACCTGCAACTTTAGGTATGAGAGCCAAAAATTTACCATTGATCTCCTTCAAGATACTTTTAGCCCCAAAGAATTCCTTGATAGCACGGTTATCATCTTTACCAAGAATGGGCCAATACATCTAAAAGAAAAACATAGGGAAACCATTCGGACCAAGAGCCTTATTACCTTCAAAAGAAAAGATAGCTTTCTTAACTTCAACCTCTAAGGGAATATCCCCAATAGGATAATTTTGATCTTCATTGATAAGAGGAGGAATATGGTGGAGTAGTTCCTCTTGAGTAGCCTAGTTCATGTTGAGGTCTTGAGAAAGGAGATCATCAAAATATATTTTAGCCTCCTACCTTATATTTTCCTCCTCTTCAATAGTGTCATTATTCACTATTAGTTTAGAAATTTTGTTTGCAAGTTTATGTTTCATAGTGGTCATGTGGAAATATCGAGTGTTCATGTCCCCTTCAATTAGCCAGAGTGATCGGGCTCTCTGTTTCCAAAAGGCCTCTTCCTTAGCAATAATATCATGGTACCTCTTAAGAATTTCATTTTCATCTAAGATAGAGATAGTGTTGTAACCATCACCTTGAATTTGATCTTGTATATTTTTAAGATCATCTTGGATGGAAGCTTTGGAAGAGAAAATGTCACCAAAACACTCCTTATTCCAGTTCCTAATACAATCCTTAACATGTTTAAGTTTCTTGACCACTCTAAACATAGCAGTCCCATCCACATGAATCTACCACCAATCCTTTATTTTATTTTCCAAATTAGGATGCGTAGTCCATATCTTCTCAAGTCTAAAAGGGAAGCGTATTCTACCTTTAATAGAATCATCCAAGAAAAAATAAGGTAGTGGTCTAATCCAACTCTAGCATGATCTGTCAAAGAGAAGAAATAGTGAACATACTAGTCATTGGAAATCAGAGCTCTATCCAAACAAACTTGAATCAAGTCTTGTCCAAATATTTTATTGGTCCAAGTTTATTCAACCCCTTGAACATCCATGTCAAGGAGGGATTGAGAGTTGATGAATTCCATCAATTCTATTCTACTCTCCAGTTGAGAAGTGCATCCACCATATTTTTCATGTTCCTTTATCAGGGTGTTAAAGTCTCCCATTATTAACCAGCTATCATTTTTTAAGCTAGATCTGACCGCTCCCAATCTTTTCCAAAATTTGCTTCTCCCTTTCAAATTATTTGGAGCATAGATATTAGTAATCACCCACGAGGTTCCATCTTTAATATGTTAAAATCTAATACATGTCATGTTATTGTCCTAGACAATGACATCATCTCTAATGATATTAAGGTTCTAGAAAGTAGCAATACCACTATACGCACCTTTGGAACTACCATCACTAACCCCTCCATACTTTAAAATCTTAATCATTTAAAGCTTTTCTTTAGTCATCTTAGTTTCTTGAATAAGAAAAATTTAGATCTCTAATCATGTTCCTAATAATGTCTTGTTTATGGGGGTTGTTCAACCCTCTAATATTCCAAGATATTACTTTCGTTTCTTCTTTAGAGAGCACACCTCAAATAGGGTTTTTTGCATTCCATCTTCTATATTTTTTTTAGCCTCCACACTTCTCTTCTTAGAATGTGAGGGTTTACACGAAGGAGAAGGAATCAATCCAACATTTTCTACCAGTCTAACTGAAGATCTAGTGATCTTTGGAGTTTTTGGGATGACCTTGTTATTTTTGCCTTTAAGTTTTCTATGCTCTGATTTTGGGGAAGAAATATCCCCATGCTCCTTTTCCAAAGCCTTTTTTATCTCCATAACATCTCCCCATTTATCCAAAATAGGATAAGTACTCTTTACCATTTCCATAGCATTCTCAGAAATATTAGATAGGCTGGGATCCAAAATATTGCAATGATGGGCTTCCTAGAAAGAGTCTTTGTTCCCCTCAAAGCTAGATGTAGACTCACCCTCCTCTTCACTTGAATCTTGAATCTCTCCTTCTTTAGACTAGTAATTATCTTCAAAGGAGGTAGTATAGTTCCCTTCATTGCCCTCAAAGGAGTCATCTACAACCTGTAATATGGGATCATCTTTTTTAGAGTTAGAACTCTCATGCTCTTTGAGATTCTCTTGTATTTTATTTTCTTTGGTGTTTTGTTCATGTGGTGTAGCTTTAGGAGAGTCATCCCCTCTATCTGGTTTCTCATGTCCTTCATTGGTTATTCCTTTAACTGATTCAAAAGATTTGTCCATTTCAATTTTCTCTTTCGCCTGCCAGATTTTTCTATTTTTTGTCTTGTTTGTATTTTTCTCTTTAAGTGGCTTGGAGGGGCAGCTCTTGGCCCAATGGCCCAACTTCTTACATTGAAAAAAAGTAAAGGGGATAGATTCATATTCCACCCGCTAGTCTCATTTCATAATTTTGATATAATTTCAATAGGGTCAGGGATATCCACATCATGGACCACACCCACGTAGATTCTAGCATATGTAAGCCTTCTTCTTGAAGCTATCACTAGATCAATGGGCATGAGTTCCCCAAAAGAACTAGCTATCCCTGAGAAGATGTCTTCTACCCAATATTCCATAGGTAGACCTGGGAGCTTGATCCAAATAGGAACTTGAGCTAGGAATGATTCATCATTAAGATTCATGTTTGGGTACCATTTTTTAAGGACTGGAGTGGTTTTTCCAACCATCTAAGGACCCCCACATAGGATCCTAGCTTTGTCTTCTTCACAAGAGAATGAAAAAAGAGAAAAACTCATTAGTCATAGCTGTGATATCCACCTGGCCTTTTAAAATCCATTTCCTTGCAGCATAAGCTCTGACCACCTCTATATTGGGTCCAGGTCCTAAAAACTTCACAACCAGGAAGTTTACCATTAAAGCTATATTTTTTTTTATCTTTTACCAAATCTGGAACAGAGATAGAAAATTTACTAGTCTTCGAATTAGAAATCAGGGGGGTTGTCTGTCTTCCAAGAGGCCTCCTTTCTATCCTTTCCCCCATCAGTAGATTTTTCTACATCTTGGGGTGAGTTCCCTCCAAATGCAGAATTTAAATTTTTAATCCGCCCGCTCTCTCTCACACTCTCCATCATTTTTTTTCGTCTTCATAAGTACTACATAAGGTTTTCAATATTTTCACCGACTCCCTTTCTTAGTTATTCCTATGTTGGTATTTTTTTTTCATCCGAGTGGGGTCGTATGTTATCTCCTTAGCACAGTGGGGTGGACTTTTATAGTTCCACAAGGACGGGTGGTAGTGATTCTTTCTTTCTATTTGATATTTTGATGTCCTCGTTCCAGTGTTGGATGATCCTTGTATCAGTTGTATCTTCTTATTCTTCTCATTCTTCTTTGGAAGTTTTTGATCTTATCACATCTATTGTTTATTGTATCAATGTATCATCTATGATGCCTATCTTGTATATCATTGTATCTTGTATTTATGTGATTACTTCATACTCTTCGACTTGTACAGTGGATGTGAGTTTGTGATGTATACCCTATGGTATCTATTGTAATTATGTACTTATTATATGATGATGGGAGTTGTAATATATTACATAAGTGGAATTATGTTTATGTATTCTACGTCAAGGGACCCATGGGATTTTGTATATTTGTAGGGTTCTTTTATATGAGTATGTTGTAATTGCTTCCATAGTGGTGTTTGATCTAGTTGTGTAAATGTTTAAAAAAAATTAGCATGCAAGCTTAGTATCATGTTTAGGTAAGTTATCTTGGGTCCCCTGGAGGGGCATGACACTTGGTAGAAGAGCCCATGTTTCTACACTGAGAGCTCTGGGAAAATTGTATGTCCATTAGGTGGTTAGTAGTGCATGTTAGTACACGTCTTCTTGTATCTTTAGACTCATTGTTTGTGATCGCTTATTCATGTATGTGGTTCTTCCCACTTGATTTGGGAGTGATGTTTAGTCTTAGTTGTTATAAGTGAATACCTACTAAGGCTCAAATTATTTCTAGGATCCATGTTGAAACTCTAGGGTCTCTAGTCACGTCACTTCTCATGAAGTTCTTACTCATCTGTAGGGGTGCTTTGTTGAGAGTGAGTAGATCGATTTCTTCTTTTGGCCTTGTGTGGTGTGTATGTATGGGGGCTTGGTGATGGTCATTGAATTGCCTTGTTTGTTATAGCATGATAGTTGATATATGTTGTGTATGTGATCCGTTGTGGTATTGAGTTCCTAGTTTGAAGAACTCCTTGTTACTTGATTTCTTTCTCTTTGAGTAACTTGTGATTATTGAGTAACCTATTTCCAAGCCCTATGGGTGTGATGATATTGATTTTGGATGATTATACTTGCATGTTATATTGAATTGACTTTATTTGAGTAATGTGAATTGTATTGCGTGAGTGTTGTAATCAGCTCTGAGAGAATATAATTAATTATGAAATTGGAAAGTAATTTTTATTAATTGAAAATCATTGTACATAGTTTGAAAATGTATGTCATTCATTAGGAGAAGTGCATTAACATATTTGGAATTGTACCTTATTATTATAGATCAATTGGGTAAAGGACCTAAGTCCACAATTAAATTATGCATTGCATCCATAGTATAACCATTGTAACTTATAACCTACTTGTAGCATTTTGCAAAGGATTGATTAAATATTAAATGTTGGTAAATGAGTAGAACTCATAATTTCATGTAGTTGCATAAGGACGATGTTAGAAATATAAAAAATTGTTTGTCTTGTTTGATCGGGTGCATACTCTAACACATTTAGAATGAGGTACCCTTGGATGTCATGAAGTGACTACTCCTTTAGTGTGGCTACCCTAGTCACCTTGTTACATGAAACATTTTAAGATTGTTGATTTATTTTGGTTAATTAATATCTTGTTGTGTTGTATGTGGGTCAACATTAATTTATTTTGAATTTTCTTATGATTGGATTAGTCACCCAAATCTATTTTCGCTATCTAGTTTGTGACATTAGTCACACTTGATTTATTGTTGGAATTGTGCACTTTTATGATTTAATGTTGAACTTTTGAAGTTCTCCCACTTGGGTTTTCCTTTGAATTTTACAGTGGCTATTCTGAATGTTTGGCGTTGTTGGCCATGTTTCGTGATAAGTATTGTTTCTATCATGTTCATTATGGACCTCTGATAGTATGTATAATGGAGGAAATCCCAGAGATTGCACTATATTTGTATGTGAAAAAGAAATGCATTGTGTAATTTATGTGTCTACATGAGTGTTGCACTAAGGTTGCATGAACTCTTCAAATTTATATTTGATATAAACATGGATGTGTGTCTTCTACAATTAGTCTTTATTATGTATCTCTCTCATAATTATTGAAAGCATTGAAGATATAGACTTATTTAAGAAATATTATATGATGAATAAATGATCAAGGTAAATTTTGGTTTATGCTTAAATCTGAGTTATATTACTCTTCATGATTCATTATGCATATCTTAGGGAAAGGATAATTAAGTTGACTTGCATTAGTTTTTGCTTGAACTGTAAATGAGTGATTGTTGTGATTGGTATATTCTTTTGGTGATTATGGGATGTGTGTGCCTTCTCGTTTGATCCTAACTAATAGGGTATGTAGTACTACGGTGAAGACCTTATTAATTTCTATTTGGTTGGTTATTGGCTTCCAAGAGTAAGCCTATTTTAAGGGGGGGTGTAATACCCACCCCTAATTGCTTTCAGTTATTGGTGTCAAATTATTTTAGGCTAATTGCTTTCATTTATTAAGGCCATACACTTTTAAGCCCATTTCATTTATGAGTAATACATTGCATGGAACCTCATTATTGTAAGTTATTTCAGATAACTTTGAATATGATTTCATGGGGATTTTAGATGGACTTGTAGGAGTGAAATCCAGAGGACGAGGTGGTGTTTTATGTCAAGTGGATATTCTCTCTTTATACATATGACTGTTTTCTAAACCCAATTATTTGTATTCGATCACTTTTGTAGCTCACATCTTATGGATGTTTTTGGATTTGTGTTGTGGCTATATGTATTTGGTAATTAAATTCTTGTTACCTAATCTTGTTGTTGAGCTCATGTTCATGAATTCTTGAGAGTGCATTTGTGATATTGTATAGTTCCTGTTATTTTTGTAAGGAACTAGATTTGTCTTTCATACTTGTGTATTTGAGATCAATGTGTGATCTGTGTGCTAGGTAGGTTATCTAGCTGTATAGTAGGGAGTGGCTTGCATTAAGTGTTGGGGCCCACAAGTGGCTGCCAGGATCACTTATTATAATTTATCTTAACAAGTGATAACATGAAACATTAAATGCATCCTAAAATGAATTAGTAAGATAATGGTTCCTCACCCATGTTTGAGTGATAGTAAAGGCTAAGATAGAGGTTGAGAAGATGCTTGCTTCTCGGAGAGGTATGGTTTTGGCATAGTTAATAGCCACGTCTTTATGATGGGTTATTAATGTCGCATATGGTCACTTGAGTGTAAGGGTCCAGAGAGGCTACTAGGACGAGACTCAAGGGTTAGACGTATGTGATGACACTTCCCTATATGCAACTTAGGTTCCTACACAGGTTGGTTGCCTCTAGATTAGAGATTTTTTCCTTTGTTGTTGTTTTGTACATCTTGAGATAGTAAGGTTCAGGACTCCCTTGCTTAGTTATTCATGTGTTCGTTTTGTGTTTGTTATCTGAGTTGGGCCTGATGTTATCTCCTCGGCATGGTGGGGTGGACTTTTATAGTTCCACAAGGATGGGTGGTAGTGATTCTTTTTCTATTTGAGATTTTGAAGTCCTCATTCTAGTGTTGGATGATCCTCATATCAGTTGTATCTTCTTATTCTTCTCATTATTCTTTGGAAGTTTTTTATTTTATCATATCTATTGTTTATTGCATTAGCATATCGTCTGTGATTCCTATCTTATATATCATTGTATCTTGTATTTATGTGACTACTACATACCCTGCGACTTGTGTAGTGGACGTGAGTTTGTGATGTATACCCTATGGTATCTATTATAATTGTGCACTTATTATATGATGATGTGAGTTTTAAGTTATTACGTAAGTGGAATTATATTTATGTATTCTACGTCAAGGGACACTTGGGATTTTGTATATTTGTAGAGTTCTTTTATATTAGTATGTTGTAATTGCTTCCACAATGTTTTTTGATCTGGTTGTGTAATCTTTAAAAAAAATTATGCAATCTTAGTATCATGTTTAGGTAAGTTCTCTTGGGTCCCCTCGCGGGGCATGACATCTACAATGATCATTGTATCCATCTTTCAAACAAAAAATTCAAGCTCAGATGATCAAATAAATACCTTTCCAATCACAGCTCGACGAAACTTCAAACCCTTGTTGTTTCCTTTCACACAATCACTACAAAATCTTCAAACGATCACCTTGAATTGTGTCAAATTGCTCAAACTTCACTTCTGGTGCTCTGTATCTTCTCTCCAAACACGTAGGTGATCAATAATATCTAAAAATTTCATTTTATCTATCTTCACTTTACAATGATTAATTGCATCAGTGGTTGCTAACAAAAAATCACTTACCTTCAAAGATATTGTTAGTGATTAACCAAATCTTCATGTGGTTAAACATAACTTCATACTATACATCAAAACAATCATATGCATCTAAATATGAAAATAGAACTTACTACACATGCATCTAGGGGATCTTCAATAGATTCAACAATGTTAGCTCCCCCTAAGTCAATGATGACTTAGTTAGATGAAGAATTATCCACACTTGGTGATGATGTGGTGTCTTCAGATGGTTTGTCTTAACTCTTCTTTGTCTAAATATTCTTCATTTGATTCCTGGTCTCTTCAATATTCACAATCTGTTTTCCCTTTTTCTTGTCTGACTCATTAACTGGTTGGTTCACCTTATTGTTCCTTGCTCTACCAAACCTTACAATGTGTCCTATCTTGTGAAAATGAAAATATGCCATAATTATTTATCTCCAAGGTCCTGTATTGCCTCTATTTTTCCTCAATATATAGTTGATTACTGTGTGTCCATAGTTATGACAATGTGAGTATGTAGCATTCCACCAGTTCTCATTCTGATAAGGACTTGATCCATTCACTTGTGACCATTGATTGTTCTTCCTTGTCCTGCACTCATTAGCTCTATATCCAAACTTGTTGCAATTGTAAAAATGACCATGAAAAGTACTTTATCTAGAATTAGGTCTAACACTTGGAATAATAGATTTGACATTTGTCTTGTATACATTAGCAGTATGTCCAACCTTATGACAATTGAAACAAACTAGTTTATAAGATCTCTTACCAAATTTCTTTGGGGATACCTTTGGTGAGGATTTCTCATCTTCGTATCCTTCTTGGTTCCAAAGGATTCACCACCTTCATAAATAGTGTATCCAAGCTCATTCTTCTCTCCATTCATTCTCTGATTCTTGAGTTTTTCATTAAGTTTTGCAGAAATTTCTTTAAACTTCTTGAGTAAAACATTTGCAGCCTTCAACTCACCTTTCAGTTTCTCATTTTCTTTCATCAGATTTGCATTATGCCTTAGGGCTTCTTGATTCTCTTTAATAGTTTCTTGTAGATGTTTATTTGTCTCATGTAGATGTGCATGCAATGTACCAACCTATTGTTTGGATTTGAAAAGATCATCTTCCTTATCTTTTAAGGATTTATCTTTGCTTTTAGAGCTTCGTCTACAATTGTCCTTGATTCTTCTTCAACCTTCCTTGTTTCTATTTCATCACCCATCCTAATTGACAAGGCTTTTAACTCTCTTTAGATTCTTCTTGTCTCCATGCAATTTATTATTCTCTTGGGTTAAAGCTTCTAGGGAAACCTCAGATTCCTTAGAACCACTTTCTTTAGATAGTTGATCAATGAGATCTTGTCTATCAGATAATTTTTGAACAAGCTCAGAACTCTTAGCTCTTGATTGCTTAAGTTGCTCCTTCAACTAGTAAATGAACTCTTCTACATCTTCAAGTTTATTCTCAATTTATCTTTGATATCTCAAACCCTCCATATCTTCCTTAAGGATCCTTCCCAAGTTGTTAGGCTCCTTCAAGGGAACTTGGCTCTGATATCAATTATTAGTGTTACAAGGCACTAAGAGAGGGGTGAATCAACGCAGCCACATAACTACAAAATCTTTCAAACAACTTCTAAAATAACCAACATGCAAAGATAAATATAACATAAAAGCATAACAAAGCATAAATCCATGAAATCAACACAAAGACACCAATCTTTTATCATGGAAACCCTTGTTAGGCCAAAAACCATGGTGGGAATTATCACCCACAAATCTCACTAGTGCACAAATATGATATGCCCTGTTAGGAGCATTACAACCACCCTATTAAGGGCATACCCGATTAAAATTATCTTTAGCCTAGCTAGAAGCTAATACAAATGTCTTGTTAGGAAATACCCTATTAAGGGATTTGAAACTCCTTCTGAGAGTCACCCTGTTAGAGGATTTGGTCTTCAGACCTATTAGGATCCTACATACCGACCTGTTAGGAGTAACCTTGTTAGAGGATTTTGATCACAAGCCGGTTAGAACTTGCCTTGAGATTAATTCAAATAAAACTGATCTAAAAGTAGTACAGTATTCTTGATAGATCCACTTCAGCATTGCTCGACTCATACAAACATTCACTTAAACCACTAAAATCACTAAATCAACAACTCCTCACAACAACAACCTCTTTACCCTTCAATTTCATCCCTTATATACACTTTTAGGTAGGTGAAATAACCCTAAAACATGTTACCTATTGTCGGCCCCCAAATCCTAACAAACTTCAAAATGATCACACCAACATAGTAAATTGACCTCCTCTAGGTCAGACCTCAACAATACAATTCACAAATAATTCAAACTTTAACACGTAATTGATCGCTACCTCAATTTTATCACCTTGAATGGATTGGTTGATTGTTCTTTCCGATATCACTAGTGTTTGCCTCAAATCTCCATCTGTGCGTTGACTTAGCTTACAGGATCATAGATGTAGGTAAATATGACTCTGTAGATACTGCATGTAAGATCATATCATCTGAATCGTTTAGATTATCACCGCACATCAAAATTTATCGTGACTAACTGTATTATCACCGATACACTGAACACTTAGAAAAAATCATGTAAAATCACCTTCATCATCGGTATAACTCATCTAACCTGTGAAGTAGACTTGTTTCCAGCAATGACAACACTACAACATTCACCACATGATCTAGGATATTATCATCTTCATCAGACGCCAACACTATTATCCTTTTTGAAACCCCCAATAAGATTCTTTTACAATATCTATTTGTTACATGCTAGTGGAATTCTGAAAATCCCTTGAATAGGACAAATAGATTATACTAGATTAGCTATATCATACTAACACTTTGTATTGAAATTTTGGTGCATTAAAACATATAAAACTTGAATACAATGTACTTTACACCTCTTTTTATAATTTTCTCAAATCCTCTTAACTATATCTATCAATCTAGAGGAATGTAGACCATTCTAGCTTCTCTTCTGACATTAGTCTGGTAATTAGGAATCTACGACTTTCTTTATGTAAGAAGTTGTGGAATGAAACTCTGAGTATAAATATTGTTAGATTAACAAAATTACCTTTTCGACTACAAGGCAGTATCTTTCTATGAAGAGGAATACAAACCACATATCTATGAATCTATCCTTAAAATATACATTATTTATGCCTTAGATGAATTTTTTCATGACACAAGTAAAATATGAGACCCAAATGCTTGTCTAAGATTCACCTAAAAACTTTCAACATTCAATAACCAACCAATAGTATTTCACACCTCAAGACACTCACAGCATAAAGAAGCTCATCATGAACTTCAAAAGGTACGATAAAATTGTCTTTTAATATGTTGTACTAATTTAACTATATTTTGATATAAATAAGGCAGCACACACAATTGAGAGGGGGGGAGAATCAGTTATGTCCCAAAACTCAAAACCTTAACAAGCTCTTAACCTTAAATCTCATATCGGAATGATGAACATTTAAAGAAAATATCACAACACATCAACCATTACATAACTCCAAGATTTTTTATGTGGAAACACAGTTAAGGGAAAAACCACGGTGAGGATCAAACCCACAAGATGTCATACTTAGTTAGAAGCACTTTACCCAGTTAAAGGTATTACAAGGAGAATGCACATGTATTTAGGCACACTACCTAGGACTCACTTCTCAAATACAATAAGGGCTACAACCCAAAGGAAGGTTCACTTCCTTACAGCAATCTCAAATTACAATCCACGGTGGACAACAGTCTACAATTTATGAACTTACTATTAACATCTTGAATGTCAATATAGTTCTAATGAAGTACATAATACATCATATATCTGCCTCAATTTGAGATTCCACTCATACCTCTTCGTACAGTCTCTCATACACCAATTTTCACACTCACACCCTTGTAATTATAAATTGATTCATCTCTTTATACAATTCATCAACCTTACAAGAATAAACAAGGTCGGCCAAACAACTAATTACAAATTTGATCCAAGA
Source organism: Thuja plicata (assembly GCA_018584345.1). Lineage (NCBI taxonomy): Eukaryota > Viridiplantae > Streptophyta > Pinopsida > Cupressales > Cupressaceae > Thuja > Thuja plicata. The sequence goes on from MU224858.1 coordinate 4,509,583, forward strand.
CAATGCAATATTCAATTTGATCCAAATTATTCTATCTAAGACATATAAATGATCCAAATCTTCATCCTCGAACATACTACAAAGCCAAAAATCAAGCTTCAACATTTGCAACACCTTACACCATCATGTCAGCCAAGAACATGAAGAACGCGAGAATGCCTCAAGAAAATCACCAAGTGTGATCACACCAATCAATGTGATCCAGAAACATGAATAGAACATGATATAAAAACATCAGCAGGAACTATGATATGCCACAACAATAACCAAAACAAATCTATCTCATAATTCAACATCAAATCTACATTGTTCATCAAGAACACCAAAAGGAACCTATGTTGCTCAAAAAATATCACCTATGTTGCTCAAAAAATATCTTGTGATCCTTCAAATCATGAACTAGACGAGATAAGGACACACATCCATGTCCTAAACACATTGCCAGGTCATAAACCGTAAATATTGAATAACCAATCCACATCAAACCAAAAACGGTAACATTGTCTCTTCCTAAACAACCAAAATACCAGTCTCTAATCAAACATATATAGCTCACTCAAATCATAATGCTAACCATTTTAAATTGACATAAATCAACTAAAGACATGCTTAAAACCATCTGTACGTTTGCAACATTTGATCATCAATATGTTAGCCATACCGAACCAATCATCTCAGAAACAACACAAGAACATTGTCTCAAATAGTAGAAATATGTTGACATCAATGTCAGCACATATATGCATGATATTACAACAATATCCCCCTTTGGCATTGATGGCAACATATGATGTGAAAAACAATCAATGCACAAAGAAATCATATCAACAATACCACCAACAGTATCCACAATATTACCTTTCAGAATCTCTCTAACAAACCTTGTCCCCCTAAGAATAATCTCACCTCATAAGATGAATCGTATTTTTTTCACATGATTGTATCTCCCTCTTTGACATCAATGGAAAATCCACATATATGCATAGAAACTCTCTCCCAAATGGATGATAAACTGGTAAACCTCAAGACTAGCTACTACTCCTGAGTAGTAGGCACCAAAAAATCAATCCAAATTAAATATATCTCTATAAGAACACTGGAACTATGCACATCAATGCATATTTAGCTCTGATCAAGAGGGGAAATCACCCCAAGCTTACCTCGGAGATACTCAAAAGTATCCTTTTGCAAGGGCTTTGTGAAAATATATGCAATTTGATCCTTAGTATATATGTATTCCACTATGACTTCCCTCTCTTGGACCTTCTCTCTCAGGAAATGATGCTTAATAGATATATGCTTTGTCTTTGAATGTAACACTGGATTCTCAAAAATATTAATTACACTTGAATTATCACAATAGGCTCCTTATATTCAATTCTGATATCCTTCAACATTTTCTTCATCCATACCACTTGTGTAAAATTAATAGAAGAAACAACATATTTAGCCTCAATAGTGGATTGAGAAATTCAATCTTTCTTTTTCCCTGACCAAGAAACTAACCTCCTACCCAAGAAGAATGCACCTCCACTTGTACTCTTTCTGTCATCGAAATTACCTTCCCAATTCGCATCAATAAATGCACTCAATGAAAAATCATCATCTTTAGGATACCACAAACCATAGTCAACTATCCCTTTTTAAGTATCTAGATATTATTTTTAACAACAACATGAGATTCTTTATGATTTGCTTGAAATCTAGCAACAATGCAAACAACATTCATAATATCAAGTCTGGTCTATGTCAAGTACAATAATCCATGAATCATAGATTTGTATCTTGTTTGATTTTCCTTAGGGGAATCATCATCTTTTGTCAATTTGCAACCGGTAACCATAGGAGTATAAACTAGTTTTGAATCTTTCATACCAAAATTCTTTAGTAACTCTTTCACATACTTGGACTGAGATATAAAAATTCCTTTTTTTTATTGTGTAATTCGCAGACCAATAAATAATTTCATCTCACCTAGCGTAGACATCTCAAACTCATTTTGAATCTCATTAGAAAATTCTTTACTCAGTTCATCATTCCCATCGAAAATAATATCATCAACAAATACTTCAACAATTAAGATGTTAGCATGATCAATCTTCAAGTACAAGTTACTATCAACAATACCTTTATGAAAACCAAGCTTCAACAAATACTTATCCAATCTTGCATACCAGACTCTAGGTTCTTGTTTCAATCCATACAAGGCTTTATTCATTTGGAAAACCATGTCACTTTGATTATTCATTTGAAATCCATGAGGATGCTCAACATAAACTTCCTCTTCCAACTCTCCACTCAAAATTGCAAACTTAACATCCATCTGATACACTCTGAAATCTTTGTAAATAGCATATGCAAGAAACATTCTAACAACCTCAATTCTAGCAACACGAGAAAAAGTTTCCTCAAAGTCAATACATTCCATCTATGAGTATCCCTTAAAAACAAGTCTAGCTTTATTCCTAACCACTTGACCATCTTCATTCAATTTGTTTATGAATACCCATTTAATTTTGATCACATTCTTATTCGAAGGTTTGGGAACAAGAATCCATGTTTTGTTCTTTTCAATCTATTCCAATTCTTCTTCCATATATTTAACCCAAATTTCATCTTTACATGCTTCATTAACATCCTTTGGTTCAATCATATAAATCAGACAAATCTCATCTCTATTTTTTGTTAACCTTCTCCTAGTTTGAACACCTTTATTCCTATCACCAATTATCTAATTTTCATGATAATTTATTAATACATACCTTGGAGTCTTAGGATTTGCATTTGTAGTTGACTCTTGTGTCTCTACTTCTTCCTCATTTTCCAATTATTCATCTTGGTCTACTGAACTATTTTGATTATGATTCTGATTCTGCACTTGCATTCCCTAATTGTCTTCCTCATCATCTAAATCGTATCTGCAAGATCTAGCTTGTTTCTTATATCTTTCATCCACTTTGACATTATCACTTTCAACTAGCTTTCTCAATCTATTATTTTAACATTTGTATTTTTTTCTCTTTGTAGAATAACAAAGAAAGATACCTTCATCACATTTGGGATCAAATTTCCCTAATTCTTCATCTCTTTTGATATAACTTTTTCTTCCAAATTTTCTGAAATATTTCACAGTAGGAACATGACCATACCATAGCTCATAAGGAGTCTTACCAGTGCCTTGCTTGATTTGAACTTGGTTCAATATATAGACTATAGTAATAACCACTTTTGTCCAACAGTCTTAGCCAACCTTCTTTCTTTTTTTTTTTTGTGCAAGAATCGGCTACAGATCCACTGTTGTAGATCTAAAAAGTACATGCCCCAACAGAGATCTCGATGAATGTTGAGCCTAAAACTAAGGCTACATAGCGTCTCAACTGCTATGTACCTAGGTACATAATGTCACAACTATTATGTACCCTCCAAAACTTACCCAAATTGATCCTAGAGGTAGGTTACAAGTTTCAGAGGTCATATCTACAATTACAAGTGGTTTAAGGACTCTGGCAGTCAAAAAAGCAACATTGAAACAAGTTTCCCATCTTGTTTTCGAATACATATAACATAATTCTTAATCTTCATTTTCAATCTATATTTTCATCACTCTTTGCTCACGTTAGCAAAGGATCATTGTCCCATTTAGTGTTTGGAATCCTATTGGGCCTATTGGGACATCTTCCTTTCGATTATGCAATTTGAAAGGGTGAAGTAATCTATTCTTTTGTATTCCTTCCTTTTTCCTATATATATACACATTTATATGTATAATATATATTAATGATAATGAATTCATTTTATTGGAGATTGTGTGTGTGTGTGTGTGTGTGTGTGTGTGTGTGTGTGGTATCAAATTATTAATAATTGATCAAATGGTGAATGTTGGTTATTGATCGGTCTGCAAGTGGGGTGCCCATTGATTGTCATGCCTTGTTTGCAGGCATATGTGGTCGTGCTTGATGTCGTGTGTCCCTCCAACTATTATTCCTTTGTGCCTTGTGTCTTATCATCGGTCTACGTGTGGAGTTTGATTTTTGTTTTGCCTAGTGATTTATCATTTCATTCCATTTCTCTTTTTCTTCGCATGTGTGTGCCTTATCATTCTCAGGTGAGCGTCATCTATGGCTTGGCTCGTTCGAGCCTCAGCCATATTATGTTTTGAATGGTCAAATCAGAGGTTAATGATGGAAACGAAGGGATGGAGAAGGGCATTAATGGGTTTGAGGATGGAGATATTTCAAATAAATCTGGAGAAACGGTTAAACCTTCTTACAAGACAGTTCTTTCAGACCACCCTTCTACTGTGTTCCCAGAATCTGCAAATTTTGAAGGAAAGTTTCTTAGAAAACAAGTGGAATATGGAGGAAGAGATTCCAATATCGATGGACATAGACAATGAGATGGAATCGATTCCTTTGTCGAACACTCGGGTAATGAGGGAGGAGAAGAAGGTAAGGCCCCGTCACCTGGAGTTAAGACACTTGCTCTCTCATCGAATGGTGATATGGTAAATGCTATCAAATTTGAACAAATTAGATTGAAAATCATTGTTGTATTTTTTGTTTGCATGGATTTTAAATTCTTACCTGCTAGGAAATTTTTGGATGACTGGTTCAACAACATTTGGGGGAAGAAACTTGGTATTACTGTTAGCTTTAGTCGAATGATTCAAAAGGGTTTGTTTGTAATCTTCTCAAAATATCATGGAATGCAAGAAAAAAATTTGAATAAGGGGTATTGGCATGTAGGGAAAGCACTATTCAGAGCCATTCTCTGGTCCCTGAAAAGAAATGCAAAACAGGTCCACGCCCGTTCTTCCCCTTACTGGGTCGAGTTGAGAAATGTTCAACCCAAATTCTAGCCTTTTATACCACATATGCTTAAGCCTATGGTTTTTGTGCTTCAAGTTGAAGAATCTAGAGTGACCCTTCCACACCTTATTTTGATTACCCTAAATCCCAATATTGTGTTCCCTAATGAAATTTGCTAGAAATTGAGGAAGAAATCTTTAAATTAAAAATTGTTAAGCTTGGAAATATAGGGGCTTGCTCCCATTGCAAATTTAATGGCCATAACAGACGGGATTGTCCATTATTGAAAAACATTCAAAGAGATTTTTCAGGGGTAACCCCAAATAAAACCAGTCCTCAAACAAAAGGTGGAAAAAATGGTAACAATGTGAGTCAAAATGATAACTCTAATGAAACGAATTTTGATAAAGAGATCCATAAACATAATAATAACACTGATCAAAATGACAATGTTAATGAAAGGAATACTGGCTATAACAGTAATAATAAGGTTGATCAAAATGATAAAAGTAATGAAAGGAATGGTGATAAAGAGATCTTGGGTAAAACCTCTAATGGTCATCTGGATAAGTTTGTCTCCCTTACTAATCCTCTTTGTGAGGATGATTTTGAAGTGAAACATGCTAAACAAGCTGATAACAGAGGAGACCATAACCCCTTTGCTTGTCAACCACAATATCTTCCAATGGCTAGAGAGAAAGTTAATGAAGATAATGCCCCTAAGCTTAGTGCTCAACAAATAGCTCTGGGTAAAATTAAGGATAAATATAACAAAATGAGGAATACCAAACAACATTCCATGGAACAGATTACCAGTTGTTCTAACAACATACCTTCCAAATCACCTTTGAATGAACACAATAAAGAGACCCAAATGAGTCATTTGGATCAGACTGGTCAAGAAGTTGAAGAGAGTGAATTCACAAAAGTTGTGAGTAAGAAAAAAAAGAGGAAACCATATGAAAGGATTAATAGTGTCAAAAAAGATGAGAGAAAAAACAAGCTCAAAGGCAAGGAGCTTGCAAAATGTTTCACAAGACTATGTAAAAATCAAAACACCCCATTAAGTTAATTATGATTATGAACATTCACAGTTCAAATATTAGAGGTTTGTAAATGTCAGATAGGAAAAATATTGTTAGAAGTTGGTGTAATAAAGTGCAGAAGAAAGATATTATCTGCTTATAGGAGATTAAGGTTACTGGTTATCATGCCTATAAAACACTTAAATTTGTTTGGGACAAGGCCACATGCTTATATTTGGGGCATGACAGAGGTAAATGAGAAGTGGCTATGCTAGTCGGACCAAATTGGGCTGATAAGATGACAGATAATGGTGTATCACAATGTCAAAGAGCCTTATGGATTCTTTTCAAAGTCAATGAACAAATGATAGGAGTTTGTAACATATATACCCCAAATGGTTATAGAGATAGGGCCAATATGTGGGATTGTTTATCAAATAACCTTCCTAATGCAAAATGGATATTCATTGGTGATTATAATATGATTGAAAGTAGATAGGATAAATCTGAGGGGAAAAATATGAATGGAAGGGAAATGAATTTTTCTTTTGGGCCAAATTCAAAAGGAGGTTTAACATTAGTGACCCATTGGATAGGATGAAAAATGAATATGATAATATCTAGTACACTTGGTGTAATAATCAGTCCAGAAAGAATAGAATCTATTGTAGATTGGATAGAATTTATATAAACTCTGCTATGTTTGGGTTCTCTCACTACCCAGGCCAATCACCTATTAGTGTATCCCCTATGTATTTTAGATCATTCCCCTATCTATGCTTGCATTGTGCTTAGAAGCTTCACATCCCAGTCCAAAAACCATAGGAGGAACAATATCTTTAAGCTCAACAGCTCTCTGTTGCAGAATGAAGACACATTAGGTGTTATTCTAACTTTTATTGCCCTATCCAAATATTGTATGTCTGAAACCTCGGCAAAAGCCAAGTGGGATCAGATAGTTCAAGTGTGGAGGAAGATGTTTCAAATTATAGGAACTAAGGAAGTCATGGATAGGAAACAAGAGGAGAAATATTATCAAAAGAAACTCAATGAAGTTGAAAAAGCTTTACTGGGCAAAGGCAATGACCAAGAATTGGAACAAGAACTGATTAAGACAATAGTGCAATTGAGGAAAGCTCATAATTACCAAATACAAGGCTAAAAAAACCAAAGCTAAAGCTAGGTGGCTCAAATAGGGGGACAAAGGGTCTAAATACTTCATTAATCTCATAAGAGCCAAACATAACAGAGAAAAGATCAGTGGTATTCAGGCGGAAAAAGGATTCACAAATAATAATAAAGAAATATTGGATGCCTTTGTTAAATTTATAAACAATTGTTTTCCTCAGAACATGAAATTGAGAATCAAGAAGCCATGATTCAATGTATCAAACTAATCCCCAAGAAAGTGACCAAATCTCAAGCCAAGAGCCTCAATCAAAAGATTAACTTGAATGAAATAGATGAGGCTATTGGGTCATTAGCAAATGGCAAGTCACCAGGCATTGATAGATTACCAACAGAGTTTTATAAGAAGAATAAAGAATGGATAACACATGAGTTGTTGGAGCTCTATAATGAGGCCTTTGATTCGAGATCACTAGGAGAGAATATTAAAAGAGGGGTGATCAAATTACTCCCTAAGGATGGTGATAGATCCCAAGTGAAAAATTGGAGACCTATCACACTATTAAAAATATCTTACAAGATAATGTATACACCCTAAAATGGTCGCCTAGAATTTGGGCCCCATTCATCATTTTATCATTTTATCAATTTCCTGAATCAATACTTTGCAATATTTTCAATTCAAATCAATTTCCTTGATCAAATTGTAATTAATTCAGTTATTCAATTATTTCAATATTTCCTAAGGTTTAATTATTTTTATCTAATTAAAAGATTTAATTTTCTTTTTAATTAAATAAATTATTTAATTAAAAGATTTAATCTCCCTTTTAATTGAAAAAAAATTTATCTTATTTAATTAAAGTAAATTTCTCCCTTTTAATTAAATAAAATTTCTCTTATTTAATTAAATTCAATTTCTCCCATTTAATTAAATAAAATTCTTCTAATTTATTTAATTGAAAGAA
>MU224858.1:4534717-4557133 GCA_018584345.1 Thuja plicata
CATTTAATTAAATAAAATTCTTCTAATTTATTTAATTGAAAGAAAACCCCTCTTTTAATTAAATAAATAAAAATCCCCACTTAAAGCACTTTATTTGTTGAAAAAGGCAATAAATTAAATAAAATCTTTTTTTCATCACATCCTCCTAAGTGGTGGGATTTTTGCTTCTTAATCATAGCCTTTGATTTTTGTCTCTTAATCTCAATCGTTCACTTTCCTTTAAAAGGAGACCTCTCGTCATTTTCATATCATCCTTTTCATAGTATTGTTATGCTGCAGGTTTGGAAAGCAATTTTGGAGGAGGATTTGAGCACTTGAGCTTGGATATTGCAACTTCTCTCTTCTTGTCTACTTTTTCTTGCATCCATGGCTATTCATGTAGATTAGATTCATGTTTGTTTTCATAGATTAAACTTGCATTTGTATCTCCTTTCATAGATTAATCATGCATTGTTATCATTTAGATTAATTTCTTTTTATGCATTGCAATCATATAGAGTAGATCTCATTTTCATGCATTTGAATCTCTCATTTCATGGTGTACTTGCATAGGCACTAACTAGGTCAATCTGAGAGCCTCCATTTCAAACCTTTGTACTCCATGACTAGAGAGCTATGGATCGATATTTGAGGCCTCATTCTTGAGCAACCTTGGATGGAATGATTCATAGAAGTGTGTCAACATTTTAGCACACATATAATAGCTAAAATCATGGCTAGAAGAATTAGAGATATGCTTAATGACATTGTATATGTTACTCAAACAGGTTTTTATCACATGTAGATATATATTAGATAACCTTATTACAATTTGGGATGCTATGCATTGGGCAAAATTGGTGGAACAAAATGTGGCTATGGTGTTACTTGACTTTGAAAAGGCTTATGACATAATTGAATGACAGTTTGTTCTTAAGATGCTAGAGACAATTAGATTTCAAAAGTATTTCTGCAAATGGGTCTGTATTTTGTTTAAAGATTCTTCTACTGTGATTGAAGTTAATGGTGAATATTCATAACCTATCTCACTTGGCAGGTCTATTAGGCAAGGATGTCTTCTTGCACCTGCATTATTTGTAATTTCTTTTTATGTTCTCTCTTATATTCTGAAAGCCACTGAGATAGGCCCTCCTGTAAAAGGCATCACCTTACCTAATAAGGAGGAACTCTTGCTAGAACAATTTGTTGATGACACCACTATGTTTGTGGAATTGGATGAAGATAATTTGATAATGTCCTTAGGAGGTTGCAACTATTCTGTCGAGCCTCAAGAGCCAGAATTGCTCCTCATAAATCTACATTGCTTGGATGGACAGAATCTCCTCCTAACTTGCTAAGAGGCAAAGAATGGCAACGATTTGGTCCCTCTACCATTGTAAAGTACTTGGGAATTCCCTTTTCTATAAACCCTTCTATCAAAGATATGTTGGCCTGGATATACAAGAAGATTGAGAATAAACATCTTAAATGGAAAACTCACATGTTATCTCTTGTAGGCAGGGCTCAAGTGGTTCAAAAAGTTCTTTCCTCACATGCAGTGTACTACGCATCTTCCTGGCTTCTTTCTAATTGTTACTAATAAACTTGAAAGAATCCTAAGGGAATTTATGTGGTCTGATGGTCTGGGTAATAGGAAGAGACATTGTGTTAAGTGGGAATGGTGTTGTGCCCATAGAAGGATGGGGGGATGTGGACTAAGAGATCTGAAGATGTGAAGGATTGCCTTAGCATCCAAGTGGATCCTCAAAGAACTGAGTGCAATGAGCCTTGGAAGGTCTTAATCAGAAACAATGTGGTCAGTTCAACCATTAAAAAGGGTAAACACTGAAAAAAAATCCCATTATTAGACATTGTGTTGGGGGATTTTGAGGTTAAATTTTTGGCTCCAATGTTTTCTCTACTATTTGGAAGGCATGGTTTCAAGTAAGACCCTTAATATGCTCAACAAATGTTGTTGGTAAGAATCCCTCATTTGCTATTTTAGATAGATCTATTTGGTGGGGCATATACCTTAAGGGCAAGCCTCTTGCTTTGACTCAATGTTGCTCTGCAAAAATTTGGCATAATAAAGACATTTCTCTCATTCAAGATGTTGTGATTGACAAGCGATTGGGTTCTTGGGAAGATATTAGTGCTAAGTATAATATTCCTAATTCACAAAAGAAAACATATACTCTTATCTCCAAATTTGTGGGCAGGTTCTTTGCTGGCAAAATTTTGAATTCTTGTTACATGCTTGAGCAGTTAAAGTGGTCAGATGGTAAGGCCTTGGGTGACTTCTCCAACAAACAAATTTATAATATGCTTAAGGAGGATGTGGGTATTATTAGTAGAATTAATCAAATCTGGGGCTTAACTGGTCAAGCACTAGATGGCACTTTATCTTTGATTTATTTTGGCATTCACCTGTTGAGCCTAAGAAAATATGTTTTAGATGGATTTTACTTCTTAAAAAACTTGTTGTTGGATCTTTTATGTCTGCTTGTGTTAAACAAAATATTTATGTTTCATATGTAACTGTCCAGAGTCATTTGAACACCCTTTTCTATTGTAAATTTGCCAATAAAATTTGGTCCCCTTTTTTTTGTCAACCCATTACTTGGAATTGTAATGATGGTCTTTCATGGCATGAGGTCCTTGCTGGTTTTGTGGAAGAGTTCGATCTCAAGATGAACAAGTTGTGGTTTGCTTTAACCTCTGAAATTTTATGGATCATCAGAAAGCAGAGAAATGAGGAGATTTTCTAAGACGAGAAACGAGACCTTACTGAGTTTAATAGTAAACTCATACATTTTTATATTGTGTCGTAGGTCACAGCGACTATAAAAGTGCCAAGAGAAAGATTCCTATCTTTGGTCAAAGAAGGAGCTATGATCATATTCAAAAAGGACATCCAATATTAAGATAAGGGTACTAATGAGGACAGGTTAAACATGAATCAAGACTCGAGAACTCTTCAATCAAATGAAGAGCAAGAAGACACTAATACCAAAAATGTCGAAGATGGAGATGGAATTAATAACTACAATGAGAACAACAATGATGGGTGGATAATACGGAATACAAAAGCAACAACATTGATGATTGGGACAGTACAGAATACAGAACCAGCAACAATGATGGATGGAAAGATGACTGAAGGCAGTGCTTGCACAATTTTGACAGATCACTTTCTTTCATGTTTTGATAAATAATGTAAATATTAGAACAATGATATATTCTGAAGTGTAATCTGTATGTAAAGGTCATGCCTCCATGGAAGATAATTGGTCAATAACAACACAATGTTTTGGATGATGGTTCTCTAGATTTAGTGGTATCTTATATGCCTCTGTATAATCAGTTGATAAACTATCTCAATATAAAAGAAAAATTAATAATGGATTAATATATATATATATATATATATGAGGTACTAATATATACATAGACTATTACTTAATCACTTGTTATAGCCCCTCAAGAGGACAGTTTGGTGTTGTGTAGGGTAAGGTGGAGTAAATCCACAGAAAGTAGATGAATCCCAAGACAGGATAGGGACGAGGTCCCAAAGCCTTGAGGGAACCTATTATAGATTGGTATCAAGCACCCTACGACAAGTAAATCCATAAATCTCCTCAGGGTTGAGTTTAGGAGAGAAGTAAGGAATCGAGGCTTAAATATGTTAACTACCAATTGTATTATGAACTATTCCTTATTTTTTTGAATTGACTTAATTGGAATGCATAGTAATGATGTTAAACATTGAAAATTGATAGCCTCCTAGTTGAAGATATTATATATGGTCTCCTTGAAAAAATCACCCCAAAGCTTCTCAAAAGTAGAAAGATTCTCATGAATGCTGACATCCTAAACAAATGGGCATAAAGTTGGAAGTGTTCTCTAGACAATCACCCCTTGAAACAGATTAGTCATTATTGAAACTCCTTGAACACAATAAAACAAACCAAGTAGCCACAAATAACTCATTTCTACAAAATCTCACATGCTTGAAATGCTTCAATCACTCAAGCAAGGGCACCACACCTACTAAAATCTTTCAACAAACCCCCTACATGTGGCACCCAAAACATTCACAAATCTCGAAAAAGCTTTGATATCATATTAATGTTTAGACCATCGTAAGACGATTTTTACTCAAAAGAATAAGTCAAAAGTTTTTGTACAAAAAAATTAGACCTAAAAAGAGGTAGCTGAAAATATGAAAACTTCAATCGAAACAAAAATCTATGAATATGATGACCTACAAAGTTACAAACACATATTAGTTAAAATACGAGCAACAACTACACAGTATAAAAATTTCAAATCTACAACTCTCTTCTTATCAAATCTTTATAATAAAAAGAAAAATACATTAAAACAAATCTTTAAAAACAAACTATATACATCATAATTAAGATTGATAATATACAAGCTTACTATGAATCTAAGTACAACTCTCTTCTTATCAAATCTTTATAATAAAAAGAAAAATACATTAAAACGAATCTTTAAAAACAAACTATATACATCATAATTAAGATTGGTAATATACAAGCTTACTATGAATCTAAGTAGAGAAACTAGACAAGACATCAAGAAAATATCTGAGTTAAACTAATACTTACATAACAAAGAGTTGAAGAGGTGTGGCATTTAACTAATAAATCAATTAGTGTAACTAATAACTTCTAATCAAAGTAGTTGGTTCCAAGTTACATACCAAAATCACCAAAATTTCAAATAGTTCACTAGACACTAATCTCAAAGAAGACTCCCTATAAATGTTGTGATGTCCCCATCTTTAACCTAAAACATAATATGCAATAAAACACTTATGTAGTCAAGGGGTGGCAGAGCTTGAGCACCTCCAAAAAGTAGAAGATAAGTTAGTGGCTAGGTTGTACGTAGCAAGTGAGAATTAAAGTAGATATTTTAAGTTAATAAGCATCAAGTGTATCTAGGAAAATCATGGAGTCTTATAAATAAGACGATTTTCCAAGTTGGCATTAATAGATTTGAGGATGAGCGACAATTCAAGATAACAAATATATCCAACAAGCATCACCAAGCTCACAAGCTATCAAGAATGATAATCATAAGGACAATCACCTAATCAACATGTAGACCTGATTTTACTATCCAATTAGAATACTAAACCCGTAATCAATCATGTTGACAAGATGACATCCTATGTCAATCATCATCAAGACAAGAAGGGAGAAACATGGTACTAAATGCAGATATATATCATCATGAAAAAATATTTAGATCAATAAGTTATTGATCAACAAATAGTAAAGATATGAGTGATCAATACATCAATCAACATGATAACTATAGAGTTGATATCAACAAACCCATAGCAATAACTATGCATCAAAAAGACCGACCATCCATGCATACAAGATAGAGGATTGTTGCAAGCAACAATTACTTGTCCCATTAAGATAATCATAACAAGAGATATAGATGATACACCATTATGGAATAAGCAGATCAATCACACACATCAATCACACATTTGATGGAGAGAACATGGTAAACAACAGAGTACTACAAAGTTGATCATCATTGCATCTCAATCCTACTTGAAGAAATACTATTGAAATTTGATACACAATCAAAAGATTAAAGATCGATAGCCAAGCATTGAACAATTAAGTGATCCAATGAAGACGATCATGAGTATTGACATGATGACAGTAGACATCCAATTACTTCAGATTGATTATTATTGTCGATCATAGATAAAGTGAAGGAGTCATGCCTTGACCAATCAAAGATAGTCATATTACCGATTGGAATATCTTAACTTGCATAATTCCTGAAGTCATATCAGATACAATAGTAATCTATCACCCAATCCCCATATTATCATTTGCAAATTATACATATTACAAAGATAATCTTAGCATTATCTATATATAAACCTAATCACCATGCATATATTCAATTGTCAAATTAGAGATAGCAGTGATATTGTCATATACATCTTATCAATTGCATAATCTAAACATTTATAAGTTGTAACATAGACTATAATCCATAATGTTAATTGAGACTTGGAGGAAAGAAGTCTCTTGCAATTGATTTGTAAGTTAACTGTCCCAATTTCATAAGTTATCGCAAAAAAAAAACATTACAAGTGGTATCAGAGCATTGCATTTTATGGTTATATTGCATTGTTCCTAAGACTAGACATTACAATATAATTGTGTCCACTACATGTTGATATCTCAATTACACGAGTATGGGTTTAATTTTGTCATTATTATGCCATCAAAATGAGAATACTAGTTGAGGAATCAAAGTAGCATCATTTCTAGTAAATTTGGTTCAAAACATCAATACATTGTAATATTGACTCATTTCTGAGATTCAAGTATCATTTCGTATATTAGAATAGTAATGGAATGCTTTTTTAATGGTCATCTTAGTTGCTTTAGAAAGTTTTCTTTTCTATCTTGAGTTCACAATTGTTTTGTTCAGAAACATCGTCGTGTACTTGTCTATTTAAGGAGATTCGGTCTTCATTGTTTAATATTGAAATATCAAACTATGAAGTTTTATAACAAGGTATTAAAGCGGGTCCGAATCTAGCTCCCTCATGGGAGGCCCAGGTTTATGTGGGTTGCAAATAATTGCATGTGTTTCTTTGTGAGTTGCATGTGGTTTGCATGTGTTGTTTTCCGGGCAAGTTATTTTCTTGTTTTATCGTGTGATGAAGTTTGGACATTTTTAGGGTTTTTTACCAAGCAAATTCTAGTGTTTTGTCGTGTGAAGGTTTCAGTGATGAGTTTTTTTTTGCCAAAGCAACAACCCGTTTTCTGCAATGCGAATGATTTGCATGATTTTGTCCTAAAAATCATGGTGGTGGGTTTTCTAATCTTTTTCCTCAAAAAATTATGGTGGTGGGTTTTCTAATTATTTTCCACCAAAAATCATGGTGATGGGTTTTCTAAGTTGTCCTTTAAAAATTACTAGGCGAGTTTTAATAATTTTTTCCCTTTAAAAAATTTTGTTGGGTTTTGATAATTTTGTCCTCAAAAATTATATTGTGGGTTTTCATAATTTTTTCCAAAAAAAAAAATCATTGTGGGTTTTGTGTGATTTTTATCATCAAAAATAAATTTGTAAAAGGGTTTTACTGTTTTTCCTCAAAAACAAAGTTTTGTATTATGGTCTGTGTCTTAGATTTTGTGTAGGCTTTTGATAGATTTTTCTCCGCAAAAATCATGTTTGGTTTTTTCAATTTTATCCTCAAGTCATTTATGGGTTTTAAGTTTTTTTTCCGAAAAAAAATAATGACTAGTGGTTCTGGTCTCGGGGTTTTTCATTTTTTTCCAAAAAAAACCATTGGAGGGAATTGTCAAAAAATTTCACAAAAATCGCAGTTTCTTGTAGTTTGTTGTGGGTCATACCTAAAGTTGCAAACATCTTTTTTGCAGTTTTTGACAAAATTATGTCTAAAAGGTTTGCCGATTTTTCCACAAAATCGTGATTTCAAGTTTTTGTCAGTTTTAACTGCTGATTTCAAAGGGATAGCTTTGTTACCCAACATCAAGTTGGATAGATTCCAATACTCTTGATCATTTCCAAAAGTTCTGCAAATTTAGGGAGGGTCTCAACAGCAAGCTCATGTCACAGAGTATTTTGAAGAGAAGGGGACAACCTTCTCCACTTTTTTTGTAGTTAGTACGCTGACCATTAAGGGAGGGTATTAGAATAATAATGTAATATATTTTTTAATGGTCATCTTAGTTGCTATAGAAAGTTCCCTTTTATGTCTTCAGTTCACGATTGTTTCATTTAGAAACACCTTCTTGTACTTGTCTATTTAAGGAGATTTTGTCTCCATTGTTTAATATCGAAATATCAAACTATCAACTTTTATAACATTGTCAATACGTCATACATTAGGACATGCCATGTCACTCCAATTAATAAGATTTGGGTTCAGTTTTAAACTAGAAGGATATATGTTATATGCCATAACCATTGATCTTTCCAATTATTAAGATTTAGGTTCTAGAGCTTTAAACTAGGGGGATATATGTTATATACTACAACCATTTATCGTTCTATTACTCATTAGCATACATTATTGGTTAGTGCATCATACTTAACAACTAAATAGAGTTTAGAAGAAAACATAGCATACTATGTACAAACTAAATAAATTGATATCAATGTTTCTAGGACAAGAGTATGTGAGGATGCAGTTTGCAGGATGAGAGAGGAGTGACTGTAAATGAAATTCAAAAAGCAAATACAATGCATCATATTTGCAATGATAATCCCTCCGTTTTTAGCTTTCTAAGGTTTTTAACACACATTTTTCCTCAAACAGTTACTTTTCTAAATGCACCAAATAGAAGAGGTTGTTTGGTCTTGAACATGGGACATCCATATTAAGTCCCCATGTCCATGGGATGTCCAGGTTGTCACCCATCCCACTAGTGTCATGTCCCCTCAGAATGCTGATTGACATAGCAAATTTGGTACTTACTAAGTTGTTTGAATTTATAGGAATTTTAATCCAAAGAAGAGTGTCTAACCTGAATTGTGAGAATTATAAAACAAAATTACTTTGTAAGGTAAGAGACAAGAATTGTGTTTACGTATCTTACGTAGATTACTCGTAATTGAAAATGTTATATACAGAAACTAAACTTGTTTGAAAAAGCTTGGTGATCATCTCTTACATGCTAGCACAGATTTGAGGACAAGATTTAACAGAAAACAAAAATATTTATAAATATTTCAGGCCTCCATGGTGCTTGTTTTGAGACTGTGTGCTTCTAGGACCATTGTGTTTGAGTTTTATTAATGATTTAAACTTCTAAGGCCTGATAAAAGGAAGACAACAAATCAAAGAGAAACTAACAATAGGAAATTTACAAAATATTGCAATCTCAAAACAAAGAAATTCCACAGTTTGTTGTTTTTGAAAATATTTGGGTTATTAATTATATCTTAAAAGCCCTTTCACATAGTAAGTAGTTCACTGAAAACGATGATATCTTCTTTCATGAGTTCTTCAAGATGATAACCAGCTCTGCCCCATCCAATAATAACTCTTGTTTCCTTACAATGCAATTTGCAATAAATGCAATCAAGGCTTATCTGATAAAACACGGATATTATTTAAAAAATACATTTCGTTTCTATTTAATTCATGTGTCTGAGTGCTTCTATTTATATTTTTTTTTGCAGGGTATTATAGACATACTGATGGATAGAGGAACAAGAACGGAAATATTGAGACCAATCATAAAGATGCAGTTACACCTATGATGAGTTAAGAGACGTGAATGATTAGAGGGATGACAATAACAACAAGACCAACACCAACAATACATTGTGCAATGAATTCATGAGACATGAGATGCTCTGTATAACTAGCATATCAATAGTTCCTGCACACCAATTTAATCTGAAGGATATTAAGTCAACATTAAAGACATGTCCAATCTGGAAGCTTGTTGTCAACCAAACGGATTTTTATGCTATTTAGAGATCAGATTCTACAAATGTACCGCTCATGAAAAGTGGATAAGTATCAAATTATGATCAAAATCCAAATTAAAGGTAAATTTATGGATCTTACACCTCTATCCAGTGACCACAACCTGAAATCTTAAATCTATATGACCTCATTAGACCCTACTTGAATAGGTCAGATACCTTCCAGAAATTTAGATGGCATGTGACAGCTGCAATGTTTCATCTTCAAAACATCTTGTCTCCTCTAAGAAAAGGCTTGGAAAGCCGGTTTCTTTATTCCCTTAAAATAAATGAGTAAACAATATTCCAATAAAGCTTAATACCATTATAGATATTAATGTTCCTCATTGGTCAGACATGCCAAGTGCTTTCAATTTCTGTCAAAATAAAAACCACAGAGGCATATAAGTAGCAGCATGAAAATGCACAAGACTATTATTAAGCATCAGATTATTTATAGTGCCGGAAAATAAGAAGAAAACCGGGAATCCTTAACAAGGTTGAATAAGAATGGATTCTAGAACATCAAAGTCTTATTTTTACCCAAACTGTGAGAAATGTGCTTTAACAATATTAAATTCCGTAATACCATATTATTAGCAAAGAGGTGAAGCCAGGAAAGACTTGCACTAAGCAGGACAAGTGCAGGGAAAATTACCTTGCGTTTCTCTATGTAGACGGGGATGCACCCCCAGGGTTTTTTTGCCTGTATCCCTGCATCAGGGACGTCCCAGGGACAGGGGTATGGCTTGGGAACATTTCCCAACCATCCCTAAAATTTGCCACAACATCGGGGACGTTTCCAAAGGGGGGATAGCATGGAGACAAATTGGGAAGGCCAGCCATCCCTGGGATGCATGTGGGACATCTCAGACGTCCCCGACTGTCCCGGGTTGGCCATTCTCTTTTTTCAATGCTCAAAAAGCAATAAAAGATGCCCAGCTTTGTTTCCAAAAGAGGGACATGGAGACGAATTGGGGAATGCCAGCCATCTTGATGCATCTGGGACATCTCAGACATCCCCGACTGTCCCGGGCTGGCCATTCTCTTTTTTTCAACGCTCAAAAAGAAATAAAAAATGCCCAGCTTTTAAAAAAAAAGAAATCGGCACTCAGTTACTCAATTTCAATTTTTGTACCAAAATCATACTACTTGCATAATACAATGGAGAAAAATAATTATATACTGGATCACTTGTTATTTTGTTCAACCTTACTTTGCAATAGTAATTTAAAATGTATAGTAAAGATGAAACAATAATTTCATTTAATAACTCCTACATATAAACGATAACAAACTGAAAAAGTACATGTAGTTTGTATTTATACAGATATTGGAACAATATCCAGAACCTTAAGAGTACCACAACTAGTATATACATAGGTTACATATTGAATATTTCAAACTTTCTTATATTTTAAAAATATATATGTATATATAAGTTCTATAGCTGTTCCCTTTGTCATCCCCTACCATCCCCAAAAATGGCCTCACAACAAAAACAAAAACAAAAAAACTCTCATTTTAACATTTGCAAACTTGTGTTCAAGAGTAGCACAAGAGGAGTATCAGTTGATAGTAGAGAGCACAACAATTGAAACATGAGACTAGGGCATAAAATCCAAAACATTAGAGGTCGGTTATTCATCTTATATTTGTGTTTTCAATTAGTTTTAAACTTTTTATAGTTTTTTCAAAAAGTTTAACGCGAGGGCATTCTGATTTTACTTTTCATTTACTTAACTTATAGCTCTCTTTTAAATTCTTCACCCAGAAAAAACCATGAGTAGCATTGAGTAGAGATACCAAGGACATTGAAGTTCAATGCAAGAAATAAGTAGAGCTCGAACTCAAAGTCTGGCCATTGGGGTTCTTAAAGAGTGTGAGCGCAGCAAGGCCAGCAAGGACAAAACCATTTGAATGTCTTTCTGATCTCCTCAAAACCTATGCAAAAGGCAAATTTAAGCTCTCTTACAATTTGCATCATGAATTGATAAGGATAAAAGAAATCAGGGGGAGTAGAGTATGGCCATGCCATTTATGCAGAAAGGAATCTAGGGCAGCTATATGAGAGTTTATTGTCATCTTTTGTGGACAGGTGGTTAAAGGGGTGAAAGGTTGTGAAAGAATAACTCCAGCTGAGAAGATTGAGGCAAATAGATTGCATATTAAGGGGGAGGCAAGAAAGAAAGGAATTCGTCGAAGAATTCTCAGCCTAGTGTGTTATTGCCTACAAGATCCTTCGAAGTGGGAATTCAAAGGGGAAAGGGTTCTACTTCCACCAAGGGTAAGAAGAGAAGTACTAGTGTTGTAGATATGTTTAACATACAATCACAGGATGAGGCTGATTCTTCTATTGCCATGTTTTGTATGCTCATGCTGTATCATTTAATGTGGCATGTTCATCATATTTTAAACAATATGTTCAAAGATAACATAGTTGTTTGTCCTGACGATGTGTATTTTGTGACCTACCAACAGTAGAATAAAATATTGAGCTATCCTATTGTGATGTCCTTTTTTACATCTAATTTAGACGCTACTTATATTTTCACAATTCTATGAATATACATCAAACTGCTGATAACAAAATGTTATATATAGGAAGCTTAATTCCAAATGCATATGCCAATTACAATGGGTAATGACTGATAATGGTATGAGTATTAATTCCAAATGCATACGCTGCTGAATAATGAGAATAATTGCATAACAATGTATCACAATATATAAAGGTCGTATCTGATATTGCAAATAAATATATGCTCAATAACCTGGAACGTTGTGTCTGATATATAATGGATCACATGCGAATTGGCAGGCCGTCTGGTATAATAACAATGTTGTTTCTGATATACAATGAATCACATGCAAATATATATGTCGTCTGGTACAATAATAATGTTGTTTATTGCACAGGTTGTATCTGATGTATCGATATCACTATGCGCTGAACAATGGAAGTTGTTTCTGATGTCTTTGTGTTAATATGCTCCTGATATGATGTCGTCTCTGATAAGGCTGATAAATACTTGCACTGATGATTGCCAAGGCAATCTACTGCTCTCAACAGAGCGATGCACGAAGGGATACAATATATATTATATTCTAAATTCAATAATCGATCTCTTTGCAAATGATATGATCTCCAATACATATGCACAATGCATGGAATTGGCACGAAGGAAAAGTCGCCTCTTATCACCATAGCAATAATAAGGAAGAGTCGCCACTTATTATCGTAATAATCATAATGATTATTACAGTAATCATTTATCACAGATTACCTTATTAATCATGCTTTGGTGATGTAATGTTAAGACAAATGCGATCGGTATGAGAATATGCTAAGTATGGATGCAACACGATGATGATAATATGATGCAATGCGATTATACTGAGGCAATGCAATTATGATTATATGAGGAAATGTGATTATGACAATATGAAGTAATGCAATTATGATGCAATGCAGGGCCGATGCTATGAATGAGATCGCATGATTATGATATGAATGTGATTACATCACTCTGGATGTATCTATGTATGGTATGATTATACCACTGTTGTATTTATATGTATGACAGTGTAATATCCCTTTTCAGAAATAAAATATAATATTAAATTAAATATCAAATAAATAATAAATAATAATTATATAAATAATGAATAATAATTAATGAAATAGTAAATAAATAAATATTAAATAATAATTAAGCAGGATAGATAGATAGATAGATAAAAATTTAATGTCCACGAGGCTAAATGTAGCCTATGGGACAGCAAGGCAACTTAAGTTGACTTCAATAACTCTGTTCTTTTCTTGTGCAAGCTGATGATGAGCCCACCTAACTTCTCAACGTACTCCTCGCTGAATAGGTTATACCAAGAGCTATCAGATATAGTATCCGCAAATTTATCCCTGCTGTCCTTGAAGGCTTCATATTCTAAAATAAAGTGATGTTCGGTTTCCACTTTCCCAAAATTACAAAACATGCAAATTCTCTCTTCCCAAGCCTCCTTTGGCCTCTTTCAACGCCCGGTCTCACAGCAGAGTTGATGAGAGTTGGTTCTTAGCTGAGCAATAAGAATTTTAGCTCGCCAAGAAATATTGGCTCCTATGTACGCTTTTTGGAGTTGATCACATGTGGGTTTGAACTCATTGATATTGTTAGGAAAATAGGATCTTGATAGAGAAAATCTAATTACTATGATTGTGTTGTTTTAATCATATAAATTCTGAGCAAGAATACCTATTAAATCTATATTGTATGATTGCAGAGGAGAAGACAATGTCGTAGTTATTAATTGCTCTCCTCTAATCATACGCACAACATAAATATAATATTGAATGGTCATGTCTACGTAGAGACATGACTCTACGTGGCTTAGGCCACGTAGAGCCATGTCTATACGTAGACATGTCCCGTGGATTAGTAAAGCGCGGTTTATATAATACGTGGTCCCCTCATAACATATACATATGTTACGTTAATTATCTTTCGGTGGTTAACGTAACATATCATATATTAATATGATATGTTACGTTAACTATCAAACGATAGTTAACGTAACAATATCACCATATATCTTCGACTTTATATATATGCTCGACTTTAATATCAATTGTATCGTAATCGTTGTTTCAATATCGATTATGATCAACTATTATAATAATAAGCAATATATATATATATAATCGACTATGACATTGAGCAACATTAATAAACTATATCAATCTATTTCGATGCTATAATTTAACACTCCCTCTTAGTGAGAAAAGATTGATAATCACAAGAAGCGAATGATTATTGAAATCCCCGACTTAACTCGGAACTAGATTTCCTTTAAAATAACACAATCACTTGGATCAAGATTTCCGGCATAATCCAGAACATAATTCAACCTGATAAAGGAATTTTATCACAGTCCCCGACTCAATTCGGAACTGGATTTCAGTGATAATATAGGTGTCAAGATATCTGGCAATCCGGATCAAAACTTGAAAAACTTGTTATCATGATCGCCGACTAATTCGGAACTAGATTAGATGATAACTTAAGTCAAACTGTTGAAGGTCGTCACCTTACAGTAGTGACTTTTACACACAAGAAAGATCGTCATCCTTCAAACACAATATTGCAATATTTAATTTATTATTCATGAATATATTGATTTACATATTTGAGAGATAGGTTCTCAAAAATTTAGTCACAATTTAACCATACCAAGTTTCTATCTGTAGTACTCGATTTTCAACTTCGCAAGAGGCTTGGTAAAAATATCAGCAGTTTGTTCTTCAGTACTTATGTAGATGAGTTTGATAATATCTTTGTCTACCATATCACTTATATAATGATAAGGAATTTCTATGTGTTTGGAGCGATTGTGAAAGACTGGATTTACAGAAAGCTTAATGCAACTTTGATTGTCCAATGGAAGAAAACCTATATGAGGTTTGATCCTAAAAGTACCATGCAATGCTGATTTGAAGGCTTCCATATATAAAAAATGAGCCTAGGTTGTTTACTTTTAGAAATAATGATTTGCATGCTCTCCTTCATTGCACAACTTGCTGCCTAAAGAGCTTGTCCATTATCTATGAATTCTTCTCCAAGACCATGGAGCATGTCAAGCATCATGCCTTTATCTTCGACTATGGGATTGAGTTCCAAAGAGTGATTCATGAATTGCAAACATTGGACTCCAACAACTTCATTAGAGTTCACAAAATAAAATTGCTGATTTTTTTCTTTTTTACTCTTATCCAAGAGTTGAAGAAATCAACACAGACATCAAATCTTCTGTCCTCTTTTCAATTTTTGGTAAACTCCCCTTGTTGACATAAATTTTGTATTGTCATAGGAAGAGGCAACAAATGTAAAAGTTGAGAATCTTTCCATACCTTAAACTGCCCACTAAGAATTAATTCTCCTTTTTGGAATTGATAGTTGTGGAGACGCCATCATTATTACATTGTACTACTCTAGGGCTGCAATCAGCATGCTTATCTATCATAATCAATATGCAATGAAGAATTTTTATTGACAGTATATAGCAAAACCTTTTCTTGGTGTGAAAGCTCAAATGAAAAATCTTTCTCAGAAATTTCTTTACCTTCTGTGTCTGATTCATCATCTTTCTGTAAAGGCATTTCCTTTACTTCATTATCTTGGATCTCCTACTTTTGGTTATTTTCTTTATCCTTTCTCAGCTAATCTTCTTCCTCTCTAGCCCTCGCAAAGTACCTGTAAAAATATATTACCCTTTTGAAAGCTTCAAGCTTATACCTTGGTTCTCTTCGAAGATTCTGATAATATCTTCACCCTACGGTATGGATCCCATCTATTCTAAATATTCTTGAAATGTTGAAAGTTCTTTAATAGTGTTTCAAAGAAACCCATGATTCGCATCAATCATCCAATACCCAGCAAGATAGAAAGATCATTCTCTGATACCACTGTTATGTCCTCAACCAAAGAATTAGAATAATTTTAGATCTCAAATTTCATATTTGCAATCTTTATTGCAAAGCCCCCAATTCACTCAAAAATACTAGCTAGCTAATCTTCACCGAAAGAGCACCAAATCAAATGAAACTTCATAGAGAACAAATGAAATGATTTTTCTGATATCAAATAACATGTATCAGGTATGAAGTCTGATCTACAATATCAGCAACTGTTATACCTTCATACACCAAAATCTAAGAAAAGCTCCAAAACTATGAGAAATCGAAACCACCCGATTCACTCCAAACACCACAAACTGATATTGTTTGAACTCCAAAATGAAATTACAACTTGTATGATCTGATACAAACATAATACCAACAGCATAATTCTGTAGAATACTCTGATAAAAACTCGAAACTACCAGCAATCTCACAACTATGCTGGAAAAGTCACTATGCAACACAACCCGCAACGCCAAAACTACACAATACTGACCAAAAATACCCAAAACTAATATCTGATGTTTGAAAATGATGAGATGTAGAAAAATATCAACCAGTACAATGAAATCGCAATAGAAACACCTCAAAACACTTTGGGAATCACTGCAACAACGCCAATTAAGCCTTGCACACAAACAATGGAAAATTGCTGAAACTGCTGAAATCTTGAAGCTTCAATGCAACCTCTAGATGAAGTTGCTCTTGGTGAACAATAGGGTTTTCCACCAAAAACTTGTGGGTTTTCATCCATGAAAGAATACTGCAAAACACAAAAATCATACAATGAGAAATTGAGAAGTAGAAATGTCATAAAGATATTAAATTGTGACTTTGACTGCAAATATATGGAGGACCAACTCCAAACAACCCCCTCCTGTAAAAATAAATAAAATATCATCATTTTCATCAATTTCCCAGAAAAATATGCTCCCATTATGACTGTTGAGTTGCCAACTGTTGAGCTGCCCCAAAATTCCCTCCATTTGTAATGGTCAAATCTTTCTTGGAACTTCTTTCTTCATGACCACCAAAAGGCACAAATTCTAATGTCCAAAAATGAGCTTCATAAAAATTTACTAAAATATTAAGTTGTTGTTTTCTCTTTGAAAATGAATGGACAATAAAAACTGGTAAACGAATATTTCTTCTTGTTCTTACCCAATTGACCCTTGGAAGAACAAAGTAAGTTAATATTGACCCAGATCCAATTTTAAAGAAAAGAGGACATGACACCATGCTAGGGTGCCACACAAGCGCCTCTAAGTCAAATGCATGGCGAAGGTTTCTTATTTCTTCTTAATCACTGCATGTTTACTACTCTCTGAAAATTAATTCTAATGCAAATGCTAGCCAATTTGTTTGTCTCAGCAGGCATATTCAGAGCCAAAAGAGGCTTTCCCACCAAACATTCCTTCTCCTTCGACTTCAGAAACATCCACACCAAATCCACTCATAATCTCTCATGGGATGTCAGCACATCCTTAGGACACCACAGGGATACCAAGGATGCCTTGGAAGCCCTCCAGGGTACCCCTCATGGGGAACAACCCAAGAGACATCCCCCATGTTGAGGGGATGTCTTGGGACGCCCCTGAAAAGTACAAAAAAGGAGCAGGATAGGGCATTCCATCTGTCCCCTTGTCCCCATAACTAGTGAAATCCTGGGGACACATCCTCATGGAACACTTAAAAATATTACGCCCAAATTGGTGGGTGGCGTATATATCCAATGGGCAAGGGTGAGAGCTTTGACAAAAGAACCTACCCTTGACTGAGGCATCTAACCAAATTATCAAGTCAAAAAAAATCACTAAATGCGTAAATTATGTTTCAATAATTAGATTGACAAAGAATATACAACTGGCATTACTTAAATGTCTAGATATACCACAAGGAATGCTATCAATGCTTAGTAAATATTTGGCCAGTTACACACATTATTAGTCATTATTAGAAATGTTTCTTTTTTTAAATCCCATCTACATAACACTCGTAAAATACTATACCCAACATTCTAAGCTGGCATATATTCCAATGGGCAAGGTTGACAGCTTTGACAAAAGATATTACCCTTGGCTGAGGCATCTAAGCAAAATTATCAAATAAAAAAAAATCACATAAATATCAAAATTATATTTTAAGAATTAGATTGACAAGGAATATACAAATGACTTTTCTAAAATGTCTAGATATACTACAAGGAATGTCATCAATGTTAGCAAATCTTAGGCCAGTTAAGCACATTATTAGTCAATATCAGAAATATTTCTTTTTTAAAATCCCATCAACATAAGATAGGCATCAATAAGCAGACACGATGGATTGATGTGCTTCCCATAATAATTTATTCCATAAATTTAGCCACAGTTAAAAACTATCCAAAATTCAAAATACCTGTGTTAGATGAACCCAAGAATCAAGAACATTCAATGCTTTCCCAGACTTTTGTATTTCCCTTGCTAAGCCAATACCTTCTTCCAATTGCTTAACATGCCCACAAACTAAGAGTCCAGCTGCGGCATTGAGAACCTGTAGGACAAAATAACATCATTCAAGATATCCTACCATAATTTCTGTGCATTTGGTTTGCAAAACAAGCAGAAGCATTCATTGGATATCAGTAATATGATAACAAACAAACAAAACTGTAAATTAACGCACATGTTCAATAGAAATATAAATACAATATAAATATTCAGAAAAGTTGATAATAAGTCAATCATGAATATACACTTATGCCTTTCCCTGGCACTGCCCGCTTCCCCTCCCCTACTAAATAATTCCCCATATCCTATATAAATAGAGAGTGAATAAACCCTCGAAAAGGGCCAAGTATAGTTGATAGACTATCAGATGTGACAAAAATAAAATTAAAATACTTAACCATTTTAAGAAAGGAGAGTTATCTCTTCTCATATGTTGTCCTCAATTTTGTATTCGCAAAATTTGGGCAACCCTACGAAACATTTCATAGGTTAAACTCTTCAAGACGAGTCTGTGTTTGGTTTTTGGTCTTGTTCTTGTCATAGTTTTGTAGCCTTTGTATTCCAGTTCATTTCGGACAGTTTGCACGTCTTTCTTAGATTGTCAAAAGAATGAGCTTTTTCTTGTCAGGTGCATACAACGAAAACTTATTTTATATGTGAAATAGATTTTAAACTCTATTCTAAAATTTTGCGTCATTCTACGAAGTTTTGCTTTAAAATTTTAATGATAGCAGGTTTTTACATCATATCTGCATATCAAATCATTAAAGTTTTAAAGTCGCGTATAAAATTATTAAGTTCTTTTTCTATTTAAAATTTGACTTTTAAAATAACATTTGCGCAAAGGGCAATTGTTTTTGAAGAGATTTTATTTTATTTAATGTCAAAATGACAAGATAAAGATGAGATTTATAAATAAAATCAAAATTTGTTTATAAATTTTATAATTTAAATGGGTTTAAAATAACTCATTGCGAATTTCCATTTAATGTCGATTTTCTTTTAAAAATAAACATTTTCATTATTTTATTTTTAAAAATATAACATAGGTTTTAATAATGTGTTATATGATTTTAAAATAATGCCTTTCTATAATACATATCACAAAATGAATATTTATTATATTGGCTTTATTTTAATGTGAACGCGTTGATTTTTAATAAGAGGGCGTCATTTTTCTACCCAAAAGCATATGCTATTTTCTCTAAAAAGCCACGGTTTTATTTTATAAGGTGTTGGGCGTCAATCATTTGCATATAAACATATCAATTTGATATAGTTTATGGAGTGACTGAAAGGCGTCCAAACTAAAAGACTTTGCATGTTATAAATCTTTACATGCGTATTGAAACGTGGTGTTGAATAACAGAGACGTGGCATATGTGATGACTTTGTCAAAAGCTTGTCTAAACCGCGGTCCACTCTTCATTAAAATATAGTGTCCATTTTGGCGGAAGAAGCAAGCATATTTGCATTGTATTTGCATATGCAAAGTCTTCTTTAAAAAAACCGCGGCTTTATAAATAGCATGGAGGGCGTCGATTTTCATCACTTTAGCATATTGTTTTTTTTATTAAAACCCGTATGCTATTTTCTTTGAAAAGTCTGCTTCTTCTTAAGAGTAATTTACGTTTTCATTAAGTTATATATGAAGGCGTCGATTTATTTAGACTTTGCATGTTTTAAACATATGCCAATAGTTTATATTAAACCCTAGCTTTATCTTATGTGAAAGGCATCGGTTTTCTGGGCTATTGCATATTGTAAGCATATGCAAAGTCTTCTTTAAAAACCCATAACTCCTCTTTGAAACCCGTGGCATGGATTAAAGCCCATATGGCGTCATTTTTTAGAGGATTGCATATATGATTCGCAGCTAAGACATATGTAGTCGCTCTTTGAAACCCGTCATCAACGAACAAAAGCTTTGAGTGCTGTTTTTCTGTCTTTTAACATGTGTTTCGAAAGGGAGTGTTGTCCTATTCTTATGCGAAAGACAACGTTTTCTCCTCCTTGTAAAGATGACGGATTTTTTGTTTCCATCGTGCATATAAGACATGTCTTTTAAATCCATAGAGGGTTGTGTTTTTACAAGGGAAATCCTCTTTAAGCACATCAAGCAGAAAAACGGTTTTGCTTCCATCAATTTGCTACGTTTTTGACTTCATAGATTGCTCTTTGGTAAGTTTCTCTCCTTGAACCAAAAACTTTTTCTTCCACACTGAAATCGAAATGCATTCATAGCAATAGAGTGTTGTTTTTATTTTCACTATGCATAAGGAATTTGTGAACAACTAGGGCACGTTTTTGGCTGACATTTTCAAAGTTTGTTGCTGATTTTAAGCAATTCGAAAATGCATGGAGGACACTTGTCATTCCTTTCTCTATTACTCATACAAATGCATTGATTGAGTATGAGGATTTAATCAAACTCTTGGCCTATATATCTCTAGGTTTTCATTCAAAATCTAAATTCAAAATTCTTGAATTATTTCCAGAATTTCAAGCTTAAGAGAGTTGTTTTTCCTTTGTGTTTCCATTTTCACTTTCAGTTTTACATATTCTTCTTGTCTTTCCATTTCCGTCTTCTTCTTCCATTTTCTTCTAAGTTGCATATGAGGATGTCATTTATCCTCATATGCAGTCGGGATTAAAAACGCCGTTCTTGGTGGTGACTTTCCAAAATGAAGGAGAAGAGACCAAGTGCTGCTCCATATGCAAAGAAGCTAAAAAAAACTCACTGTTTTTACCTCATATGCAAGTGTTCACAAAAGTTTATCATGCGCATGACATATTCAAGTGTGAAAATCCTTTTCACACCTCTTTGGACTTGCTGTCCAGAATGTGTAAATGCTTCCAAAAGCCACTATGCACATAGCATGTCCATTCATGAGCTGCAAATGATTCTAAAAACTCCCACCTTGCGTATTGAACACTTACCTATATACACCTTCCATAAATCAAAACTCCAAGCTTGCTGTTTGCATACGTACAATGCCTCCAAAATACTAAGTTCTTCCCAATATGCATTATGGATTGAAAAACTCACCTCTTTCATAATGTCCAATATGCAAACCCGTCAAAAAAGCCCACCTTTTTGTGTCCTTTTATGACCTAAAATAAATGAAGGTTCGTGTTGTAAGAAGCAAAGTACTCCTCATACTGTTGCAAATGAAAGAAGTGATCTTCCTCAAACTTGGTTCTTCACAATTCGGCATATGGTGTTATTCCCAACATGTGATTAAGATTCAAAGACTGGATTACAAATTCCACGGTTGCAAGAGCAACCACACGATGGAGCCAGACAAGGAGTTGGAAAGTGTGAAATGATTCCAGGCATAGAATGCTTTCAAAACTGAAACAGAAAGACACAAAGATGTCTCTCAGTAATCACCATTATGATGCAGAGCGATATGCAGACTCATGTTCTGGTTAGAGATGCTTTCGGTTCGAGATGCTTTCACCAAACCAAAACACATCACTCATCAGGCATCTTGTAGAAACATAAAAAGCGACAAAGGATGATGCAATTAGATGTCGTGTCTTGTCAAACGCTTAGATGCTTTCATTGTGCATTTTGTAAAAGTGTAGAATCTTTGACAGATTACACGATAATATGTAAAGTAGTCTCATGTAATCATGCTGCAAGTACATTAGGTCCTGCAGCATTGAATAAGTCAAAGTTAGTTAGTTGTTGATAAGCTTTGAATAGTTCAAAGTTAGTTAGTTAGAGATAAGGATAGAATAAGTCCAGGTGGTTAAGGGTTTCCCCTTTCTTCTCCACTTTCCTCTCTCCTCTTTTCCTATATAAAGGAGGGAGCTCATTGTAAATAATAATCTTTTGTTGTGTGCATGTAAACTATAGGCAAAACTCTTGAGTTCTGAAGACTTTGTGTTTCATTGTAAAAGAGTTAAGCATTTGAATAAAGGAATAGAGATTAACAGACTTTGTGTTGTTGTCTTGAACATTAATGGATGTAT
>MU224858.1:4557247-4584769 GCA_018584345.1 Thuja plicata
TGTAATACTCCAAGGACTGAAGACTTTGGGCTTCAGTATTGGAAATTAGATAAATAGAGTACTTATTTGGGGTGAGGACAAGAGACTTTGAGCTCTTGTATCGTTCCATCTTTAGATAAATTCATCGATGTCTCGGTCAATTGTTCTTAAGTCAATTACCGAGCCACCGATATTACTGTTGCAAGGCGAACTGTATGTGGTACAGTTCAGTTCTACTTGAAGCCACCTGTGGTAAGAAGGGAGCCTCCCCTATTGCTGAGAGGAGAGAGTAATCTCACACACTTCTGCCTAAAACACACATTTTGCAAGTTGTAGTCTTAGTGACTTGCAAAATATTTAGCCAACATCATACATACATATTTTTTAGCTAATTTTTGGGGGAGAAAATTTTGTAATTCTATTTTGTTTTATATTTAGTTGCATTGATAGACTTTTGTATGCATATGTCAACCCTATGTAATACAATGTTTTTAAACCGCATTTTGTATTCATAATGGATACTAACCCATTTTTGCCTCCATAAATTTTATTGATATGTACCAGCTAATAGGTTTTACAATAGCAAAGGAAAACAATTAATATTTAACCAAACAAGAAGCTTAATCATATCAAGATTGAAAATAATGTATATAAATCAGGTCTGGTACAACATAAACAAACAGTATAACAAGTTAACAATTAGCTACACGTCCATGAGTTGTATGGTGAGCAGATGAAGCAATGGAACATCAAGAGTAGAGGACTAGGAATGCTGAGATGTGTTTTGTGTTGGTTAAGAGTGATCCCCTCCGATATTAGGGGGATACTACAGAAGACATAGGGCTTAAAGTGTACTAAAAATATATTCACCAAAGGAAATTGTAAAGAGCCTGCCTGTCTCAACCACTGAATTTACTTGCAAAAAGTTTTATTTTTTTTGAAATGTAATAAAATATGAAATTTACTTGATATTTTCAAAACATACGTTCATGAATTTCCAATAAATCTCATAATTCTAATGACAATGCATGGAAACAGACAAATTTTGAAGCATCATAACACTTTCACTCATGGCTATGAATTGCATTGAATGCTCAAGGAAAATGCTATCACTACAATCTTAAAATAATTATGAACCTGGAATGTATCAGCATTCCACTTTGATCAACTATTAATGTCGAATATTGCAGCAACTTGGAATGAAGATCTCCTATTTACGTAGACCCTGTCAACAATGATGCAGGCACAAATCGTGCCCCTTACCCGTAGGTTCAATGAATGCAATCGCTGCTTCCAAACTTAGCTATATTGCCCTTTGGAAAATCGCAGCAGCCTAGGCAATAAACGCTGCTACAATGAATAATTTGCAGCGCTCACTAAAGATCATTTTCAACCGCTTGTGAGTGTCAAACAAATCTGCTACCATCAGCCGCAATTCAACCTTAATTCGTTGGCAATTAAATCCAACTCAAAGTGTAAAGACCCACAAAGAATTTACAATTCTTCCTGCTGAATTTCGAAACCCTCAACTCCAAAACTGGGAGCCATTTAAAACCAATTTCAAATGAATGATAAGCATAATGAATCCTTCGAATTCTTCCAGGAGCCTTTATAAAGTCATCCTCACAAATCCATCCCTAACTTCATCTTCACACTTTTCACTTACATAAAGACTATGCTTTATGTGCACATTTGAAATATAATAAACTATTATATTTCTTTCCACTTTAATGAGGAAAAACAACCCTTTCTTTAAAATAACAATATTCTGACATATAGGGTCCCTGTTTTATGAGCTTAAAATTTAAAACTTCTCAACCCGGTTCCAACGAGCTATAACACTAAGACGCCCAAAATACATTCCCAATAAAAATAGCAACCTTAGCCGATTTAATTAAATAATAATAATAATTCACCCTTCTTGCGAAAACAACTGAGGAAGCATCAGAATCAAAATCTGACAGCACAAGAGTGATCTTGATGATGAAAAATGATGAATGAACCTGACGGGGTGACTTACTAAAAATAGACGCTCCCTCCAAGAATCTTGGAGTCCAAACCGGAAGCCGGAAATAAAATCTGAGAGCATCATATAACTCTTCTAAATCATCTGATCTCCTTGGAACCAACTGTTGACTTAGTCCCTCAAAATGGGGCCACAACCCACAACAGGGTCCTCTAATCACCAGTATTAGCCTACAAGGACCCAATGATAGGCTAAATCCACTAATATCCAATGCTCTCTCAAAACGGCATTACAGTCCTCCCTTCCCAAAATTGCTTGTCCCCAAGCAATCCCATAAAACAAAACACAGAAGTCCACCCGGATCCCAAGGATAGAATGAAGTAATGTCCCTACGATCACCTACAAACTCCTGTGATGAAGTCACCATCCACTAAGCTAACCAAAACACACTATCATCATGCCAACCATAGCTGTCCACGCAATCTGCAGTGCCAAACCTGTCACTACTTGGATCCCAGTAGAGATGAAACTCACAGCCATCCATAACAAGGAAGAATGGATATCCAATACCATCTAAAAGATCAGAGCTCCCTGCACACTTTGCCAATCTGCCCTGTGTACTCCCACAATCTAGATATCCATCCACTATAAAGTATAAAACCATCCTGGATGTATTGATCGTGCAAGACACCACCTGCTAACTTGCAGTAACCAACCCCATCAATAGCAGATGGAGCAAACCCATCCCAAAAAGAATGGTATAACTCTGGACCCAACCCACAAATCTCCAATGCTCTCTCAAAGCGGGGACATTACCCTCCCTTCCCAAAATTGCTTGTCCCCAAGCAATCCCAGAAAACAAAATACAGAAGTCCACCGGGATCCCAAGGATAGAATGGAGTAATGTCCCTACGATCACCTACAAACTCCTATGATGAAGTCACCATCCACTGAGCTAACCAAAACACACTATCATCATGCCAACCATAGTTGTCCACACAATCTGCAGTGCCAAACCTGTCACTACCTGGATCCCAATAGAGATGAAACTCACAGCCATCCATAACAAGGAAGAATGGATATCCAATACCATCTAAAAGATCAAAGCTCCCTGCACACCCTGCCAATCTGCCCTGTGTACTCCCGCAATCTAGATATCCATCCACTATAAAACCATCCTGGATATACTGATCATGCAAGACACCTCCTGCTAACTTGCAATAACCAACCCCATCAACACCAGATGGAGCAACCCCATCCCAAAAAGAATGGTATAACCCTGGACCCAACCCACACCGACGTGCAAAGAAGTCCTCAACCCGTGGGTCAAAAGAGAAATGATGAGCGCTCCTCACTAAGTAATCATGATGAAATGCTCCAATCCCTGACAGAGGCTCATCAAAATCAAACCGAGAATCAAGAGATGGACCAAATCTTTAACTCTAAACAACTGGCTGGGCAGGATCCTAGGTAACTCTCTCAGCAAACCCAACCACAAAATCCCTATGAGGAAGCATTGTAGTCAAGGTATCTACAATTCTCCCCACCAAAATTTGAATACCGTGAGAACCCTGAATAAGTATACCCTCAAAAGCTCTTGTACCCTCAAAAGCTCTGAAAGGACCCTCCTGCAAAATGGGGCTCTCAAGAAAGTACTCCGTGAACAACTCTGTGCAGTAGAAATTATAAGAAGCAGCATGAACCTGCTCCCTTGCAATCCACAGCTAATCCCTCTGAACCTGCGGTACTACCAACTGCCCATCACTATGACCTGTATGAACAAGAGGAATAGATTTGCTTCCGACAGAAGGAAACAAATCATCATGAGAGCTAGTCTCTAAACCAGATGATAGCCTGTCCATATCTTGTGAATCAAAGGGAGTAGTGACAGAAACTGGCACACAACTCTCTAACGAATCCACTCCTGCTACCTCAAGACTCTCAACAACCTGCTCTTTATCATCTGCCATCATGCTAACCACTGGAGAACCTGATACCACAAAACTCTCTCTGTTGTCGACCACTGATGCACTCACCTCCTCTGCATCTATTGGATCTGTCTCAAGGATGGATGTAACTGTGTCCCCAACACATCCATCACTGCCAACTGTGGAAGCTGACTCACCACCAACCACTACTATATGCAACTGAACTGGATCTATGGCTGGTACAGACTAAATCCGCTCCAACTCCACAGTCACCTCTCCTAACTGCAATTGCGACTCCTGAAGAGCCAACTGGGTGCCCTCTAAAGTCTCAGAAGTCGCTGTGAGCTCATGAGTAAGCTCCCTCACGTCCTCCTCTCTGTCAATCAGAGCCTCATATGTCATACTCCCCCACTCACTAGGTGATCTCGGTCAGCTACCAACTGTAGATAATCCTGTCTCAAAATCTTGACAGCCTCCCGCCAGGAATGAATCTCTGTCAGGGAAAGGTAACTACCACCATGCTCATCTGCCATAGGAGCACCCCAACCATAAATAGCCAACAGCTAACGAGTGACATCGAAATGCTCGAGAGTAGAAGTAATGTCTCTCTCACCGACTCTCAACTGGCTAGTCACATGATGACTCTGCACAACGAGTGTCCTATGTACAATCTCAACTGCACCGTCCACACTATGGAAGGAAGTTGTATCCAACAAACTCCCCTCAAGATCATTGTATCTCTGTGTACTATCATCTGAGCACACATCTACAAACTGAGTACTAACATCGAACTCATCGTCATCTACCCCCGAGGAAGTTGCAGCTGAATCTAACTCATCACAATCCTCAGCTACCTCGTCCTCTATAACAACATGACAATCCAAATCCTAGGTACCATCCTCACTCACTAATAACTTAGAGTCCTCCCCCAGGGTCTGATAAATCAAGCATGACTCGCTGCAGATAGAGTCATAGTCATGAGTCACCGAAGAAGTAACCTCATCTAAAGGAGTGGAAGCCCTGGCTGTAACAAACTCCTGCCACTCATATGCTTCCCCATTCTCATTCGTGAGTCCCGGTGAAAACGGATCCTAGAACCCACCACCACCGGATGACATCATTGAATCAATACCCAATGGCGGTCATAAAAAACCAAACACACTGCAGCCCACATCATCCTCACACTCAACATCTGAGGTATCCATAATGCTAATATCAACATCATCTATCTGAAACCCCTCTGCTATCTCCGACTGCATACATGACTCCATGTCATCACGTGAACCATCTATATTGTGGCATGAATCTATGTTACCTGATTCATCTGTAATACTCCAATCCTGAGTGTCATCACTGGGTAGCTCCATGCTCACATCCTCAGTACAGGAAAAGACTGCAATCTCCTATACTGACTCCACATTGTGGCAACTGTCATAAACATCCGAGCTATCAAAGCTCAAATACTCCTCGCAATCCTCAAAAATAACACCATCATCCATGGTGTCAGAATCCCTAGTGGTATCTACAACATCCTCCACTCTCATACTATCTGTGACATCATCAACAGGCTCAAATTAATGATTGGTGTCCGGAAAATCAAACCATGTATCATTGATACTACTACCAATCGATGCAAGACTGCCATCAATGGCAGTAGACATGTCACCAACCTCATCTGTGTCACTAACTCTGGTAGGCTCAGGATGCTAAAACTCAGTACCACTATTTGCCAACAAGTCAGGCACATCCACATGTCCCTGTAAAGAATCTCCACCCTCCGGTGTGCAAAAAGGACTAGTGGCTGGTCCACTAAGTACAGGAACATCTCCACCAAAATCAACAGCTACTGAAAACTCATCATGGAGATCTCTAGATGTCTCACTTGTATAATACTCACGTCTCTCCTCACATCGTCTCTGTGAAGAGGGCCTATTGTGTTGTCGCTATTTTTGTTTTTTTTCCTAAAATTACGACAACTATACAAAATTTAATATTTTTGATTAAATTTAATATGGTTCTTTTAAAAAAATTCTAAGTGTTTCCTAAATAAATAAATATTTTTGTTTATTTATTTAAGTCTTGGTCATTTTTGATTTTTTTTTTTGTTTTTGTTTTTGTTTCTTTCATTTTGGTTAAGTTCTTGATAATATATTAACAATATATTATTAAGATCTTAAAGTTCCCTTTTGTTTATATTAAATTGCATTGTTATATTTTATAATGTGTAATTATAATATAAATAATTTTTACCACCCGATGCGGACCTTTTGTCTCCCATTATGTTTATATTGTAAGGAAAAAATCTCCGCCACTTTCCAATAATCGGACCTTTTAAATCACATTGTATTATGAGTATCAAACTTAAAGAGTCCCGATTATTTTTGAGTGGCATCGGTTTGGAATGTATATTTCATTCCATACTTTATAAATACACTAAACTTAAAAACTCCCGATTGTTTTTACGTCATCGGGCCTTTTTTGCATTGCTGCGTCCTTTCTTGCATACCAACGATCTTCCAAAGTTCTAACTACAGACATTTGCGACAATAAACTCAAGATGAAGGTCGCCGAGCACTAAGAATGCGAATGTAATTGGAAGTCGCCATGATGGAGTCTTCTGATTCATTTTCAATAAGGACTGTCTATTCCCATAATAAGCTCGCGGTTTGGGAGTTCTAGAGTGGATTTGCGTTTCTTTTCCTGCCAGTTTTTGTGCCATAAATCAAGTCATTTTCTCAGAAATCTTGGTCGCGACTGCATCTTCACAATCGTTTTTACCAGTAATATGGGTTGTTTTTACATATGCTGGTTGTTTTTATCAAAAACGTGGTTTTTCAATGGTCTTTATGTATCGTTTTTGCCAGTGTGTTGGGTCGTTTTTGCTTTTGGATGGTTTTTATATGTATTTTATTGATTATTTCGGCCATGGTTGGGGTTTTTAATGTGATTGTTTAGTAAAAATGTGATCCTCCTGAAGATTTCAATCATTTCTTTAATTCATTCTTCTTCATCAGAGGTCGTTTTTGTTTAAAAACGTGATTTTGACTGCGATTTTGATAAACATTTTTATCCTTAAACAAGTCATTTTTGTTCTAGGATGATCTTTGTATTTGTTTTACAAGTTATTTCAGTCATATCTATGGTTTTTGAAAAACAATTTTACCAAAAATATGGTGAGTTTTTCAGATTTCGAATTCTTGTATTGCCATATTTCTTTAGTTTTGTGTTACGCTGGGTCTGTGGTAGCATCTTTTTGTTTAAAAAGTTTTCTATTCTCTCCTAGTTCTTGGTGTTTCAAGGAAGCAAGATATAAAGGAATTAAAATACAAAAGATCTTCCCAAGCATACTGTTGTGTTTGAGATACAGGGATATAAAGAAAATGTTTATAGTTTCGAAAGAAGTCATCATGACTGAGTTTGCATCTTGTCTCCATGATTCGAACTTCTCATTTCTAAATAAATGCAGTCATGGCTAGGGTTCGTGTATATTCTTTTAAATCAAGAAAGGGTTGTTGTTGCAGTCATACGTCATTTCATGGAGGATTTGACTTGTTTTCATTAAAGAGCAGTTTTATCATGGAGTAATCTGAAAATCTGCAAGTTCTGAAAGCTCTACCATCTCCAAAAATGATGCTAAAAAGAAGAAAATTTGCAGTCCTAACTTGATAAAAACTTGCATACATTTGCCTTATACCAGCAATGGTCATACCTATTAGGAGTAAAGTTATGAAATAAAGTTGCAGCATAGTTGAAGAATGTGTCTTCATGCGTAGTTGTTCCCAAAAATGATGATTGCAAAATTCTCATCATATGCTATCCTTCATGAAACTCAATGTGCAATGCTTCCAAAAAGTTCCATTTACAAGTCTTCCCTTTTCCCAAATTCAGAAGTTTTTAGGTCCTTTGCATATACAACTACATGTTGCTCTGCATGCAATGGAAGATGCAATCTTACCCAAAACTTCCAATGTCATTCCATCCTTTCTTTTCCAAATGCGGAAGTTTTCATACCCATTACATGTACTGTTGCATGTAATAAAAAATGTCATTATCCCAAAAAATTCCCTACCAATTCATATCCAATTCGGAGATTTTCATACCAACTGCATATTCAGTTACATGCAATGAAACATGCAGTCACACCCAAAACTTCCACTAGTATCATTTGTAAACCGGAGGTTTTTACTTCAACTACATTTTTTGTTGCATGTAGTTGAATGCGTAGTTGCATCAAAAACCTCCCACAATACCCTTTTTGAAGAAAGCGATTCCCGAGTGTAGCCGGAACTTTTTGACCCGACTCCACAATGAACTACATGTATACTACCCGTGCAGTCAAATATGCAGTTGCACCCAAAATCTCCTATTCCACTTAAGAAGTCTTTTACGTTTCTCATGTGGTATGAACTTTTTTTTTCAACTGCACAAGTCTTTGCATGTTTGAACTACACTTGCACTTTCATCCGCAATGCACTCTAAAACCTCTGAATTGCATCCATGGCCCACAAAAGCAACTTTTTCACTTTAGCTCTGCTTGAAGCTCAGTTTGCACAGCGATCTACCAAGTTTCAAAATCAAATGTTGCAGGTGTTTATCCAAAGTTAGAAGAAGCAATCATCGGGCACGGAGGAAAGATGAAATCCAAGTTTCATCCATTTTAGAATGCTTTCAAAACTGATCCCAAGCAGGTGACAACAAATCACTAAGAGGGATCATGAACTTCTTTCCAGTAATGGGTGAAAACGAAGATCATTGATGTTACCAAGTGCAGAAGTTAGTGCTGTTTTCTGCAGATGTTCCCACTCATTCACAGATTTGAAGATTTCTAGCATTTGGCAATCTAGCGACAAAAAAATATCTTTGATAAGAAATTGATGTAATAGGGGTCGTGTCTTGTCAGACACTTAGTTTATTTTTCATCATGCATTCTGTAATATAGTTTTGACAAGTTGCATGTAAAGCAAAAAATTGCAATTAGATATTTCATTGCATGTAATCACATTACATAGGACTGTAATGTTGAATAAGTCAATTGTAGGTAGTTAGTTGTTGAATAAGTCTTGATTAGCTGGGTTTCTCCCACTTTTCTCTCTCAACCCCTCACCTATAAATAAAGGAGAGTGCTCATTGAAATAGGAATCTTTATGCATAGCAAGAAAACTCTGGTGAGATTGTGCAAGTACAAACTTTGCTTTCATTTGTGCAAGCTAACTTTGAGTGAATAAAAAGCAGGTGTTTTTCAATCTTTGAGTTGAGGGAGCTTGTGGATTTATTATTTGTGTTTCTATAAGGATTTTGAACTTGATTTTGTATAGACTTTGCGCTATAATTGTCAATTCGAGCTAGTTACAGTGAATACATAGTCTTTGAGCTGTGATTCATAATTTTATTAGAGATAGAGTAGAAGGTTCATATGCTTTAAGTCTTTGTGCTTATTCTATTGAAATCTTGTAGTTTGAAATTATTGTGAGATAATATATAAGTCTTTGAGCTTATATACATATTTCGTAGTCTATTATCAACTAGTACGCTTAGCAATTAATCTTTCAGTTAATTCTAAGTTTATTGGTATTATTGTTCCAACTAGTATCTGAGTTTCAGGTTAGATTTTGGTTGAGTTAGTAGCAATAAGAAGGGTGCCTCCCCTAAGTTGAGAGGAGAGATTTATTCTCACATACTGTGCCTAAATAGTTCATTTTGGAAGTAGTCTGCTTACGACTACTTACAAAATATTTAGCCAACATATTGAACAAAGAAACCAAATAATCTGCTGCCCTATCAACAGTTGCTGGATTTAAAAGTGGCGCATTTAATCTTTCCAGTGTTTGCCTTCATTTCTCCATATCCCTAAGGCATTTGTCTCTTTCTTAACTCAGATTAACTGTCTAACTGGTTACCATGTTTCCCAAATTTCCTATATCTCTCCATGACTACAATTAAAGCAAGAGTGTTGATCACTCAAGTCAAACAAGTAAGCCCAATAAATTCCACCCCACAGGATGGCAGGAAACCGCTCTGATACCACTGTAAAGAGCCTGCCTGTCTCAACCATTGAATTTACTTGCAAAAAGTTTTATTTGTTTTGAAATGTAATAAAATATGAAATTTACTTGATATTTTCAAAACATATGTTCATGAATTTCCAATAAATATCATAATTCTAATGACAATGCATGGGAACAGACAAATTTTGAAGCATCATAACACTTTCACTCATGGCTATGAATTGCATTTAATGCTCAAGGAAAATGCTATCACTACAATCTTAAAATAATTATGAACCTGGAATGTATCAGCATTCCACTTTGATCAACTATTAATGTCGAATGTTGCAGCAGCCTGGACTGAAGATCTCCTATTGACGTAGACCCTGTCAACAATGATGCAGGCACAAATCGTGCCCCTTACCCGCAGGTTCAATGAATGCTATCGCTGCTTCCAAACTTAGTTATATTGCCCTTTGGAAAATCGCGGCAGCCTGGGCAATAAACACTGCTACAATGAATAATTTGCAGCGCTCAATAAAGATCACTTCCAACCGCCTGTGAGTGTCAAACAAATTTTCTACCATCAGCCGCAATTCAACCACAATTCATTGGCAATTAAATCAAACTCAAAGTGTAAAGACCCACAAAGAATTTACAATTCTTCCTGCTGAATTTCAAAACCCTCAACTCCAAAACTGGGAGCCATTTAAAACCAATTTCAAATGAGTGATAAGCATAATGAATCCTTAGAATTCTTCCTAGAGCCTTTATGAAGTCCTCACAAATCCATCCCTAACTTCATCTTCACGCTTTTCACTTACATAAAGACTATGCTTTATGTGCACATTTGAAATATAATAAACTATTATATTTCTTTCCACTTTAATGAGGAAAAACAACCCTTTCATTAAAATAACAACATTCTGACACATAGGGTCCCTGTTTTATGAGCTTAAGATTTAAAACTTCTCAACCCGGTTCCAACGAGCTATAACACTAAGATGCCCAAAATACAATCCCAATAAAATAGCAACCTTAGCTGATTTAATTAAATAATGATAATAATTCACCCTTCTTGCGAAAACAACTGAGGAAGCATCAGAATCAAAATCCGACAACATTGGAGTGATCCTGATGATGAAAAATGATGAATGAACCTGACGGGGTGATGTACTAAAAATAGATGCTCCCTTCAAGAATCTTGGAGTCCAAACCGAAAGCCGGAAATAAAATCTGAGAGCATCAAATAACTCCTCAATCATTTGAGCTCCATGGAACCAACTGTTAACTTACTATAAATAGTAAGTCCCTCAAAACAAGGCCACAACCCACAACAGGGTCCTCTAATCACCAGTATTAGCCTACAAGGACCTAATGATAGTCTAAATCTACTAATCTCCAATACTCTCTCAAAACGGGGACATTACAGAAATCAATAAGTAAAAGTGGAAATTGAAATTTCTGACAGAGGAATAATGATAATCATTAAGGTTAATGTATTTCAAAATATTTTATTCTCACGGGAATGCAAATGGGAGAATAAAACAGAGAAGCATTTGCAAAGCTAAAGACCAAAGTTTTAGTTAATGAAATGTATAATTATTTTCTGACTTTAGGCTGGTGATTAAATTAATAATTTTATAACCAAACAATGTAATGGTTTGAAGTGCTCCCTTAACATTATAAAAGGGAAATCAGGACCGAAGGGAAAGGAGATCATCAATTGTAATATATCATTATAAAAAGACTTATGTATAATATTCCCTTTCCTACACTGTACAAAAAATGAAATCAAATGCTTTCCAATTGTGGTTTTACCTATTATTCTAGTAAAAGTAAATAGAGGTTGCTTGGATTTTCTAGTATTTTGTGTTTACTTCATTGGCATCGATTTAAATATCAAGGATATCTTAATTGGATCAAAAAGATTACCATATCTTTGAGTGAAGGTTTGCTTACACCTCTCAAGGAGAGATTATGTTAATCATTCATATAATAAAATAAATCACAAAGTAACAAGAATCAAATAGTTGACATATAAAAATTGTCTAATGTAGTGATGCAAAACCATTGAAGAAGCAGAAGATTGATTTTGTTGCCCAATAGAGGGAAGGCACTGATTATATCTTTGTCTTGATAGCA
Source organism: Thuja plicata (assembly GCA_018584345.1). NCBI lineage: Eukaryota > Viridiplantae > Streptophyta > Pinopsida > Cupressales > Cupressaceae > Thuja > Thuja plicata. The sequence continues at coordinate 4,569,250 of MU224858.1, forward strand.
TAAACTTACCCCATTCAAAGACACGTTTCATTTCAAGTTGTAGGAGTAGGTATAGGACCTAGAATTTAATTCAATTTCACATTTCTCACCTTATGCCAGTGAGGAATAGAACAAAGGAGATACAATTGAAGCAAAATTATAATCCGCTTAATCATATTGAAGGTACACCCACCTTGGTCCAGCAGAACCAGAAGCACAGGGGAGTTCAATCATTTCAATCAATCTCATTCGTTGGCCAAGATTCAGTGTTGAAACTGAGCATAAGGCTTGGCATACCTTTAGGGTTTGACAACCTACAATTTTGAGCTCCAACATAATGTTTGATGTTAGATATATATGTATATTTAATGTTTAGTATATATTACATATTAAAATCTGATTTATATTATAATAAATGATAATATTTTATTTATTATCATTTAATAAATATATTATATTGATATACATTAGATTATTTATTTAATATATTACAATATTATGTTATTTATTTAATCATCTATTTTTATATTTAAAAATTTATCTATATGATGATATTATACTATTTATTTATTTGTCTAATTTTATATTTTAATATTATTATTTATTTATTAAAATCTTATTATTTAATGATTTTTATTATTAAATCCTATTTCAAAACAAGGACATCACAATGGATCTCCTCTTTTCTTTGTGGAAAGATAGCAATGATGTTTTGTTTCCACACAATTCTATTGATATACATGTTTCACTTCTCACTTAAAACATAAAAGTGTATTTGTAATAATGTGTTACTCTAGATACAGTCCTATGCCAATAAAGTGGCGGTAGAGGTGGCCAACCTCCAAGAGGTTCTAGAGCATTGGCGGAATTGTCCCTTGTAAGGTTGCCAATGTTCCTCCCGACAGCTCCGCTTCTCGTAGCCAATCTCTGCCTCATGGTCACTGGCGTGGTTGAAATTCCTCTGCTCAGCACTTTCTGACCTCACGGTACAAAAGTCGCCAATTTGGTGGTGCGAGCAGTTTTGTCAGGCAATGTTCTGCCTCTCTGCAACACGGTGGCTTTGCCTTTGGGTGGGATTTGGGGGTGTGAGGCAATCAACTAGCGGTAACAATGGATGGCCGACTTTTGGCGAAGATGGTGGGTTGCCCAACTCTTCCAAATGGCTCCACAAGTTGGCATTGGCAATCTCGCCCACTCGAAACGATAAAGACAAAGACGAGGTCGTTGTTACTATGGGATGGTCTCTCCCTAACGTCACCCCCAACCCCGCTAATGTTTGGGGTAAGCCAAATGACAAAGATCCTCCGTCGTCGCCTACCAATGCTGCTCTTGTCGCTTAAGCAGCTGATTACTATTTGTTAGCTCTCCGGGCTCTACCAGTATGACTTATGAGGGGTGACCTTGGGTCCCATGACTTTTTTGTGAATAGTGTATTATATTTACTATTAATATAAATTCGACATACTATTCATCAAAAAAAACTGAGTGACTTAATTTATTTCATTAAAAATATTATCTTATTTTATTCTCCGAAACAGCCTACACAAATAAAATAGTCTAATGTCTTTTTTCCGTGTGCCTAAGACAAAGAATGGAACATCCCACAAATGCACATTCTTAGCATAAGATCTCAATGCAAAAAAAAATTTAACAATATTCATCTTAATATCAACGTGCCATTCCAAAAGTTTATTTACAACTTGTATGCCGGATGCAATGAGTAAAATAAAACATTAACAAATGATTGAAATGTGAGGGGTAAAAGCCCTAAATCACAAAACACCATATGGCAAAGTAACATAGTAGTGCTATAACAAGATAGCAAAAGGGGTTCACATTGCTTTACACAATAGATCCCTCTACTAAATATAAATTTCATATTAATAAATAAGTATCTACTAAAAGCTCACCCTACTCATTACCCTTTATGTCCTTGTGCATGGTTATTAAAGGAATAAATCATTTGGCATAACAAAATACAAACAAGTAACAGTGATGCAACAAGAGAATTAAAGGAGACATTTACCAAAGCATCTGCAATTGCACCTTTCTGACCAGACAAAACATCACGAAGAGCCTTTGCATTGAATTTTGGTCCACCACCTCGCAAACTTTCCACATTGCATCGAGGAATTCCAAAATCCACTGCAAATTATTTAAAGGTCACAAGCTTCAACACTTTCCGCAAATATAAAAATATAATTTTAGTAAATGCCAAACCAAAAGTAAGTTATTCCAAGAGAAACTCTATAAGAGTAGGAAGAATTGTGATATAGGCCTTTCTTTGAATCTTCATTTCTATAATTCTGAATATTGTTAATACTATATAGATAGACAAATACATAGATATTGATCGCATTTTAAGTTAAATGGTAATATATATATAGCTCTTTCTTTTTTAATATCTCCATTGATGTTGATTTCCCAATATCCCATTCTCAATATTGTTATTGCTATATGTATTGCCCATTTATTTGAATATTTATGAGCAATTTTTTCATGAATTAATAACAAAAGTGCAAGAAAAGGTAGAAAAAGCACTAAAAACGAAGGTAAATGAATATACACGGATCGAAAGAAAACTTCTCAATTTTGTCAGCCGTCACATCCAATATCATTCCAGGACCTGCATGAATACAGTTTAACATAAATGCACTTAAAGCAGCAAAGAAGATATACTCTAATCAAGACAGCAATGCAAAAAATTCATTAGCACAAATAAGCCCACCAAGAGGGCTCATCTCATCTAAACCCTCAGAATGAACTACTAGTGCTCTTTCTAATCCAAACGTCTGGAGAGCCCTTGCCATTTTTTCAACCTGCCAATATGAAATGAGAAAATTACAAACAAATAATATTTCAATTGTGTTACCATACTATTCAATATATGAATAAATTTGTGAGTTTAAAACACTAATCTATTCTTCTAAATGCCCATCAACAATCAACAGAAACTAAACTTTTAAAAAGTTAATTTGTAAAGGAAACATCAACTAAAGGATTGCCAAAACTTTTGTTACAAAATAGCATAGATCTTGAGAAAGACATAAAAGATAAGGTACAGGCGATCCTTGTCTTTTTTAAGTTAAAATGTACTAATTTTTAAGATCACAGATTTGATATGACTTGTCTTAGTTGAATATTAGTCCTTAAATTGATGATCCTTTGGATTCCATTGAACAACAATCATCATAGCATTTTTGTTGTTCTCAGAAGATATCGTTTCATAAAGCAGGTGAAATTTAAGAATAATCTACTTTAACTTAATTTTTTTACACCAAGTTGCAACATTTGTTATGAGTTTCCTAATGTTCTGTGATGCAAAAGTTCAACCCAGCATCAAAGGAAAATGATTTTCATCTCATTTAGGATTTTTGTGATCTAATACAATTTTTCCAGGTGCAGGAGGCAATCTCTACATTTTTTATATTTAAATTCAAAAAAAAAATCCCTCTCATTTGGACATTCCCCTTGGGTTGGAATCTTTAGAAGTCTCTACTTCACACTTCTACACTTGTTCATGACATCCTATTAAAGTTGAAGAGTCAACAATTTCTACAAAGAATGGTTCAACCTCGGAACCAATCCACATTAATGCATCATCAAATCCTTTGTGTGTGGACCAGACAAGTAGTGATGAGTATTCTTCCGTATGTAGTCCTGATAAAAAGCTCCCACCTCGGTCAAGCGTTGACTGTCATAGTCCTAAATACAACCTCTATCATCTGACTCATCACCAACAACCCCTGCACTGTGTGATGTCCCCATTTTAGTAGTTGTCTAGGGGACATGGTTATTAGCCCATCACTGCGACCTTCATGTGCTAATGTCTTGCTTTGGAGGTCTCCTGGTATGAGCTTACTATTTATAGTAAGTCATCTCCTGTCAGTCTCTGTTTGTGGCAGGGTATTGTTCAGTGATTCAGAGCAGTTGACTTGGTTCGGATTGATGGTATATTTTATTAATTAAGCTTGTCTTAATTAATGTTGACTTTGGAGCCATTTAATAAGTAAATTCATTAAACGATATTATATGCTTTTGACTTGGAAGCCTTTAAGTGAAAATGTTATAATATGGGGTTATAATTGAATATTAGTTTGATTATTCAAACTAAGGTATATGGCGCTCACTTTTTAAGTTACGTATTGAGTGAGCTTGAAGCTGAATTGTGGCTTCTTGAGGAAGCCAATTGCTTGTTAAAATGGTTGAATTCTTTGGAAGAGCTATCATAAAATATTTTTACACACTTGGATATGCTGCTTGTGATCGTGTGAGGGTTTGAAGAGGGAATTTAGAGCAGAGAACTATACCTTCCTTGTTGCTGGGCGCTTTGAATCAGCACGTGCTGGTGAATTGAGCCTATACGCGTGGATTGGAAATTCTGAGAAGTTTGGAGAAGGGACTGCAAGTCGACAAGGATTGTGACTTATTCAGCGTGCTTGGATAATGCAATTGAATGCGGTTGAAAGAGTGGACTGTTTCTGATCTCTATGGCATGAGAATTGTTCCCAGTGTATGTCGTCCACCTACTAGCTGCTACAACAGCATTCAGCATTTGACTTTGCTCTTAATTTGTATGTCATGGTTTCATGAAAAACAGTTGGCACTCAATCAATTTGTTAGAAGTAATAATTCTGGTTTAAAAGTTCATTTGTGGAAATCAGTAGCTTGACGTCAAGAGTGAATCTTTGGAATTGTTAATTTCATGTTAGGTGGTTTCTTTATATATTTAAAAATACAAAAAAGTTGTATAGTTGCTTAAGAGAAAAATACCAAAAACAATTACATTCAAAGTCAGAATAGATTTGTAGTTGAATTATAAGGAAAGAGCCAGTCAGGCTCTTCACACAGTGGACGTAGCCATAGGAGAACCTAATGCAAAATGTGGTTCTTTGCTGCTGTCTACAGACGCACTCATCCCAATAGAGACTACTGAACCTAAATTTGTGATGGATTTAGCCACATTCTCTCTACAACCCGTGGATATCACATTATCACGAACTTCCATTGTAGGAAACTATACTGTAACCGCAGATGGTGTAGACTGTGCTCAGCTCAACTCCACGGTAACCTCATCTAACTGCGAGTGTCACTCTTGAAGGGCCAATTAGGGGCTCCAAAGAATCTATAGTCACCCCTAACTCATGAGTGAGCTCATCTACCTCATCTTCCTTCCCCTTCAGTGCATCATAGCAAATACAACCCCACTCGAGAAGATAGTCTTTGTCCACAAGTAATAGTAGGTAATTTTGTTTCATTATTCCAATTGCTTCTCGAAGAGTATGGAATTATATAAGGGAAAGACTACCATCACAATGCTCATCTATCACAGGAGTACCCCAACCATAGGTAGCCAACATCTGACGAGAAACATCAAAATGCTCAATGGTTGTGGCAATCTGATAGTCATTCACATTTAGTTGCCCAACCAAATGATGTCTCTGAACTCCCTGACTCCCATGTAAGCTCTCTGGCCCACAATCTGCACTGTGATATGAAGTTGTATCAACATCGCTCACCTCATGACAAATAGTATCGTGTGCTATCATCTTCGCACACATCAACAATCGAGGTACTACTACTAAGCACCTCAACGGATGGCTCATCTGATAAAGTGGAAGTTGTTGCTATAGCGTCTCCTCGCACGCTCCCACTTTCCATGTAACTGCAAGTCGTGATCCTGGGACCTATTACCAACCAATGAATTCTCTGTTTCGTTTTCTAACGTCTGATATGAAAATTCAGACTCATTGTAGCATGAGTTTGCATCATAATTTGTATCAGTAGTACTCAAATCTCGAGTACTAACATCATCCACATGTGAACTCTCTGATATTTCAGGCTAATTCAAACACCACTCATTGCTGTCGTGAAAACCACAATTGTTACAGCTCGTATTTTCCATGCAATCCTCATATTTGACACTCCCATCTTGCGAATCAAGACTCAAGGTGACACCCACAACATCCTTTGCACTTGCCCTGTCATCAACACCATCATTATGCTCAAGCAAGGGACTACTGTCATAAAAATCAAAACCATTATTGGTATTTGAATAAGTGTTTTCCTCTTTCTCCTTTGCGAACAAAGGATCCAAGATTTATGGATGTTGTAGAAGCCTAGATATATTTTTATTGTAATCCTGAAAGGCATACATGAGCTCTGGCATGAGATCCTATATAGATTTTGTTTTACCCGTGACTGAAACAAAGCAAGAGTGTTGGTCACTCAAATATTATCTGTAGGACCAATATAAATTTTTCCCAACCCCCAACAGGATGGCAAGAAACCGCTCTGGTAACACTGTAAGAACCCCTGTAGATTTTAACTCCGACAAACACCAAATTGCTTTACTTTTCAGATGTTTGACATTTTGTCAAACACTTTGCATGAAACCTCTATCTCACTGTCTTATATTTCAGATTGTTTTTGTTTGCTTGGAATGGTCCCAAATGAAGTTTAGATGCTTGCAAACGATTACTAAGAAATCTAGGCAAAGAACTAAAAAGCAAATGCAACCTTTTTGACTTTTTGAGCGCATGCATACTATTTTTACATGTAGAATGTGCATCTACAGCCAGCGGACATTTCCACAAACACTTGGCATGAAAGCTTAGTTTTAATCCTTCTTATTCAAGCTGATATCTAATGGACTGATTATAAATTCTGAGAAAAAATCAGATTACAATGCTCAGATTGAAAGCATCTGAAAACTAATCGGAAACTATTGGATTGCACCTGTAGCAGCAGTAGGCATAAATTAGCCCCTTAGACTGATATTGCTGCCTCTGAAATTGTCTCAGATTGACGCTGAAGCTCAGAATTAATAAGGGAGGCACCCTTATTCCAAACAGCCCAAATACCCGTCAATGCTGCTCAAAATCTAAAATGCAGTGTCACAAAATGACTGCTACAGCTTGTATGACCAGTGGCTTCTCCTCCTAGGCTCACATCACTTCTAAAAATCTACACCTGCTTCTTAATACACAAACTCAGGTCGATTTAGCAGCGTTGGGATTGGTGCTTGGTCCTCCTAACACCTGCAAATGATTTTGTACAATTCTGAAGACTTAAACACCCAAATCTTCCACCATTCGATTCAATCATGGCTCCTATGTTAATCCAAAGCTAACCACACAATTCACTGGATTGTTTCACCAATTCAAAGTGCAAATACTTTGAAGAATTCCCAATTCTTCAAGTCTGAAAACTTCAAACCCTTGCTCAAGTTTCTTCACCCAAAATTATCAAAAGCAAATGTCAATAGAACGGTTCGACTTTTGGCTTTTTGGCTTTATATGATTATCCATAACAAGTCTATCTTCAGCTTCACTCCTCACATAACTTGAAAATATATTTTCTTTTGATGGAAATTGCATGCATAATTAAATTATAACTCCCTTTATATTTCTCACGTGAAAATGACTTTGCTTTCTTTTTTTATTTAATTCATTAAATGTTTGATTTTCATGTTAAATGTTTGATTTTCATGCCTCAAGTTGACTTAGTGAATTAATAATAAATAGGCCTCCTTTTGATAAATGACATTTAAATACACATGAATAAGTCATTTGGCCACATTTTAATGATGAATTGACCCCTTCATTAAAGTGCCATAGTAACCTTATTTCATAATGTGTCATAAATGAATAATTATTAATAAAGTATTACTTTATTAATAATTAAAATGACATAACTCCATGAATACTCATTATTCTTCAGTTCCGTCTGAACCAGGAAGTCAACCACTACATCCACTGCACATCTAACTGTCTTACTAAAAATAGTAAGGGTCCATCTCTATCAGTCCCAAACTTACAATAATTAGTAAATCTCTAAACCTGATCAAACCAAAGGTACCAAGGGTCATCACTGCAACTCAGGCCGGTAAAGGTGCCCTGCCAAGAATAGTAAGTGGGCATAATTGACTTACTAGAAATAGTAAGTCCCTCAAATTGAGCCAACTGACGAATGAGTCAATCACTGTGCATACCATGAGTCTGGGTGCCCCTACTAGATATAGCTACTCCTCAACAATGACTTACTATAAATAGTAAGTCTCTGAACAACTGCTCTAGTCAACAATACTGAATCTCAACACTTCCACCAAGTTGTTCAAGTGCCCTGCTAAAGATAGAAACCATGACTTTCCCAAAATAATCACTTAATATAATAGTAAGTGTGTCGATCTGACTCAAATGAAGAGCAATCGTGAACATCTCTGACCACTGGAGTGGGAATCGGTCTCTGGCTCTGCCAATTGGACCCTCTGAACAACTCCATTAGCCTATGAGGGTTAGGAAATAGGCTAATCCTCCAAAAGTTGATGCTCACGAATATGGGGACATTACAAAAAGGTTCTTGTTGGCCTCAACACATGTATTCGAAGATTAGTTGCTGATGAAAACCATCAAGACCTCATACTTGATGAGTTACAAAGTTATAAGAAGGCTGAAGCGCCATTGTTTTCTTGACCTAGTTGCACACATAGAAAGCCACCCTCTTGTCAAATAAACAAAACAATTGTTTAGTTTTATTTTACCATTTGTTTCACTCTTTAAGTTTATTAAAATCTTTATCAAGTTATATATGGCAACTTTTACCCTTACAAATTTGTGGTAGGAAGCTTATGGTGCCACTATGCCTGATCTTCAAAAGTTTGTCATCCGCATATTATCTAAGCCTTGTGGTGCTTCTAGCTGTGAACGCAACAGGAGTGTTTTTGAGGCTATTCACACAAAAAAGAGCAAATAGGTTGACTCAAAGGCCCTTGTAATTGTCCACTACAACCTTCAATTGCATGAAAAGAAGGAACAAGGCCAAGATTGACATGAAGCACTTGACTTGGATGACATTAATCCATATTCAAATGATTGGATTGTTGAGCCTAATGATTTTGATGTGGATCCATCTTTATTGACGATCACTTAGCTGAGTTGGATTGGCTCTGCTAACCCCTCCAAAAATACCATCACTCTTCTCCGCTCTGAGATATCATACACCATGACTGATATGCACTGAAACTCATTGATGAAGCGCTCTCAACTAGTTGTCTGTCGCAACTAAGCCAACTCTCTAAAATAAATCTCTACATCCATTTTTTCAAAGCGCTCAATCAGCCTATCCACAAACTACTGATAGACAGTTATCCGGTCATGATGTAGTGATCTCAACCCATGGTACCAACAGTCATGTGCAGTCCCATCTAAATGCAAAACTGCAAATCTAATGGCGTCCTCCTTAGTCATTGGACGCAATGCGAGGTAAGTGTCAAGCTTGTGGATCCAAGCTCTAGCAGTGACCCTACCGCTGGCATCAAAATGTGCTAGCATCATCTTGCTAGCCACCTGTCTCAAATCATTCTGCCCCATCCTCTACCTATCTTGTGCCAGTCTTCCCCTCGAGTGCTCCCGTTTCTGTGTCAAATATCTGTCAAAGTTCAAGTTCTGCTTCAAGGCCTGAGGAAGGGCATCCCACTCAGTGTAGTGAGTGACTATATCATCGGCAAAAGGGACATCCTCAGCATCAGTGCTGACTGCATCGGCCTCCGGTCTAACAAATCTGGGCCCCTGGGGTATGAACTGATCTCCCCGGTCACCTGCCCTATCTACTCTGTCATCTCTCCGGGCTCTATGCTCATAATCCCTGTGCCTTTCATCAATCCGTGATCTATGTGATGTGACAGAAGCATCACGTAATCTCTCCCTACTCTGGTCCCTCGATAATACCATCCGTCTCAAGGTGTCAAAAAGCTCATGTAATACATCAGCTACATGATGTTGGCCTGCTGCTAGGTTCCTGAAGGTTTCCCTAGCCTCTCTGTCCATATCTGCTCAGTAGCAGCTGTGGGTTGTGCAATACCTGCTGAACCTCCTGGATTATTAGCATCACCACCCAGCACTGTGCCAAACTGAATATCTGCATCTTCTTCGTTTGGTGGGGGTGACTGACCTTTCCGGTAGTAATGCCTACCGGGAATAAATCTCCTATCATTTGCCATAGATGGAATCCCAAATAATAATAATAATGAATGAACCCAATTTCCCTGCAGGCTGGCAGGAAACCGCTCTGATACCACTCTAATGAGCCTGAATTGCTCTTTTGAAAATCAATAGATATTGCAACCACAAATAATAAACTTTGCTAGTAGGTATCCTTTTATTTATATATAATCAATTTCCAAATTGTAATTTTTAATCCATAGACATATTCAGTTCCAACATATTTATTATGGACAGTCTGCTTAATACATTCATCAATTATTTAACAAATGCAATGATGAGATAAAACCTGGTATTTGCTATATATACGTCTGGAGTTGTGATGACAGCCAACCACACATCCACGTCCTCACTGTGATGTAATTACCAGCATGCAAATTGCCACAAACTAGTCACGCGGCCTGCATTTATGCCTGCATTTGACACTCCAACACGCCAAATAGCTACTCCTCGCGTGGCCAGCAGAGATCCCTCCAATCACCTGTGTATGCTCTGCCCAGAAACGGCAGACTTGGTCACTTGGCCAAAACCCGACCACCAGTGCTAATGCGAGCCCAAGTGTATCCACGTGGCTCTTCAATGTGCATTCGGCCAGCCCAGAATAAATGTGGGCCTCTCCTCTTTCATACGCACCTTACCCATACTTGATCGATCCTTCCAGAAATGAGTTGCGATTTGATACCACTCTCAATTTCTTGCAAGCAGCGTCCTCTTTCAGACAGGACTCAATTTGATAATGATAATATCTGAAACAATTACACCCTCAGTGTGTAATTGCACTCTTCAGCAAACTCCAAACACAATGATGAAACTCAGCATAAATTTCCTCTCCTAGCCACAGATTCAACAATAGAGAGATCGTGCAATTGTTTACCTCAGCACAATTGCAGAAGTGAAGAACTCAGAAACCCTTATACTTCAGCAAGGGCACAATTCAGAAATTCCGGCACAGAGCCACAAAGTCAAAAGTTTAATCAATAATCGAATGCCCATCCCAATGAAATGAGCTGATATTTGTAACCCATCCTTGGCCACAGTTTCCCAAAAAGAGCTTCAGTTCACAGCTCTTTTAATTATCAACTTCTAAAACATTATTATGATAAAGTATTATAACAATATGACTTTAATTATTAATTAATAAATAACTAATCAATAAATATGAGCTCATGCAATAAATCCAACATCCGCTGTAGGTGACGACTAACTGCCAGAGCCACCCACTGCACTGCCAAAAATGGCAACTGCCAAAAAAAGACTTACTAAAAATAGTAAGTCCCCAGCCAAAGAACAGCACAAACTGAATATAGTCTGGAGCACTGACCACTGTCGATACTGCCCTACCAGAAATAGAAACTGACCAAACTGACTTACTAAAAATAGTAAGTCCAGACTTACAAAAAATAGCAAGTCTGCCAACTGGGACCCTCAAAACCAGGCGTCAACTCACGAGGGTCACAATAATGAATTGACAAAGCCACTGCCAATACCTGCTAAAATTGGGGACATCACATAGATTCAATCGAAGTGTTGAAGTTAAACCAGGGATTGACGTCATTGTTAAATTACATGTTGGGATGGTGACTAGGGCTTTAATAGCTACGAATTGTGTTGTAATATCACAAGTTGGCTGCAATTGAAGAGTATGTGTGTATGCTCAGACCTCTGTATATTGTCTCATTTGAATAATCAGATTTCTATGTAATGTGAATAGCTTATCAAGTTGAACAAGATAGTTGTTTAGTTGTAAAATTTGTTGTGAAGTTGATTATATTATCTTTCCAGTTATTAGTCGATAGTTGTGTACACTTGTAATGTCCCCATTTTCGCGAGCATCAAAGTTTCAGGGATCAGCCTATTGTTTGACCCTCGAAGACTAATCATGTTGGACAGAGGGTCTAAGTTGGATGGACCAGAGGTCAATTCACACTCCTAGAGCCAGTGATGTTCCGGATTGCCCTACATTGGTTCGATTCAACATACTTACTATTTATAGTAAGTATCTATTTTGGGAAAGTCAGGGTTTCTATCTTTGGCAGAGCTCTTAATCAGCTTCATAGCAGTGTGGAGTTTGGACATTGTCAGCAGAGCTTTCATTCAGAGTCTTACTATGTTTAGTAAGTCAATATTGCCCATGTCGCTATTTTTAGCAGTGCACCTTGACTTGGTATTACGGAATACATCAGTTGTTGGAATGTGATAAGTAATTGGCCCAGTCAAGGTATTGATTATTAATAATTAACAGTTTAAGTTATAATATAAAGTTATAAATATAGTGGGGGCCAAAGTCATTAATGAAGACATTATATTTTTATATTTGTTTGAGACCAAGTTGAAGGAATATTATAATTCAAACTATGTATCAAAAAGCCAATATGAATTCAAGTCACGCGAGGTGTACTGTTGAAGCTCCAGGTTGTTTGTGATGACCCTATTTTTAGCAGGTTGTGGCAGTGACTTGATAAGCTCATCATTGCGACCCTCGTGAGCTGATGTAGAGTTTTGAGGGTCCCAGTTGGCAGACTTGCTATTTTTAGTAAGTCTGGACTTACTATTTTTAGTAAGTCAGTTGGTCAGTTTCTATTTCTAACAGGGCAATATTGGCAGTGGTCAATTCTCCAGACGATATTCAGTTGTGCAGTTTCTTGGGCTGGGGACTTACTATTTATAGTAAGTCTATTTTTGGCGGTTGCCATTTTTGGCAGTGCAATGATGAGTATGTTGGTCAGTCAATATGGCAGGTGTTGCAGGAATTATCATCAGAATTATATTTGATAATTAATTGTATTAATTAATAACAATATGTTATTAATTAATAGTGAGGCGATATTATAATAATAATAATACTTTATTATTATTATAATGATTTCGAAGTTTATATTATGAAGAGCAGTTAACTGATGATGGTTTTTGGAAACTATGGAGACCAAGGAATTATAAATACAGGCTCATTTGTGAAGTAACGCATCGAATATTGTTTATTAAATCTTGGTCTTGAGAATTGTCTCTGATTTTATGAGCCCTTGCTGAAGTATAAGGGTCGAATTAGCTTCTTGAAGACTGATTCTTCTTGAACTAATATTCAATTGATTGCTGAGGTAAAATCAGTTGATCTTTCTTCTTTCCTACTGTCTGCCTGTTGCTGGAAGGAGAAGAATTCTGGAGGATTCATCATAATTGAACTGAGGTCTGCACAAGAGGCCGATATCGCTATTTGCATAGAAATCGATTGAAGTCTGGAGTATTGTATGCTGGCCGCGGGTGGTGATGATATAAAAAACCTTTAAAACATTGGCTATTATCGCAGGTAACCTACTGTTTGCAGACCAAACGATTCAAAAATAATGGCGTGGCTATTAAAAGGAACCGCGTGACCATCAGGCAAGCGCGGACAGAACAGACTTGGGCGCTTGCAGGAGAAAGAGGCACTGAGACATCGCCTTGTGCTGGGGACCCTGCTATACGGGTTGCATTACCGCGTAAGGCAGCAGATACAGGTCGCGTGACTAATTGCGGTCACCTCTGCAGACCCCGAGATAGCTGCATACCTTTGCGTGAGGAATTCCGCGATACATACAGTGGATACGAACACCAAGTTGGCTGTCGCTCTTATACTGTCAGCTTGACAGCCAATCAGGTTCTTTCCATTGATTAAATTAGTTGATGCATTGTAACAGCCAGACATTTTAATAAGTAAATAAGCTGGAAATGATGTCTTCGTAAATTATAAACTCTATGTTCATTATGATAAATAAAGAGTTCATTTTGGCAAAAGATTATTGTTTATGATTGCAAATCTATCAAGTTATAGACGAGTCGGGTCAGGCACTTCACAGTGGTATAAATGTCTGCCTGCCAATTGTTTGTTAAAATGCCAAGTTTCTGAATTTGACGAGATTTAGATGTTTTATCGATGAGGCCAAGTCAGGCTCATTACAGTGGTATCAGAGCTATTTTCTTGCCATCCTGTGGGGTAAGAAAATATTTATGAATGCAGACCTGCTGTTATATTTAGAGTGATCAGCACTCTCGAGATGGACAAGTACAGGCGGCTTAGCTCTGGGAGCCGGCACAGCAGTGCAGGAAATAAAATTAAAATAAATACATTAATGGAGAGTATGGAAAGACTTAGGCTTCATCAGCAGAGAATGGCGGAAAGACTGTCGGATCCAGAGACAGTAGACTGGGGACCGAGATATATGGTTTCCGCTTTCAGTAGACCAGCATCTAGATCGCAGGGTAGGAGGCTTGAGTTTTCCCCGACAGGTGTCCGAGATGTAGAACCACCAGTACATAATATGACACCTAGTCATGGGTCGGATGATAGACACTCCACACATAGACAGGCGGGAGTGTCAGCTCCAGTGGTAGACTGCAGTACTGAGCTTCAGCAGGTTGAGGCTTTCCGAGTAGTCGCTGCAGTTGGTGCAGATACAGTTGATACAGTGGTTGCCTCTGATGGACCAAGTTCTCTCGAGGAGGGACTCGTTATCGGAGATTTATATATCAGTTGTCGTGGTGTAGCTTCTGAGCGTGAGGCAACACCCATCTCAGGTGGGATAGGTGAGAGCATGCAGCCACCCTGCTGTGGGGTTGATGATCTGGTGATACAGCAGGAGACGGTGACTGCAGTAGATGTCAGTACCACACTTGATTGTATTGCCGAGACGGACAATGACTCCAGTTCTAATTGCCCGGAGACTAGTTCTGTCATCCATGTTGAGGGAATTGCAGATAGTGGGAATGTTGTAGCATTGGAGGTTATGATGGTGGACTCTGGATCGTCAGAGGAGGATATCACTTTCGAGGACTGCCTTGAGGAGATGGAGTCAGATCTGGATAGCGGCAGTCCCGAGATAGAATTAGTACAGGAGATGCCAGTATTCTCCTGTAGTGATGAGTTGAGCATGGAGTCTGTGTATGATGGTACTAGCGTTGAGTTCGAGACAGTAGACACAGACTCATGCCAGCATGACCCAGATTCATTGGTTAATACAGAGTCAAATGAGGTTCTTTCAGGGACACCTGAAGAAGTAGAGCCATTGCTAGCATCTGGGGTTGCTTTCGATCCTTCTTATATGACTCCCGAGGATGACTCCAGTAGTGAGCCATGTATGTATCAGACCCTGGGAGAGGACTCTATTTGTTGGAGAGTGCGTATGGGTCCCAGGAGTTGGATTACTCAGAGGATACAGAGGATGGGACAACTGATAGTGTTGACGAGGTAGACTCTATAGAGGCTTCCTCATGTACAGAGGAGTCTGATAGAGATGTATAAAATGTTGGTACTCCGTTTGAGGATGAGAGTTCAATTATCAGTTCACAAAGTTCAGTTGATAGCACACTAGGAGATAGTGTTGTTGAGAGTACTCTGGATGCCACTCCTATTTGCAGTATGGATAGTATGCCAAAGGTATTGCATAGAAGACCGACCATTCATAGTCATCATGTGACTAGTCAGTTGAGAGTTAGCAAGCGCGATATTGTTACCACAGTTGAGCATTTTGATGCTGCTCGGCAACTGCTAGCTGTTCATGGATGGG
>MU224858.1:4585767-4603314 GCA_018584345.1 Thuja plicata
TCTTTGGGTTCACGACTAGGGAATGATGAGCCTTTGACAGAGAGCGGAGCCTTTTATCGTCGTTACATGGTGAGGAGTGCTCATTATTTTTCCTTCGATCCTCATGTTGATGAGTTGATGGCACACAGATGTGGATTGGCTCTTAGTCCTTATCATCCGTTGTGGGATGGGCTCTCGCCATCAGCAGTTGATGGAAGTTTTGGTTGCAAGTCAGTAGCAGGTGACTTGGAGAGTTACTGTGACTACAGAGATTATACAGTGGGCGGATATCCAGGCCCGGGTACAGTTTGGTACAGAGGTAGTCATCATTGTTGTGCAGACGATCTACACACTCAGTACAGATTTGTTGGGTGTGTTGGGGGAGTTCAGTACATCTTGGTTTTTGATGATCCTGAAGTACACTTCTTTCGGGATCCGGGTAGAGACAGATTCAATGCAGGAGTTTGGGTGAGCGGTTGTTTGGGGTCTCTCTACAGAGTTATCCATTCTGCATTTTGGGTGATGATACAAGAGCCTACAATTTATGTCAGTAGCAGGGTATACTTTTTTCGGTGGGATCCAGGTGGATTGTGATGCTCCTTGTTCCGGTGATTGCTTGGGGACAAGTAATCTTGGGGAGGGTGGACTGTAATGACCCTATTTTAGCAGGTTGTGGTAGTGACTTGGTCAGCTCATCATCGCGACCCTCATGAGCTGATGCAGGGTTTTGAGGGTCCCAGTTGGCAGACTTGCTATTTTTAGTAAGTCAGTTGGTTAGTTTCTATTTCTAACAGGGCAGTATCGGCAGTGGTCAATTCTCCAGACGATATTCAGATGTGCAGTTTCTTGGGCTGGGGACTTACTATTTATAGTAAGTCTATTTTTGGCAGTGCAGTGATGAGCATGTTGGTCAGTCAGTATGGCAGTTGTTGCAGGAATTATCATCAGAATTATATTTGATAATTAATTGTATTAATTAATAATGAGGCGATATTATAGTAATAATAATAATACTTTTTTATTATTATAATGATTTAGAAGTTTATATTATGAAGAGCAGTTAACTGATGATGGTTTTTGGAAACTATGGAGACCAAGGAATTATAAATACAGGCTCATTTGTGAAGTAAAGCATCGAATATTGTTTATTAAATCTTGGTCTTGAGAATTGTCTCTGATTTTCTGAGCCCTTGCTGAAGTATAAGGGTCGAATTAGCTTCTTGAAGACTGATTCTTCTTGAACTAATATTCAATTGATTGCTGAGGTAAAATCAGTTGATCTTTCTTCTTTCCTACTGCTTGCTTGTTGCTGGAAGGAGAAGAATTTTGGAGGATTCATCATAATTGAACTGAGGTCTGCACAAGAGGCCTATATCGTTGTTTCCATAGAAATCGATTGAAGTCTGGAGTATTGTATGCTGGTCGCGGGTGGTGATGATATTAAAAACCTTTAAAACATTGGCTATTATCGCAGGTAACCTACTATTTGCAGACCAAACGATTCACAGATAATGGCGTGGATATTAAAAGGAACCACATGACCATCAGGCAAGCGCGGATAGAACAGACTTGGGCGCTTGCAGGAGAAAGAAGCACTGAGACATTGCCTTGTGCTGGGGACCCTGCTATACGGGTTGCATTGCCGCGTAAGGCAGCAGATACAGGTCACGTGACTAATTGCGGTCACCTCTGCAGACCCCGAGATAGCTGCATACTTTCGCGTGAGGAATTCCGAGATAAATCCAATGGATACGAACACCAAGTTGGTTGTCGCTCTTATACTGTCAGCTTGACAGCCAATCAGGTTCTTTCCATTGATTAAATTAGTTGATGCATTGTAACAGCCAGACGTTTTAATAAGTAAATAAGCTGGAAATGATGTCTTCGTAAATTATAAACTCTATGTTCATTATGATAAATAAAGAGTTCATTTTGGCAAAAGATTATTGTTTATGATTGTAAATCTATCAAGTTATAGACGAGTCGGGTCAGGCTCTTCACAGTGGTATAAATGTCTGCCTGCCAATTGTTTGTTAAAATGCCAAATTTTTGAATTTCACGAGATTTAGATGTTTTATTGATGAGGCCAAGTCAGGCTCATTACATTGTTTGTGTGAGAATGAAGATAGGGGTTCGATTTGCATTTGGTGGAGTTTATAAAATCTTGAAGAGAAAAATCAAACTTCAGGATAAATTTGTGCATTGGATATTTTGAAGATTTGTGTGTGGTAAGCCAACAATTGGCTGATCAGTTTCATCTGATAGAACTGTGAATTCTATATAGAACTGTGCACTTTCAATTGGTATTTTGAGCCAATGTATTGTACTTCCTATAACCTTATTTCAGAGGTTACGACTATCCCAAAAAGGCCCAATTTGTGAGAGGGTTTCAGCGTATAGCTTCAGCAAATAGTTTGAAGAGACAGTGAATAGAGTTTAACACAATTCGCAGCTCCTTATTAAACCGCATATGGTCATGCAAGATTGTCGTGGCCTCAAACTGTAATGGCATTGCTAATTAGTGGCAGCTACCTTGTGTTTGGGAGCTCACGTTACCAATGGATGTTGCAGCTCAGACTTGGGAGTGAGGACGCTGCATGACTTGGTCTTCTCATCAAAGGGAAAGCTTCATCAGATATTTGCATTATTTCCAGGCTTAGGCAGCGATGACCATGGACAGTTCCAAGTTCTTTGGTTATCTCATAATAAACGCTGAAGCATATATTTGATTGTAATTAATTGTAATTAGACATAGTAAGTGCAATTTAGTGAGAATTGGTTGTACATTTCCCTTCTCTGAATGTCATGCTCTGAAATTTCTTATATTCCTTATATTGTTGAAAATAAAAAAACAAGCATATATCAGAAATCACATAGAATTGCAAAGCTTCCAAAAATTAATCAAATACAAGCAAACAATTCCATATCCATTCAAAAAAATAGAATTCAGATAATTGCATAAAAACTGTTTGATGGAATGTCAAAAAGCAAGTATTGAGTTTCAGAGTTAGAACCAACGGGGTTCTTACAGCGGTATCAAAACGATTTCCTGCCATCCTATGGTGGAAGCCTCTTACATTAAGGACAGTGGGTTTGTGTGAATCATGGGTAAAACAAAATCTATACAGGATCTCATGCTAGAGCTCATGCATGTCTTTCAAGATCATAATAATGCCTTTCAGGATTATAATAAAAATTTATCAGGGCATCTACAACAACCACAAATCTTGGATCCTTTGTTTGCAAAGAAGAAAGATGTAAACACTTATTCAAATGACAATAATGGTTTTGATTTTTATGACAGCAATCCCTTGCTAGAGCATAATGATGGTGTTGATGTCAAGGCAAGTGCGGAGGATGTTGTTGGTGTCACCATGAGTCTTGACTCGCATGATAGTAGTGTCAATTATGAGGATTGCATAGAAAATACAAACTCTAATTATTTTGATTTTCATGACAGCAATGAATGGTATTTGCATCAATGTGAGTTAGCAAAGAGTTTACAGGTTGAGGATGTTGGTACTCGTGATTTGGGTACTAGTGATGTTATTTATGAGGAATATGCATGCTTCAGCGAGTCTAATTTTTCATATCAGACTTTAGAAAATGATTCAGAGAATTCATTGGTTGATGATAGATCCCAGGATCGCGACTTGCAGGGAATTGCAGTTACTTGGGAAGTGGGAGTGGGCGAGGAGACTGTTGTAGCAGTAGCTTCCACTTCATAAGATGAGCCATTTGTTCAGGTACTTAGCAACAATACCTCGATTGTTGATGTGTGCGGAGATGATAGCACACATGATATTGTTGATCATGAGATGAGCATTGCAGATACAGCTTCTAATCACATTGCGGATTGTGCATCAGAGAGCTTACATGGGAGTTAGGGAGTTCTAAGACATCATTTGATCAAGAAATTGAAGGTGAGTGATAGTCAGATTGCCACAACCATTTAGCATTATGATGTTGCCTGTCAGATGTTAGCCATATGTGGTTGAGGTATTCCTATGTTGGATGAGCACAGTGATAGTGGCCTTTCCCTTGTAGAGATCCATTCTCTCCGAGAAGTTGTCGAGATAATGAAACGTAATTACTTGCAGTTATTAGATGATAGAGACTATCTTCTCGAGTGAGGTTGCACTTTCTACGATGCATTGATGGGAAAGGAAGAGGAGGTAGATGAGCTCACTCATGAGCTTGAGACAACTACAAAGTTATTGAAGAGCACCCAATTGGCTCTTCAGGAGTCACAGGTAGGAGAGGCTACCGTGGAGTTGAGCCGAGTTTAGTCTTCACCAGCTACAGATATAGTTCAACTTCCTACAGTGGTAGTTAATGATGATTTGATATCCACGGGTTATAGTGAAGATGTGGCTACATCCATCATAGATTTAGGTGCACTAGACTTAGCTGGGATGGGTACCTTAGTTAAGAGTTGCAGAGAACCTCTTGTTGTATCAGGTTCTCCAATGGTCAGCGCGTTGTCAAATGATGCAAGACAGGTTATTGATAGGCCTTGTGTGGCAGTGGTGGATTCTCCAGAGAGTTGTGTGTTGGTAGACGACACTACTCCATCATCTTCACAGTGGGCGGGTACAATGTCATCTAGTTGGGAGTATGGCTCTCAAGTTGATTTGTTTCCCTCTACCAGAAGTAAATCGGTTTATTCATCTCATGCAACTGATGGTGAGAGAAAGCTTATTGTGTCACAAAAAAAGAGTGAGTAGCTAAGGGTTGCAGGAGAACGGATTGATTATACCTCCTATTGTTTCTACTGCATAGACTTGTTTCTACTTGCGTGAGAGTCCAGAGTTGCAGAAGGGACCGTTTTGGGTTACTGAGGCTACTCTCATCCTAGGTTCTAGCGGCATTTGGTATTTGGCGGGAGCAATTGTAGATACTTTGACCAATTATAAATATAAAATATTATATTTCAAACAATGTATCAAAAAGTCAATATGAATTCAAGTCATGCAAGGTGTACTGTTGAAGCTCCAGGTTGATTGTGTGATGATGAAGATAGGGGTTCAATTTGCATTTGGTGGAGTTTATAAAACCTTGAAGAGAAAAATCGAACTTCAGCATACATTTGTGCATTGGATATTTTGAAGAGTTTGTGTGTGGTAAGCCAAGGGTTTGTTGATCAGTTTCATCTGATGGAATTGTGAATTCTATACAAATCTGTGCACTTTGAATTGGTATTTTAAGCCAATGAATTGTGCTTGCTATAACCTTATTTCAGAGGTTATGACTGTCCCAAAAAGGTCTGATTTGCTAAAAGGTTTCAGCGTATAGCTTCGCCAAGTAGTTTTAAGAGCTAGTGAATAGAGTTTGAAGCAATTTGCAGCTCATTATTAAACCGCATATGGTCATGCAAGATTGTCATGGCCTCAAACTGTGACTACATTGTTAATTAGTGGCAGCTACCTTGTGTTTGGTGTTAAATTTTTGTGAACCAGAACAACAATAACACAAATATCACATATCTAAGAACACATATAAATAGATTGACACAATTATTTACCCTGGGAAAACCCTCCTACTTGAAGAAAAAAACCCAGCCACACCCGAAAAAATAGATCCTTTATGTTATGCTCAAACCAAATACAGTGACCTTCATGCTTATAATTGATGACTCTCGAGTCTCAACAGTCAATCAATAAGTCGTCTACATTTCATTTACAGATTGAGCTCTTGACTGTAAATAGAAGAATAATAGACAAGAATCATTTGAGTATCTCACCGATATGCTCAATACTAAGAAATATGACAAAACATAAGTAAATCGATCATATCCAGATCGAATACAATGAAGAACCAATGATCTCTAACTCACATACAAACCCTGCCAAGAATAATATTTTCGCACAAACCCGATGAACAACAACACAAAACAACACATCACCATCCTCTTAATTTTCCTCCGAATCATCAAAGGAGTTCGACCGGTAGATGAAGAGGCGCACGAGAATGACAAGAGTGGACGGTTACAAGCGCTGATAGCAATTATGAAGATTAATAATATAACTGTCAGCAATCTTCAATACACAACCCGACGGAACTCAAAATATGAGAACACGATGCTAGATAAAATAATTATGGTGTCATGTCACATGATGCAAGGTAAAACAATTACGGTGCCATATCACACGATGCCAAATAATCACAATTACGGTGCCATGTCACTCTTTTCTCAATGGACAATAGAAGATAAATAAAGAAACTCGATGATAATAAAGAACCGTTCACATAAGAAAGTTCATAAAAGTTCTCAGCTGAGCGGGAATGATAACCGCAAAATGGCACTACACATACAGAAGAAATGATAAGTATCTTTCAATAACAAACAACAGGCATGAACAACTCTCGAAGATGTATAGGGAGAAACTTGAACAATGCAGTCTCTCATTACAAGTGAAATTCTGAGATAATTCCAAGCAGAACCAACACAGGTATGAATGAGATCTCTCACAGCTACCTAAACATTAACACTCCCGCACAAACCCGATGAACAACAACACATCACCATCCTCTTAATTTTCCTCCGAATCACCAAAGGAGTTCAACCGGTAGATGAAGAGGCGCACGAGAATGACAAGAGTGGACGGTTACAAGCGCTGATAGCAATTATGAAGATTAATAATATAACTGTCAGCAATCTTCAATACACAACCTGACGGAACTCAAAATATGAGAACACAATGCTAGATAAAATAATTATGGTGTCATGTCACACGATGCAAGGTAAAACAATTACGGTGCCATATCACACGATGCCAAATAATCACAATTACGGTGCCATGTCACTCTTTTCTCAATGGACAATAGAAGATAAATAAAGAAACTCGATGATAATAAAGAGCCGTTCACATAAGAAAGTTCATAAAAGTTCTCAGCTGAGCGGGAATGATAACCGCAAAATGGCACTACACATACAGAAGAAATGATAAGTATCTTTCAATAACAAACAACAAGCATGAACAACTCTCGAAGATGTATAGGGAGAAACTTGAACAATGCAGTCTCTCATTACAAGTGAAATTCTGAGATAATTCCAAGCAGAACCAACACAGGTATGAATGAGATCTCTCGCAGCTACCTAAACATTAACACTCCCTCTTAGCAAGAGATAGATCATTCATATGTCATAGCGTGTCTCAACCTGACAAGCACAATGGAGTTGCAACCAAAAAGTGTCAATAACAAAATCTCATCACAAATTTTCTCAACATAATATTCTCATCTCAGCATGACATTCACCATGGCTACTCCCAAAGGGTGAAAGAACAAAAAGCTAAGTCATGGAGTCTCACACATGACTTCCACCATGGCTACTCCCAGAGGGTGGAACAAGGGCTTTCACCTCAAACTTCTCTCGCAGAGAAGAATGCATTTACAAGAGATTGCACATAGAACTTCTCCCTCACAAAGAAGAGCTCATTTACAAGGATTGCACCTCGAACTTCTCCCTCTCAGAGAAGAACTCATTAACAAGGGATTGCACCTCGAACTTCTCCTTCTTAGAGAAGAACTCATTAACAAGGGATTGCACCTCGAACTTCTCCCTCCCAGAGAAGAACTCGTTAAAACACATAAAATATCATCTGAATGTTGAGACTCCCTCTCAATAGGAGCAGCATTCTCATGGCTTTGATTATAACAATACCAGGAAATTTGCTACAATATTTTTCCAACAATGAGCATTTGCAGTCACACTGCTACACAAGCTTGTTGATCCTCTACAAAGGACTTGGCATTCTACATCTTCCATTCAAGCTCCCTCTGAATCTGATTATTTTCTGCTAAATAGTCTCCCTTTGAATGTCATTTCTTCATGAATGAAGAAACTAATTGCAATGACAATTTGAATAGGTTCTTTCTCTTTAATGAAGTTATGTGCCACTAATTCAGTCCCATGGCAGCAAGCAACGTTCCCATGTTCATTTCTATAGCCTGCATGACTTTGCATGTAATCTCTCATCATCTCGTTGCTTCTCGATCCGTCCTCTTTATTGCCTAAATTTCCTCACAATCCACCAATACATCTTTCGCCATCACACAGTTTTAGTGTAGGCAGAGAATGAAAAATTTGAACACCAGTACATCTGCTATCCTCATAGACATGAATGCCAAACATGTAAGCATAGACGAACATGACATCATCCTCCTCGTCCAGGTAAGAAGCTTCATCAAAAATTTTGAACAACATATTCGACTCCCATTAGACATACTATTCTTCTAGAATCCAATTGTTCTATTCTGGTTCGAATCATTTCCTTAGACCCGCTCTAATTCCATGTTAAATTTTCATGAACCAGAACAACAATAACACAAATATCAGATATCTAAGAACACAAATAACACATTGACACACTTATTTACCATGGGAAAACCCTCCTACTTGAGAAAAAAAACCCAGCCACACCAGAAAAATAGATCCTTTATTGTATGCTCAAACCAAATACAGTGACCTTTATGCTAATAATTGATGACTCTCAACAGTCAATCAATAAGCCTTTTACATTTCATCTACAGATTGAGCTCTTGACTGTAAATAGCAGAATAATAGACAAGAATCATATGAGTATCTCACTAATATGCTCTATACTAAGCAATATGACAAAATATAACTAAATCGGTCATATCCAAATCGAATACAATGAAGAATCAGTGAGCTCTAACTCACATCCAAATTCTCTGCCAAGAATAATATTTTCGCACAGACGCGATGAACAACACAAAACAGCACAACAACATCCTCTTTATTTTCTTCCGAATAATCAAGGATTTCAACCGGTAGCTAAAGAGGCGCACGAGAATGACAAGAGTGGACAGTTACAAGCACCGATAGCAATTACGAAGATTAATAACATAATTGTTGGCAATCTTCAATATACAACCCGACGAAACTCAACATATGAGGAGAACACGATCCCAGGTAAAACAATTTCGGTGCCATGTCACATGACGCCAGGTAAAAAAATTACAGTGCCATGTCACATGTAATATCCCTTGCTAACTGATGAAGAGAGATGATTTTTCTACTCAAGGAATATTGTCAAACAAGTTGCACACAATCTGAAATACACCATAAACTGATTGCAAACTAAATATATATATCATATGTTAAGCCATACACATTAAATTTGCATCATATAGAAATTTGGCATTTTGTCAAACACTTGTCATACAACCTCTATGTATGCTGGTCTGATGTTTTAATCTGATTTGTTTTCCTTAGATGAGCAATGAATGTGTCTGAAATGTTTGCAATAATATCTCAATCATGATTAAGAAAGGGACAAGAAGCATTGGAAACTACTCATGAACAAATTCTGAGCATATATCATAATTTTCAACCTATAAATATACACCTATAGCCAAGTAACATTTTAACAAACACTTAGCATGAATTAAACTCAGCTTAATCAAGTTCCTTGCAAATGAACAATGCTGAAAGGTACAGTTCAGATTTCAAGTAGAAACTAGATATCTTGCACCTTAAAACGCTGCAGACACAGGAAGAACAGTGGCAGCCTTTCTTTTCCAACACAACAGCAATAAATTTCCAATGATATACCTCAACATCAATTGGAATATAAATCTGATCAAACTTGAATTTGATCACGGCAGCTAAGTGCACAATTCACCATGAAATTTCAATGATGTAAAGTGCTCGAAGGCAAAGAGAAAATCGTTCTCCTTAAACCCTTGATGATACCACAACAGAAACTCACAATGCAAATTAATTTTCTCCAAGTATATCCAAAAGAGCTCTCATAAGAGTGTCTTTTATTACTTTTTGAAAGAGCTCTCACACTTTTCCAGCCAATGTGGGATAAATGAATTTTCTTCTTTAAATTATTCATTTACTCCAAACTTAATAAAATAACTTGCCTTAAGCTTTTATCAATTAATTAAATAAATGGCCCCCTTCCATGACAACTCAACCCTCAACTTAAGTGAAATTATAAACTTATATTATAACTTTATAATAAGTCATTTTAATGATATAATAATAATTTGGCCACCAAAATAATAATAACTCCCAAAATACTTATCCTTTTAATGTGTCGTCTGAGATAGGATTCTCACCTATTAATTCCCCATGTGACCAAATGCACTTTCCAAAAATAGAAAGGTTCCTTCTCGATCAACCACTGGCTACTATAAATAGTAAGCATGGTCAAAAGCATAGCAAACAGGGTCCAAAAGACACCAAACGAAAGCCAAGCCAAGGCAAACTGAATCCTGAAGTAGATGCCCACTGCCAAGACTGGAAACTAAGCAAAGTGGCTTACTATAAATAGTAAGTACACCCATAATGATCCTCAAATCAACTCGCCAAACCACGAGGATCGCCATGATGGCTTGACATCACTAGTCAACTGACCCTGCTACAAATGGAGACATTACAGTCCTCCCTCCCCGAGATTGCTTGTCCCGAAGCAATCGTCGGAACAAAGAAACATCACAATCCACCTGGATCCCACAGAAAATAGTATACCATGCCACTGGCATAAACTATAGGCTCCTGTAGCATCACCCAAAATGCAAATCAAATAACTCTGTAAAGAGACCAATAAAAACCACTCACCCATACAACTGTACTGAATCTGCCTCTGCTCGAATCCCAAAAGAAATGAATCTCATAACCATCATGTACCAAGATGAATGGGTGACCAATATCGCTGACGCACTGAAATCCCCCTGCACACCCTACTGAACTGTACTGAGTGTGTAAAGCATCTGCCTGATAGCGAAGCATATGCCCAAAAGTATCTGTATGCAAAATAGGGCATCCTCTCACTGCACATCTGCCAAGCAAATCGCTATCCTGCAAGTCACCTCCCACTGACTTGCAACACCCAACACCTGAGGTCAAAGAAAAACCATACCATAAATGATGGTACCATCTTGGAGCCAACCCACGCCTACGTGCAACCAAATCCTCTACCTGTGGGTCGAAAGAAAAATAATGAGCACTCCTTGCTGTGTAACAGCGATAAAATACTCCAATCTCTGGTAGAGGCTCGTCATCAACAACCTGAAAACCTGAAGAGGGCTCAAACCTCTGAGTCTGTCGAGCTATCTGAGTAGCCATACTATCAAGTCTCGCAACATAGCTAACAGCATGCTCTCTGTCATGGAAAATCTGAATGTACTCAAACTTAAGTGTTGATAAAGCCCTCAATATGTACCTCAATTCACTCAAACGAGTACCAGCCCTAATTCCATATTCTCTCCTCAAACTCCACTTGCCAGATGAGGTACTCTACATGCCTATAAGTACAGTCATAGCGAGATAGAGTGGAGTCAACCCGCTCACCATTTTCTCTCAACTGATTTCTCCATCCCCATGAAGTAACACTAGGTTGGTCACTCATAGCTCGATGAGACGAATCAAAAGAAATCAACTCTATGCCTGAACTGGATGGTGCCTCAACCAACACCTGTGAAGATGGATGACATGGTGTCACTAACTACCATCTAACATCTCTCTGAAGTCTCTGCCACTTCCATCTCAAAACTCTCAATGATATGCTCTGCATCATCAAGCTCAGGACTAGCTACCAGAGGATCTGACACGAGTAATTACTCTAGCATCTACCGCACTTGCTCTCATCTTATCAGCAACTGCCAAACTCAAGGCATGAGTGGATGTAACTGCATCCCCATCCCATTTACTGTCCCTGACCATGGATTTCATCATATCACTAGTCACGACTATGTGTAACTGCACTAAAACAGGTACGAGTGTAGACCGGAGTCTCTCTAACTCCACGGTCACCTTTGCTAAGCATCCCTGCGACTCCAGGAGAGCCAACTGAGTACCCTCTAAAGCCACAGAAGACGTTTTAAGCTCCTGAATAATCTCACTCACCTCCTCTCTGTCCATCAGAGCCTCGTATGTCGTACTCCCCCACTCAACTAAGTGATCTCGATCGGCTACCAACAGAAAATAATCTTGTCTCAAAATCCTGACAGCCTCCCATAAGGAATGAATCTCTGTCAGGGACAAGTAACAACTACCATGCTCATCATCCATATGAGCACCCCATCCATGAACAGCTAGCAGCTATCGAACGGCATCAAAATGCTCGAATGCAGTAACAATATCATGCTCGCTGACTCTCAACTGACTAGTCACATGACGACTCTGAATAGTCGGCCTCCTATGCAACACCTCTTGCACACTGTCCACACTGCAAATAGAAGTGGTACCCAACATACTCCTCTCAGCAACACTATCCCCTAGTGTGCTGCCAACTGAGCTCTGTGAACTGACAACTGAACTAACGTCCTCAAACGGAATACTAGCATGTAATGAGCCTAACCTGGCTCTGCTAATAATTCAATTTGGTTTTGCACAAAGATAACGATTTCTAGCAAGAAACTCCTTATTTAAACATTCAATTTCAATTTGACTTCTCTCAGCCAACATACAAATTTATTTCAGAGTGCTTATTTGGTGAAATTCTGGAAATTACATTCACTGAATTTATTTCCAATAAAATTTGTAACTAAATACATTAACACTAAATGATTGTGAAAAGACTTAAACCATTCATCAAATTAAATGCATTCGAGAATACCATTTTCCACCATGTGTTTTGAATCTATGGTAATTCATCTACAAATGAAAAATGCCACCTCAGAGTTTCTCCCTTACTAGCTAACACAAACCCCAGTGTTGTTAACGGATTTGCATGCTGGCCACAGGCTGTAGCCTTCCATCCACAATGCCCCACCTTAGACGCAACTCAACAATTAATAACTAAGCAGCTTGCAAATACTTAACGCTGAAGACTGCACCCAGTTTTATTACCCGCGTGAATGTTGGACTACCTGTCGTGATCTCTCAAACACGCTCTGTGAATATTCTTCCCCACCATGCTGATCTTCACAAGAACCACACAATTCACCAGACTTAAAGTCTGATTCAAAGTGCCATAAAGACTTATTCGAATTTGCAATTCGATAAGTTTCAGAATTCTCAAACCCTTCGAATTTCTCCCAAAGCCAAGTTTTTAAAATAAGCATAGAATAAATTTGCACCCTCAGTGTGCATAAACCAGTGCTTCAGAAATCCTTTCTTAGATACAGATAAAACACAGTAGAGAGCACCTTCAATTTGCTTTACATCAGCGGCAAATTGCAATACAAAATTCAGTATCAAACCCTTATACCTCAGCAAGGGATTTGATTCTACGAATCAGAACTTCTCAGAGAAACAAACCAAAATAAATAACAATTCATTCCATCTCCAACTCCAAGAATGAGCCCATATTTATAACACTTCTGTAGCCACAGTTTCCCAAAAGATGCATCAGTTAACCACTCTCTTAATAACAACTTCTAAATTATTATAATAATAAAGTATTATTATAATAATGTGGCTTTATTATTAATTAATAACTTATAAGTATTAATTAATAATTATGAACTTATGCGATAAATCCTGCATTCACTGCTGGTGATGACTGACTGACATGGCCACCCACTGCACTGCCAAAAATAGACTTACTATAAATAGTAAATCCCCAGCCACAGAATTGCCTACTTTGAACACTGTCTGAAGCACTGACCACTGTCCATACTGCCCTGCCAGGAATAGAAACTAACCAATTGACTTACTAAAAATAATAAGACCAAGCTTACTAAAAATAGTAAGTCTGCCAACTGGGACCCTCAAAACCAAGCATCAACTCACAAGGGTCACGATGATGAGCTGACCAAGCCCTGTCGATACCTGGTAAAAATGGTGTCATCACAGTCTGCCCTCCCCAAGATTGCTTGTCCCCAAGCAATCCCTAAGCAAAATGTATATCACAATCCACCTGGATCCCAAGGGTGAAACTGTGTAATATCACTGTCACACACAACTGGCCCCTGTAGCACCAACACCCGAATAACTGACATCAAGGACAACATCATCCGAAGACTAACTGTAGGTGTCGATGGAAGAAACAACTCAGCGGAACTCAGCCCAACTCAAACACCAACTCTGCCAATACCTGACATCAAGGACAACATCATCCGAAGACTAACT
This sequence comes from Thuja plicata, assembly GCA_018584345.1. NCBI lineage: Eukaryota > Viridiplantae > Streptophyta > Pinopsida > Cupressales > Cupressaceae > Thuja > Thuja plicata. The sequence goes on from MU224858.1 coordinate 4,599,800, forward strand.
ATAGGTGTCGATGAAAGAAACAACTCAGCGGAACTCAGCCCAACTCAAACACCAACTCTGCCAATACCTGAGTCCCAACCACCGAAACCAACCTCTGATAAACTATCCTGGGTGTATCGATACTGCAAGTGGTCCAACTTGCAAATGCCAATTCCATCTGCGATGGATGGTACTAACCCATCCCACAATGGATGGTATGAAACTGGAGCCACCCACATCGATGTAAAACCAAATCCTCTGCCTGTGGGTCCAACGATAATGAGCACACCTCACGGAAATGCCAATAGAAAGCCCCAATCTCCGTCAATGGCTCATCACTACCAAGCTGGGAATTAGGAGATGGCTCCAATCTCTGACTCCGCGTAACTGCAGGCTAGGTAGGATCCTAGGCAATCCTCTCAAGAAACCCAACCATAAAATCCATGTTGGGAAGCATTGTAGCCAAGGTCTTTACAATACTCCCCACTAAGCGTCATATAGCGCAAAAGCCTTGAATGAGAGTACCCTCAGATACTCGATACGAACTCCCTTGCAAGTCTGCACTCTCAAGAATACTCCATGAATGTCTCGATGCAATAAAAATTATACGTAGAAGCGTCAACCTGCTCCCCCGCAACCCATAGCTGATCCTCTTGTAAATGTGGCACTGCCAACTGCCTACTGCTACCAGTTGTATGAAATGTGGAAATAGATTTGCTTCCAATAGAAGGAAGCAAATCACCATGAGAGCTCGTCTCCACTGATGCTCTCACCTCCTTTATACGTGCTACACCCAAATCGTGGACGGAGTCTCTACCACATAATCACTTCCCTCATCCCCAACTGTAGAAGCCAACTCACTACCGACCACCTCAATGTGCAACTAAACTAGGTCTGGGGCTGGTGTGGGCCGAACATGCTCCAACTCTACGGTCACCTCCTCCAATCGTGACTGTGACTCTTGTAAAGCCAACTGGGTACACTGCAGTGAGTCCATGATCACCTCAAGCTCCTTGGTAAGCTCAACCACCTCCTCTTTCCCTAACAATGTCTCATAACAGGTACTGCCCCACTCTAGAAGGTAATCCCTGTCAGCAACTAACTGTGTGTAATTATGCTTCAAGACATTGACAGCCTCTCAAAGCGCATGAACCTCTGCTAGGAAAGACTACTATCACCGTGCTCATCTGACATAGGAGCACCCCAACCAGATGCGGCTAACATCTGACGAATCGCATCAAAATGCTCAACAACTGAAGAGATGTCTCTGTCACTCACCTTCAACTGATTAGACACATGATGCCTCTATAAGCCCTGCCTCCTTTGCAAGCTCTCCGTCCCATTGACTGCACTATGACAGTAAACTGACCCAGAACTGCTCACCCCATGTGTGCTACTGTCCGCACACATCTGCAACTGCGATACAACTCATCGGTACCACAACCAACACCTCAGAAGAAGCGGAAACCCTAGTAGTATCGCCAATAACAGAGAGTCCATGTGAATCCTGATCCTGGGACCCATCCAAGAGCACCTCAGAGTCATCGCCCAATATCTAATAAGGAATGTCATCCCCCATGCAGCCTATATCATCATCTAACAAATCATCTAAAGTGTTCATACTCACTGCATCTACATCCCCTAACAGATGCTCAACTGCTATCTCTTGAATCTGTACATCGGAATCAATGTCAGGATGTGAATCAATAACTCATGAAAATGAGCTGACATCTGCCGACTCAGCTGTGACACCCTGATCATCAATACCACAACAAGGTAGCTCCATGCTCTCGCCTATCCCACCTGAGAGGGGTGTTGCCTATCGCTCCAGAGCTACACTGCGACAACTGACATATAAATCTCCAATAACAATTCCCTCGAGAGAATCTAAACCATTAGAGGCAACTACTGTATCAATTGTCTCTGCACCAACTGCACCAACTACTTGGAAAGCCTCAACCTGTTGAAGCTCAGTCTGTAGTCTACCACTATTAGAGACACGTCCACCTGTCTATGTGTGGAGTGTCTATCATCAGATCCATGAGTAGGTGTCGTACTATATACTGGTGGATCTACCTCTCGGACCCCTGTCGGGGAAAAATCCAGCCTCCTACCCTGCGATCTCGATGCCGGCCTACTAAAGGTAGAAACCATATACCTCGCTGCCCTATCTATTGTCTCTGGATCCGACAGTCTTGCCGCCATCCTCTACTGATGAAGCCTAAGTCTCTCGATTAATGTATTTATTTTGTCACTATTCCCCGCACTGCTGCGCCGGCTCTCGGAGCTAAGCCGCCTGTATCTATCCATAGCCAAAAATGCAAGAGTGCTGATCACTCTAAATATAACAGCGAATCTGTATTAATAAATATTTTTCTACCCCACAGGATGGCAGTAAACCACTCTGATACCACTGTAATGAGCCCAACCTGGCTCTGCTAATAATTCAATTTGGTTTTACACAAAGATAACGATTTCTAGCAAGAAACTTTATTTAAACATTCAATTTCAATTTGACTTCTCTCAGCCAACATACAAATTTATTTCAGAATGCTTATTTGGTGAAATTCTGGAAATTACATTCACTGAATTTAATTCCAATAAAATTCGTAACTAAATACATTAACATTAAATGATTGTGAAAAGACTTAAACCATTCATCAAATTAAATGCACTCGAGAATACCATTTTCCACCATGTGTTTTGAATCTGTAGTAATTCATCTACAAATGAAAAATGCCACCTCCGAGTTTCTCCGTTACTAGCTAACACAAACCCCAGTGTTGTTAACGGCTCTGCATGTTGGCCGCAGGCTGTAGCCTTCCATCCACAATGCCCACCTTAGACGCAGCTCAACAATTAATAACTAAGCAGCTTGCAAATACATAACGCTGAAGACTGCACCCAGTTTTATTACAAGCGTGAATGCTGGACTACCTGTCGTGATCTCTCAAACACGCTCTGTGAATATTCTTCCCCACCACGCTAATCTTCAAAAGAACCACACAATTCACCAGACTTAATGTCTGATTCAAAGTGCCATAAAGACTTATTCGAATTTGCAATTCGATAAGTTTCAAAATTCTCAAACCCTTTGAATTTCTCCCAAAGCCAAGTTTTTAAAATAAGCATAGAATAAATTTGCACGCTCAGTGTGCATAAACCAATGCTTCAGAAATCCTCTCTTAGATACAGATAAAACACAGTAGAGAGCACCTTCAATTTGCTTTACATCAGCAGCAAATTGCAATACAAAATTCAGTATCAAACCTGTAATGGACACCCTTAAATGCCCAAAAACTAAACAACTGCTGATAGGAATTTTGTCAAACAGTTTGCATCCAACTCCTTATTCCTCCATTTACTAATTTAACCCTTATGACTTCGGAAATGAGATGTTTATATTGTCTGTTCGCATGAAATTGAAAATCACTCAACACAAACAAAAGAAAGTACAATGATATGCAGATTGAAAAATTGTATTACTGTTGATAAGATGTTATTTTCAGAATTTAATCAAATGAAAGGCAGATTAT
>MU224858.1:4609624-4626161 GCA_018584345.1 Thuja plicata
TATAATAATATTAAAGTAACACTTTATTAGTTTAACTTTTAATTTAAATGTCACTTTAATAAACTTCGGGCATTAAAATAAAATAGTAATTGGATTCGGAATAATACGAGTGATAGCTCGTCGGAAATCTCTCATCGAGGAGCATCAAATCCAATTACTAAATCTGACATCGCCCATGCCCTGTTGACCTACTAAAAATAGTAAGCACTCCAACGAAACCACAATTCAACTCCGATTTGGCCCAAACTGGAAAGGACTAGGCCAAAACATCTCAGGATCCCTTTGCAATCCATGTTAGCCTCCGGGACCATGCAGACATAGGCTAACTGCAACTCAATCTGGTGATGGCTAAAGTGGGGACATTACAAACCCTTATACCTCAGCAAGGGATTTAATTCTACGAATCAGAACTTCTCCTCGGAGAAACAAACCAAAATAAATAATAATTCATTCCATCTCCAACTCCAAGAATGAGCCCATATTTATAACACTTCTGTAGCCACAGTTTCCCAAAAGATGCATCAATTAACCACTCTCTTAAATAACAACTTCTAAATTATTATAATAATAAAGTATTATTATAATAATGTGGCTTTATTATTATTTAATAACTTATAAGTATTAATTAATAATTATGAACTCATGCGATAAATCCTACATTCACTGCTGGTGATGACTGACTGACATGGCCACCCACTACACTGTCAAAAATAGACTTACTATAAATAGTAAATCCCCAGCCACAGAATTGCCTACTCTAAACACTGTCTAAAGCACTGACCACCGTCCATACTGCCCTGCCAGGAATAGAAACTGACCAATTGACTTACTTAAAATAGTAAGTCTGCCAACTGGGACCTCAAAACCAGGCATCAACTCACGCGGGTCGCGATGATGAGCTGACCAAGCCTTGCCAATACCTGCTAAAAATGGGGTCATCACAAAGCATCTGACACGTCTCCGTCAAGACAATCCTCAAAAATGGTATCCTCCTCTGTTGATCCAGAGCTCACCGTCATATCGTCCAACACTAGAGCACTCTCACTATCAGCAACTCCCTCAACATCGACCACAGAACTATCCTCCCAGCAAACTGAACTGGAGTCACTGGCTGTCTCTATAATACAATTCGGTATAGTATGGACATCAACTGCAGGCGTCATCTCCTGCTGTATCACATGTATATCAACTGAGTGTTGAGTCTCCATGCAACTGTTGACCTGTGTAACTATCATGAGTTCATCCACTGAGATAGGTAATGACCCTACAATTAAAGTGTGGGGTATCACAGCTGGACGAGCACTGATCTCTGGAACTGATGTGCTAGGCCCAAGTACAACTGTGAAATCATCTCGCAGGTCTCTCCTGACCTCCTCACTGTGTCAACCTGTCTCGTATCCTATGTCTTGCGACCTATGTCTTGCGAGAAGAAGATTTGCCCAAGAATAAAACCATGTATCTAGCCGCCTTGTCAATGGTAGCCGGATCTAACAACTATTCACTAAGCCTGTTATGAATCTCCCAACTACGATCCAACTGTCTAACCAAGGCATCAGTTTGCCTTTTAAATTCATGCAAACTGTCTGATGGTTTCTTTTGTCTACTGCTATACGGTTTCACCTGTCTACTGCTATAAGTTCCCCTGTACCTATCCATTCAATTTCAATAGAGTGCTGATCAGTCACTCAATTTTCTACAATTCCCACAGGATGGCAAGAACAAGGCTCTGATACCACTGTAATATCCCTTGCTAAATGATGAAGAAAGATGATTTTTCTGCTCAAGGAATATTGTCAAACAAGATGCACAAAATCTGAAATACACCATAAACTGATTGCAAACTGAATATATATATCATATGATAAGCCATACACATTAAATTTGCATCATATAGAAATTTGGCATTTTGTCACTTGTCATACAACCTCTATGTATGTTGGTCTGATGTTTTAATCTGATTTGTTTTCCTTAGATGAGCAATGAATGTGTCTGAAATGTTTGCAATAATATCTCAATCATGATTAAGAAAAGGACAAGAAGCATTGGAAACTACTCATAAACAAATTCTGAGCATATATCATAATTTTCAACCTGTAAATATACACCTACAACGAAGTAACATTTTAACAAACACTTGGCATGAATTAAACTCAGCTTAATCAAGTTCCTTGCAAATGAACAATGTTGAAAGGCACAGTTCAGATTTCAAGTAGAAACTAGATATCTTGCACCTTAAAACGTTGTAGACACAGGAAGAACAGTGGCAGCCTTTCTTTTCCAACACAACAGAAATAAATTTCCAATGATATACCTCAGCATCAATTGGAATATAAATCTGATCAAACTTGAATTCGATCACAGCAACTAAGTGCACAATTCACCATGTAATTTCAATGATTCAAAGTGCTTGAAGGCAAAGAGAAAATCGTTCTCCTTGAACCCTTAAAGATACCACAGCAGAAACTCAGAAAACAAATTAATTTTCTCCAAGTATATCCAAAGGAGCTCTCATAAGAGTCTTTTATTACTTTTTGAAAGAGCTCTCACATTTTCCAGCCAATGTGGGATAAATGAATTTGCTTCTTTAAATTATTCATTTACTCCAAACTTAATAAAATAACTTGCCTTAAGCTTCCATCAATTAATTAAATAAATGGCCCCCTTCCATGATGACTCAACCCTCAACTTAAGTGAAATTATAAAGTTATATTATAACTTTATAATAAGTCATTTTAATGATATAATAATAATTTGGCCATCAAAATAATAATAACTCCCAAAATACTTATCCTTTTAATGTGTCGTCTGAAACAGGAGTCTCACCTATTAATTCCCCATGTGACCAAATGCACTTTCCAAAAATAGAAAGGGTCCTTGTCGATCAACCACTGGCTACTATAAATAGTAAGCATGGTCAAAAGCATAGCAAACGGGGTCCAAAAGACACCAAGCGAAAGCCAAACCATGGCAAACTGAATCCTGAAGTAGATACCCACTGCCAAGACTGGAAACTAAGCAAAGTGACATACTATAAATAGTAAGTACACCCATAATGATCCTCAAATCAACTAGCCAGACCACGAGGATCGCCATGATGGCCTGACATCACTGGTTAACTAACCCTGCTAGAAATGGGGACATTACATCACACAATGCCAAGTAATAACAATTACGGTGGCATGTCACTATTTTCTCAGCGGACAATAGAAGATAAATAAATGAGAAACTCGATGATAATAAAGAACCAATGTCATAAGAAAGTTCATAAAAGTTCTTAGCTGAGAAGGAATGATAACCGCAGAATGGCACTACACATAAAGAAGAAATGCTATGTATCTTTCAATAACAAACAACGGACACGAACAACTCTCGAAGATGTATAGGGAGAAATTGGAACAATGCAATCTATCATTACAAGTGAAATTCTGAGATAGCTCCAAGCAAAACCAACACAGGTATGAATGAGATCTCTCGCAGCTACCTAAACATTAACATTTGGGAGCTCACGTTACCAATGGATGTTGCGGCTCAGACTTGGGAATGCTGACACTGCATGACTTGGTCTTCTCATCAAACGGAAAGCTTCATCAAATATCTCCATTATTTCCAAGCTTAGGCAGCAATGTCCATGGACAGTTCCAGGTTCTTTGGTTATCTCATAATAAACACTGAAGCATATATTTGATTGTAATTAATTGTAATTAGACATATGCAATTTAGTGAGAATTGGTTGTACATTTCCCTTCTCTGAATGTCATGCTCTGAAATTTCTTATATTCCTTGTATTGTTGAAAATTTAAAAACAAGCATATATCAGAAATCACATAGAATTGCAAAGCTTCCAAAAATTAATCAAATACAAGAAAACTATCACATATCCATCCAGAAAATCAGAATTCAGATAATTGCATGACAACTGTTTGACGGAATGTCAAAAGGCAAGTATTGAGTTTCAGAGTTAGAACCAATGGGGTTCTTACAGCACTGTTGAATTTGTATTTCATCTTCATATCTATTACAACACACGTAGAACAAATATATAGATCAGGGGTGCTTATTACAGGATATGTGTGAGGAAGACCCCTGTCTGCAATCGATGGCTGACTACAACTAGAAGCTAGTTACAAAAAACATTCCTTCATTACACAATTCAATCTTGAGATTAGTCACAAATTACAATAGAGCACTTGTGCACCCAAAGATAATGTTGATTCATTATTAAAGGCTTACAAATTATCACATACTTTCCTCTAACTTTTCTTCATTAAAGCTCATTCAAGTATTACATACAAACTAGAATAACCAAAATATATTCCTTCTATAGTGCATTATACCTACAATAATGCAACTTCTCTCGCTTGATTTTTAACAAAGAAAGGCTAAAGCAATACAAACTAGAAGTAAAAATTATAAACAATGCCAATGATATCAAAAATATAACTTACAAGGCTCTCATTGTATACACCAACAACAGCATAACGAACCCTTGCTGGATTCAACATGGGGCCTAAAACATTGAAAATTGTCTTTATTTTAAGGGCCTTCCTGACTGGAGCAACAAGCTTGGTTGTTGGATGGTATTTTGGAGACATCATAAAAGCAATTCCAACTTCCTTGATACATTGCTTAATTTCCTACGAATAGAAAGAAAAATAATAAAATTGATATAGTTGATATATTAAAAGAATGTTAGTAAGATGGCTCTTTGCTTCTCAGCTGCAATGATGCAAAGAAAATGAACTAAAATTTGAAACATGGAATTAAAATATCATCTGCCTTTAATAAAGAAATATATGCTATTAAAGGACAAAATATATGTTAGGGCATTACAACTTGAAATTACAACACACGTACTTGCTACCTTCTGCTTGTGCAGTTAACAGGCATGTTGATCATATAAAAAAACAGAAATATACATTTACGTTATCAGGTACTCCTGCCAACTTCAATTTTGTATGTATGTCATACTAAAAACAATGTTCATTGGCCAACAAAAGGTGTGTCGAAAAATCTTTCTTGCAAAACAGGTAACATGCCTGCAAATGTTCCAGACTTCAAACATGACAAGAATTAAGAGCATTTTGAAGCTGCTAATGGTAGAAACCAAAAAATATTGCAATTATCAAGAAAATAATAAAAGCAGGATAAAAAAGCCATTATTTGAAGGATCAATGTTAAGAAAGCCTCCAGTCAAGCATAAACAACCACTGGCCCACTTCAGAGCTTTCTAATGTGATTGTGAAATCCTTGCCCATTTTTAATAATATACTCCTAGATTAGAAAGGTCTGAGATATAAATAAATTTACTAGTTTGATTAGTTCTATTTAATCCCCTACAGAACACTCAATTAAGAAATAGAGACTGCAGAGAATTAAAAAACTAACAGTTGAGAGCAAATGCAAAGATAGTAGAAAGTCAACTCTCCTAGTAGGTTTCTGACGCAGATCAGAGACCAGGTACCCACTTAATAGTCGCCGATCCTTCCAGCCAACTACACATCATGATGAAAGCAAATACACAGAGCTAATTGATAATAAAAAATTTCATTGATCTTCTTGCATCTTACTACAAAATGATTACATAGAAATTAAGCTATGCTTCCATATCTCTGTAACCTGTAAATCCCTCAAACATTACACATAGAAACTTCTTTTGTTTTCTCCAACTTAAGCACTTCTCTATTTTCAACTCCATTCCTCTTAATCAGGAGCTTCTTCTCTTCCTTTTCATGACATTTGCTTTCGTTTTCCACCTCCATTTCCAACACAGCCATCACCCATGTTATTTGCTATTTTTTTACTATATTTAATAATGGGTAGATTCTTCCCCATTTTCTAATGCCTGTCTCCTCCCTTTTTCCCACACTCCACTCTCTAATACTGATAGCTTTCTTTTTGTCCAACGCAGCCCCTTAAGGAATTATGCTGCTTTGATTCTTTCAAAAATAGACCTCCCCATCAAAGGGGTTGGTAGTATTGAGGCACAGCTCAAACGGAAATAAGCTAAGTAGGGGAAATGTTATGAAATCACTTGCACAAAAGATGAAGATAATATGAAACATGCTGAAAATACTTTATAATGGCTGAGAATAACAAACCACTTTGAGGGGGTAAACATCCAAATATGTCCAACGAGAATACAATTCATAATCTGATGACAAAATGAGACTACCTACCTTCTATATATACCCTATTTATGCCTAGAACATCACCTAGCCTACCTTAATAACAATATAATAATGATAGTATAACTTAATTAAGAATTAAGGTAGCCACAACCCAACTACTCATAACCCTATGTATATTCTTGGATCAGGGCATAGCAAAACATCTCAATTTGGGTGGTACAATAGCATATTTCAATGGAGCCTACAACGGTAAAACAAGCATCTCTAGGAAAGGTTGTCTTATGCGAGATTGGAATCGACTAGTAATTGCCCGAGCATCTAGATATTTGGCCAAGGGGACAAACAATGGCGCAGAACAACACGCACTAATCCTAGGGCTCCTCCTCATTCAAAAACTAAGTATCTCTAAATTACAAATAGAACAGGACTCATCCCTAGTGATCAATGCAATTAGAACAAATTCTTTAGAAGGATTGAAACTCAAATGCCTATTTGAAGGCGCCAAGTGCCTCATGTTGCGTATCGAGGAATACACTGCAAACCATGTCTATTGTCAGGCAAACAAGGAAGCAGATTCCCTACCCAACCTAGCGGTTGATGGCATCATAGAGTTTTAGTGCCACATTACAACATTATGGCCAGGTGTGCCCTCGGTGATGAGCCTTAAAAAGTATATGCATACAATCATTTTTCATTATGCAAGTGTGATATCGCATAAGCTGGCAGGAAAATCTTGGAGGAAGAACACCCATTATTATGCAAGTGAGATATCGCATAAGTGCAATATTTATTTGCAGATAGATTGCAGAATGATGCTACAACAAAAAGATTCTATTTGAAATCATTATCTTGTAAATTAGGGCAATGGGATGAAGATTATATAACATCTAAAAAGCAATCTACAGTTTCTAAAATCTACATTTGTGGAGATAGAAATCTTTGGTTGCCAATAAGCTTGAAACAATGATTGGTTAGAACTCTTACTACAAATCATACTGACTATAACTCTACTTGCAATTTAAAGGAATTTTGTAGCAATCTGTCAATAATGACTTCCAGAAGTTTTCCCAACTGAAACAAAAGTTTTCCAGAAGTTTTCAGAAGAAAATGTGCATGCACAAAACCTCAAAAGCAATTTCCTAGATATTTTTTTTTTCAAGTGAATTAAGTAATCTTGCTAAATCGTGAAGAAATCAATGAAAATAAAAAATTACTTCTATCCATATAAAGCAATTTGAAAGAAAAGCAACAGACATTTGCAATACATGCTTAAGAAACAATCTACTCATAGAAAGACTCCTAAATAGGTTAAATGTTTTATTTGTAGTGGACCTCACTATGCAACCGTCCCAAAAAATTGTCCTTTCTGTTATAGTTTATATTATTTTCCAATGAGAAAATGACAATGGGATATCATCCTAGGAATATCAAGACTTGTAAGAACAGTATTATGAGTTGATAGAAAAAAGAGTTGAACGTCACAGTATGTTCAAAGAAAAGGCCATAAAATATCATTCCTCCTCTGACAATCACCTGAAGAAAATGATAGATTGATTCCATTCTTACTCTGTTATAACAAAATCTAAAAGAAATCCAGAAGAAATTAGAAATGGAAAAAAATTGAGTCATCTAAGAATGTTGAAACCAAAGAAGGAGGTTTGCGAGAAGAAAATATCTCCATAAATTAAAAGATCTTACACAAGAAAGCGACCAAATACCAAAATAAATGAAGGAATATATCAAAAAACATTCTGGCCATAAGATACCACCCTGGCAAAAATCTACACGTAAGGCAACTACTAGTTGACAAGCCTTGCAAGAAGAAAAATTCAGATACAGATCATGACGATGATCATAACCACTTTTAAGAAGTTTGATATGGTTCTAACTTCTAAATAATGTAGAAAAAATGACTAGATCAATTAAGGATCAGCAAAAGCAACTTAAGACTCTTAATTAGTTGATTGGAGAAATAAGAGATGCAAAACTCAATGTTAATGGTAAATCTTCTAGTGAAATAGATTTCTCAATAGAGCAGGAAAAAGAAAAGAAAAGATGCCAATAATCACCAAAATGCAGTCTCAACCCTCCTTAAGCTGGGCTCTTAAAAATGATTAATTTCTCTGAAATCCCTCTTCCAATTTGCTCAATCTTGACCTCTGAATCAAGCCAATTGACAAGCAATCTTCAGTTGATATGTCACAACCTCAGAAATTTGATACAATGAAGAAACTACGCTCTCCAATGCCCAAAAAGCCTTGGAATTGCAGAAACCCTCGTCCCTGTTCTCCAATGCTCAGTGAATTCATGAAATGAGTTTGTCAAATGCCAAAAGAATGAAATCAATTTCATTGAGGAAGTATTTATAATTCCTCCTTAGGGTGTGCTTAGGATTCGATTTCCCATAAAAGACATTAATAACATTTAAAATGTTATTTCATTAAGACTTAGGGAAAACATTCAATATTTCATTAAGATTGGCATTCATAATTAATTCCTCAAATGGCCCCCTTTTAATGATGAATTGACCCTCAAATTATAACATTAAGTTATAATTTGTAATATCACCTTTCAATAAATAATTATCATTTAGGCCAATTAAACTTTAATAACTTCTCTAATATTCATTATTTTCCAATTCCGTCTAAACCAAGGAGTCAACCACTACATCCACTACACATCTGAATGCCTAACCAAAAATAGTAAGGGTCCCTCTCAACCATACCCCGACTTACTATAAATAGCAAGTATGGGAAACTAAGCCCTAAAACCAATACCAATGCCAAGTCTGAAACTACTGAGCTTTGGAGTAGAAAGATAATCCATTTACTAACTAGGTCTTTGCCCCAAAGGACCCTCTATCAAATCCCATTAGCCTACAAGGGTCAAGTGATAGGCTAATCCAACTGAATAACTGATATCTAGCTAAGAGGGGAAATCACACTTCAGATATTTCACTTTGTACTTCATTTGTAAAGTGTCCTTCGGAGACAAATTTAGAAAAAATAAAGATATCTACTTTGTTGAAGATCATCTGTGCACATTGTCTTATTGTTGGTTGTGAAGCCATCACATAATACTACAGATCAAATTGGAAGACTACAACAACTTTATCGAAGGGTGTCGAAGGAAGTTAAGTGTCGAAGGAAACCGAAGGGTGCTAAGTGCCAAACAGAGCTGAAGGGTGTGAGTGCAGAAGGTACTGAAGAGTGAGTGTCGAAGGGTGTAGAGTGTCAAACGTTGAGAACCAAAGGGTGCCGAGTGTCGAAGGGTGCCGAAAGGAGCCGAAGGGTGCTGAGTGCCGAAGGGTGAGAGTGTTGAAGGTACCGAATGGTGAGTGTATAATGGTGCAAAGTGTCGAAGGTTGAGTATCGAAGGGCGCCAAGTGTCGAAGGGAGCTGAAGAGTGTCGAAGGGTGCCGAAGGGTGCCGAGTGCTGAAGGGTGCCGAGTGCTGAAGGTTGAGTGTTGTACCGAAGGGAGCCGAAGGGGACCAAGCGTTGAAAGGGTGTCGAAGAGTGGCGAGTGCCAAAGGTTGGGTGCTGAAGGGATATTGAGAGATGAAGGTCGAGTCCCAAAGGTTGAGTGCTAAGGCCAAGGGCCGAGTGTGTTTTTCCGTACAGGTGTGTGGGTAAAGTGTTAATAGTGCCAAATTATGTTTGGTACATTACAATGGTATGAAGGTTGAGTGCTGAGGTCAAGGGCTGAGTGTGTTTTTCCGTACAGGTGTGTGGGTAAAATGTCGACAGTGCCAAATTGTGTTTGGTACATTACAAATCTATGCGCTTTTCTCGAGTTGGCGAATAGTTTCAGTGTGCTTTTCCAATTTCACGATGAGGTGAGGAATGCCTGGCTCTTTCTAAAAATAGAAAAAAGAAAAAAGAGAAAAAGCAAGTTCCCCAATTGGCCTATCAATGCTAAAAATGCAACTTTCAAAAAAAGTATAAAAAAAAAGCAATTTTCCTAAAAAATAGGAGTTGTCAGAATTGGTCCTGGAAAATTGTGTTTTTACTCTTTTGATCCTTATGGACCCCTTCGTGATACTAGAACACAAATATGACCAAGTTTTCCCCTACTAACCTAATGACCTCTTTGAATTCATGAAAACTCCAAGAACTTGACTCATTTGCAAAAGCAAGAGACCAGAAACAAAATCTAAGACCCAAACACAACCCTGAAAACAAAAATTGGGTGCCCCCATTTACAATGGGGCGATGTGTGATTACGTCACAACACAACCCAAAACAAAAATGACTAAAATCGGCTATGACTATTTGAAGAGAGCCAACCAAAACTAAGAGGGGATGACTAAACTAATTGAGGCGGTGACTAGATTAAGGGCGATTTTCAAAATAATAATAATAATTTCTTTAAGGGAGCCAGCTTGGATTTGTTAGGACAGTGCTCAGCTCTGAAGAGGTGTGACTCTTGCCAAGGGAGGGGGTGTTATGAAAACCTATGTCTATATACACATAAGAGATAAAAAGGAAGGACAATTCATCCAATATAGGCATCTAGGAAGGATGGATCAAAGAAGAGTGTTTTGAGATATAAATTGCATTCAAAAATAAGACAGCCATTTGTATTTAGTAGAATAATTGGTATACCCCAATTAGGGGATATATATATATATATATATATATAGAGAGAGAGAGAGAGAGAGTCCCCTAATTGGGGTGTACCAAGTATTCTAGCGTCATGGATTTGTTCAAATATGCTTATTTGATTTGTCTTATTCAACAATCTACAATCCCAAGTTGTCAGCATCGCCTTATAAGGTGTAATGTCGCCTTTCTCAAATAGGATTTAATAATAAATAATAAAAATTAAATTAATAAAAGAGCAAATAATTATTATTATAAAATTAACTATATTTTAATATAATAATAAGAGAATATAATGTATATAATATGATATAATATTATATATATTATGTAATTTCCCCATTTTACATAAGAATTAAATAGTAGAAATTTTAATAATATAAAAAATAGATTAAATAATAATATAAATGAATAATATCATATAATAATAATATCATATAATAACAAATAATATATTTTAATAATATTAACATTAATTTATATTTTAATATCTAAATATTAATATGATACCATATCATATGCATCGACTATATAGTCAAAAGCCAATTGATTTACAAGGCTCTTGCCTTGATTTTGGACAAAAGTTAGGAGAGATATGTCTTCTTGCGCATCGAAGGTGGAGGGAACCGTTTATGTTTATTAGCAGCAACAACATGAAGTGCCGATAGGTGAAGAGAGAGGATATGCGCCCTTACATATTTCCTTAGTATCTCTAAACAAATCAGTCAAATCGTAATAGGAGATTGTTGAATGATTACGATGAATGAGGTGTGGTCGATTAATATGTCATAAACCTGTTTTTAGCGGTGACCTTATTAAGAGCAAATCCATTAAAACAATGATCGCTATCTAACAACAGTCAGCTCAAAAGTGATTAGTTAAAGGCAGTTAGTTAAGGGAATAAAAGGTGAAAAGACGCCACTCTCCTCGACAGTCATAACCATACGATATGACATGCCCTTCCAACCAATAAAAAGGATATAAAAACATTTGAATCGACTGGAGGAAGGGATAGGCATTGGCAAATTGGTATTTTACCTCATATACATTCTCATTGGATCGCTCAAGTAAGCACTAGCCTTTGGCAATTCAAGAAATAAATAAAAAGAAACTTATCATCAGATTTAACACATTTCTCTATAGGCAATATAGGAGAAAGTCACATAAATATAAGTTTTGTATCAAGAATGCAATAACAATGCTATAAATAATAGTGAATATATTTGCCCACTCATAAAGCTACAGGGCCACCCAAACACATCATTGCTCTCAGCAATATCATTCTATCTCATTACATAGTTATAAATGATTGTCATATTTGATATAACCAGGGATCCGTGTACTTAGTGCAATCACATTAATTCACTTAGGCATATACAATTGTAAATATCCACAATAACGAGTGACCTTGGTTGTTATTTTACACTTGCCTTCATATTATAGAATTACATAGATCCCCATACCAGAGATAGCAATTGTTAATTGGTGAAATAGCTTTACTTGAGTTTCATTTCAACTATTTGACAAAGTAAAAAGCTCGAAGAAGAAAATTGTTCCGCAGTCTCAACCCAACCAGAAAGGGAGACAATACAGAAGGATCCTTATACTTACCAGCATACATTGTTCTTGCTGAAATGTTATCTCAAGTGTTTATGGTAGTTTATCTTAGTCATATCAACTATTTAGTATGATTACTGGCTTAATTTAAATGACTCCAAAGTATTTTCATGCTCCAATTCAAATCAAAGGAGGCAACCATGGTATAACAAGTGAGGCTTGCAATTTCTTCTTCATGGAATAAGAGACAAAATTATGACATTTGTTTGAATGAAAACCAAAATATGGGTCTTCTTAAACTATAAATGCATAACCAAAATTAACATGTACTAGATAATATTAGTAGAGTAGGTGCATTAACTGAAGGTAATTTTCTAGGCTTGTTGGTGAAAACTAACCTCAGGTCCCAAGTCTGCAGTTATTCCAAGAGCTTCCAGCACATCTGCACTTCCACATGCAGAGGAGCTAGAACGATTTCCATGCTGCAAAAGACGAGGGAGACAGACAGATCAAATCCAATGAATTCTTCATTTAACAAACATGCAAATGGATTTCATAAATAACAAGTCCAAAAACCACAGAACACAGATGAGTTAGATGTATCCCAAATTTTGAATTTCTCTATATTCAAACTCACAAACATATGCAGATGTAGGTATGAATTCAAACCATACTTACCTTTGCTACCCTTGCACCACATGCTGCAGCTAGTATACAGGCACCTGTTGAAATATTTACTGTGTTTGCCCCATCCCCACCTGTGCCGACTATATCTATTGCATCAGTCAATCCATCAACAGGAATGGAGCGTTTTATCATTGCTTTGGCAAACCCTGTAATCTGAATAGGCATAAAAGAAAATATATAAGCATAGATGAATGAAAAAGAAAAGAATAATTGAAATAAAAACCAAAATATGATACAGAGCTCAAAAAATGCATCTCAAGCCCATACAAAGAATACCAGCTACAACACACCAAGTACACTTTGCATGAGTCTCAACAGATTGCAAGAAGAAAGATCCTAAACAGATCATACTCATACTCATAGAAACCTTTCGTCTATTTTGTAATTTTGAGACGGGTACTATATACATTTTATACTCCTGGATGACACAAAAAATGATATTCACAGTTTCTTCCCATGTCAGATGACATCTTCAAATACAAGTTTCATTTTTTTGTTTCATTTTTTCAAATCTTTGTTTCATTTTTCAAATTTTTGCACAGATATTGATGTCTTCTGAATGCTTAGTGAATCTTAATTTGCAAATAAATATCTATAATTTCTTTGTTTTGAGTTTCTAGAATATCTATTTATTCATTCTTTGTTATTGTAAGCAGAAAGTTCGCAATCTCTTCCAGCTATTTTGTTCGTTAGTACAATGGACGAGTGGTATTCCAATATTACTCATTTTCTCACTTATGGGGAATGTCCTCTGCACCTGTCATATAAGGAAACACGAAGCATCAAGCTGAAGGCTGTAAACTTTATCCTTTGGAATAGTGATTTGTATAAGTGAGGCGTGGATGGAACATTTCTCTATTGTGTTGATGAAGTGCAACAGGTAAGGTTACTTGAATCTTTCCATAACCTTGCATGTGGTGGTCATTTTTCCACACCAGTCACAGCTCACAAGATCCTGAGGGCGAGGTATTACTAGCCTACTATGTTCCAAGATAGCCTACTATGTTCCAAGATGCGTACCATTGGGTGCGTAAATGCGAGTTGTGTCAACAATTCGTGGGAAAGCAAAAAATTCTTGCTTTACCATTGAAGCCAGTTGTAATTGAGGAACCATTTCAGTAGTGGGGACTTGATTTTATCGGCATAATCAATCCATCTTCAAGTAAGGGACATACATTTGTTCTTACGACCACGGATTATTTCACCAAATGGGTGGAAGCAATACCAACAAAGCGTGCTACATCTGAAGTACTGTGCAATTCCTTGAAGGAAAACATCATCTCACATTTTGGCGTTCCCCATAAAATTGTGACAGATAATGCAGTTGTGTTTTCATCAAATGACATTACACAGTTTTTTTATAATTATGGGATCACTTTGGCGTACTCATCAGGAAGTTGGTGGATGAAAATCAATGATCTTGGCACAAGGCATTATATGATGCATTGTGGGCAAACCGAATTACACCCAAGAGAGCAATTGGCATGTCACCTTTTCAGTTATTGTATGGGTTGAGTGCTGAAATTCCCATTACTTTGGAGCTTCCCGCTTTGAGGTTAGCCAAGGCAATTGAAGATGAGACATTTGATAATGTCGTGGATAAGAAAAAAATGTTCCTGTCTGCACTGGAGGAACAATGTACCCAAGTGGTCAATCACATAACAGAACATCAAAAGCAAGTGAAGGTTCTCTTTGATAAGAAAGCAAAGCAGAGAGAGTTTCAAGTTGGTGATCGGGTGCTACTTTGGGATAAGCGAAGAGAACCTAAAGGCATGCACGGGAAGTTTGATACACTTTGGCATGGTCTTTTTACAATTCATCAAATCTTTGGAGGAAACAATTTTCT
Source organism: Thuja plicata (assembly GCA_018584345.1). NCBI lineage: Eukaryota > Viridiplantae > Streptophyta > Pinopsida > Cupressales > Cupressaceae > Thuja > Thuja plicata. The sequence goes on from MU224858.1 coordinate 4,624,445, forward strand.
GTTGGCATACCGAGATGGAACACCATTTGCACTGCCCTATAGTGGACAGCATCTGAAGCATTATGTTGAATAACTACGGATAAGTACTACTGTACATTAAAGTCCAAGTCTTTAAGTTTTTGAGTTCTTTTGTGTCCTTTTAGTCTTTTTGTCTTTTTGGTCGCCTGACTCTATAGCCCAATGGAATGGAAGAAGGCACTTAGAGAACTGGATTCTACATCTCTTGTCATCTCCAAGGATGGATAAGAGATGTTCCCCAGTCAGAGCCAGCTGTTGTCGTAAATTTTGTTTGATAAAACGAACGACAACTATACAAAAATTTAATCATATTTTTTATTAGATTTATTATGGTTTTTAAATTCTAAGTATTTGAGTAAATAAACTATTTAATTATTTATTTATTGTGTTTTGGTCGTTTAAATTGTTTAGTTTTATTTTTGTTGTTTTTATTTATTTTATTTTTAGAAGCCTTTGATAATATATTAACAATATATTGTTAATCCCCAAGTCTTTCTTCAAAGATTCCTAATTTTAATTGCACTTTATATTTTAAATATAATGCAAATAATATTAAAACTCACAACTTACCTTTAGCCAGATCCTTTTAGGGCGATCATATGTTTACTTCTATGTAATTAGAAGTGCAATGTTAACTTAAACTTCTGAAATATCGTAAGTGGGAACCTTTGAGCACATTACATTTCGCATTACATGTAATAAATAATACAAAATGTGATAGAAGCTCTGATATATGTCTTAGGCGGACATTTTGAATGCTTTATATATGCGATGACGTTTTTACAAAGACTTTAAAAACCCCCGATGAAGTGAAAGGGCCAAATTTCCAGAGAGAGAACTCAAGTTTAAGAGCCGCCAAATCCTGAGGATCTCGAGCTAATAGGCAGACGTCATTCTTGGATGGAGTCTTTCTTTTGGTTTTGATTTAGGATTCTTCAAAAGTCCCATTTATAGCTCACGCTTTGACATTTCAAGATCAGATTTTCGTATTGCTCTCCTGCAAATCGAGTTAGGTTGCTTGTTTTTGCTCACTTCCCAAGCTCAGTCTCTAGGTATGTGGTTATCTTTGTTTAACTCATTTTTGTTAGAAATGATGATATATGCCATTCTTGGTAGCCGTACACAGTTTTTTTTGTTGAAACTGGGTCGTTTTTACATTCAAAGTGTTTTTCTCTTAGTTGCCGATTCGGGTTCGGGGACGGATTCGGGCTCGCGAATCTGGTTCGTGGATTCGTGAAAAAAAAAATTTGCCGTTTGGGTTCGTAGGGATTCGTGAGTGTGTATATATATATATATATGCATTATATATAAAAATAATAAGAGAAATATACATAATTCTAAAACAGTATACATTCTAAAACATATATATTATTTCAATGTTTCATAGTATGAATCTTATACAGTATACTTGATCATTGATCTATGTTCACGATTCTAAAGAAAATCAGCACATTGAATTACTGAATTACAAAATGCAAATTCAAAATATAGTTCATAACTTCATTAAAATTTGAAATATGATTCAATGTTCATCAATCATGAAAGTATTCATCAATCATCAAATGGATTATAAAAAAAATCCGGATCAATGGGGTCTCCAACAGCTGCAAGTGGCTGATCAATATCATCAGTAGAACCAAAAACGGTTCCACTACCACTAGAGGGTACTGTGTATGTCTCATCATCATCATCATCATCC
>MU224858.1:4629099-4655167 GCA_018584345.1 Thuja plicata
TCATTTAGACCTGTGGATCCGTCTGGATCCGCGGGCCACGGATCCATCCGGACCCACAGGCCAAAAAGAGGACCCTGCCCGGATCCATCACGGACCGGCTCGTGAATCCGGACCCGTAACGGACCCGAACCCGGATTAGGGGGGTTTAGCACGAATCCGGTAACTAAGGTTTTTCTTGGGGTTTATAGTGGTCATTTTTTGCCATAAACTGGGTTGTTTTTGTTCTTTGATGGTTTTTATATGTTTTATGCTGCTCATTTCTACTATAGCCAGGGTTTGTGAACACCATTTTTAGTCAAGAATGGTTGTTGTTGCAGTCATTGGTCCATGTTTATAGAAATTTGATTTGTTTCTATTAAAAATGATATTCTATTCTTGCAATAGTCTGAAAATTTTGCAAACTCTACATGTATAAAAGTAATGCAAAAATCAAAGCTTTTGATTCAACTACAAGGCCTTGTAATTATCATAATTTTTCCAAATTCTGGAAATCAGAGTTTTCCATTTGAGATGAGAAATGAAACAATGAATTTTTTCCCAAAAGCTGAGATACTTGTTTTCATACCTTGAGAAAATCATAATTTCCCATGTGCTTTATGAGCAATAGTATGAAGTATAGTGTGGTCATAAGCATGTTTTGTTACAAGGATACCTACACTTTCAGCAATCTGAAATTCCCTTTCATTTTCATGAAATGAGAAACAATATTTGAAAAAACTTGCAGACATATACCTTGTAGCAGCAGCTATTATATCTTGTGCCAATCAACCCTTTCCGCTCACATCATTTGCGAAATTATGAGGATGAAGTTGTAACATGGTTAAAAGACGTGTTTTCATGCATAGTTGTTTCCAAAATGGTGATTGCAAAACTCTCTACATGTAGTCTTTCATGAAACTCAATATGTAATACCCACAAAAAGTTCCAATTGTAAGTCATCACTTTTGCAAATTTTCGGAAGTTTATAGGCCCTTTGCATGTGTAACTACATGTTACTTTGCATGCAATCAAAGATGCAATCATGTCCAAAATCCCCGATTTCATTTTGTCTCAGTCCTTCCTTATTCCCAAATATCCCAAAATCCCCGATTTCATTGTCTTAGTCCTTCCTTATTCCCAAAAATCGGAGGTTTTTGTATCCATTACATATACTACTACATGTAATCAAGAGTGTGATTATCCCAAAATCCTCCCTACTTAGTCATAATCAAGGTGGAGGTTTTCACACCAACTACATGTTCAGTTGCATGTAGTCAAACACGCAATCGCATCCAAAACTTCCATTAATACCATTTGCAAACCGGAAGTTTTTACTTCAACTACATGTTTTGTTACCTGCAGTCAAATGCGCAGTCGGATCAAAAACCTCCTACAATATCCTTTTTGAGAAAGCAATTCCAAGTGAAGTCGGAATTTTTTGACCTGATTGCACAATTAACTACATGTATACTACCTGTGAAACTTAAAGTGCAGTTGCATCCAAAACCTCCGATTTCACTTAATAAGTCTTTTATGTTTCCCATGTGGTAGAAACTTTTTGGCCCAACTACATAAATTATTACATGTTGAACTACACTTGCACCTTCATCTACATTACACATCCAAACTCCCGAAATGCAATCATGGCCCACAAGAAGCAACTTTTTCACTTCAGCTTTGTTTGAAGCATAGCTTGCAGACATGATCTACTAGCTTTCAAAATAAAAGTATGAGCTTCATGAAGAATGTTATGGAGCTAACATCGACATATTCTGACGTTATGTTGTTTTGGTCCTTCCCTAAATGCTACAGGTGTTCGTCCAAATTCAGAGGACCAACCATCATGCCTGAAGGAAAGATGAAATTCAAGTTTCATCAACTTTAGAATGCTTTCAAGACTGATTCCAAGCAGGTGATACCAGACCAATAAAAAGGATCATGAACTTCTTTCCAGTCATGGGTGAAAACAAAAATCAGTGATGCCACCAAATGCAGAGGTCAAAGTTTTAATTTTTGCAAATGTTCCCACCCACTTACAAATTTGAAGGTTTCCAGTACTTGGCAATCTGGTGACAGAAAAACCTTTTTGATAAAAGGTTGATGTAATAGGGGTCGTTTCTTGTCAGACACTTAGTTTATTTTTCATCAAGCATTTTGTAATATAGTTTTGACAAGTTGCATGTAAAACATAGAGTTGTAATTGCATATGTAGTCAAATGTGCAAAGCAAAAATTTGCAATTACATATTTCATTGCATGTAATCACACATTACATAGGACTATAATGTTGAAGAAGTCAATTGTAGGTAGTTAGTTGTTGAATAAGTCTCGATTAGTTGGGTTTTTCCCACTTTACGCTCTCAGCCCCTCGCCTATAAATAAATGAGGGTGCTCATTGTTATTTTCTATATTTACGCATTGCAAGAAAACTTTGGTGAGATTTGTGCAATTTCAAACTTTTCTTTAATTTGTGCAAGTTAACTTTGGAGTGAATAAAAAGTGAGCATTTTCAATCTTTGAGTTGAGGAAGCTTGTGGAATTATTTGTATTGCTATAAGGAGAATCTTGAATCTGATTTTGTATAGACTTTGCGCTATAACTATCAATTTGAGTCAGTTACAAGTGAATGCATAGACTTTGAGCTGTGATTCATAGTTATATTAGAAGTAGAAAAGAAGTTTCATGTGTTTTAAGTCTTTGTGCTTATCCTATTGCAGCTTTGTAGTTTGAAATAGTGTATAAGTCTGTGATCTTATATATATTCCTTAGTCTGACAACTAGTACGCTTAGCAATTAATCTTTCGGTTAATTCTGAGTTTATTGGTATTATAACTTCAACTAGTATTTAGAGGTGAAATTGTTATGTCTCCAAGTTTGTAAAGTTTGTATTTGTGAAAGTGAAATCCTTCCTGAAGAAAGATGAAGTGATACGTGGAACGCAAATTTTAGGTTAAATTTGAGTTTCCTGTTAAGTTCTAGTTGAGTTAGCAGCAATAAGAAGGGAGCCTCCCCTAAGTTGAGAGGAGAGATTTGTTCTCACATATTGTGTCTAAATAGATCATTTTGAAGGGAGTGTCTATGGCCACTTACAAAATATTTAGCCAACAACTCTTAGGCTTGGTTTCAAAATGGCTTCGGGCATACCCATCATGTCTCTATCCCAATATGTTTTCTAATATAGTTTGACTAAATGACTAGATATATGGATGTACATGTACTGCATACGTTTTTTCATCATGATGTCTTGCAGGATCGAAATCCAGGATTGCAATATTGAGGAAAGTTATATTTAATGAGTTGAAACCCTAACCCTAATTTGTTGCAATTGTGATTTTAGGGTGAATTAGGAAGGAGAAATCTCACTGGTGCAACTTGAATGGTAAGAAAACCCCAACTACATCAACGAAATCTATATTTGTTAAGAACTTTGGTACCTTCCCAAAAAACACTATTCAACTGCCCAAAATATTTATAGATGAGAGACATACAACTCATGGGCTTTGATGCATCATAAAATCTCATGTATTTGTAATGATTGTTATTCAAATGTAATATACAAAGAAAGATCTACTTTGGAGATTCAACATCATTCTACACCATAGTTGTTTCCTTTCCTCTACGAACATCTTTGCATTATATGTATTTTCCTTTCATACAAATCAATTGATCATTTTCTACTATATTAGTTGGATCCTTTAAAATTGAATAGTTGTCTCCAATATTATCAAGGCAAAAAGTATCAAAAGGGATATTATCGAATTTGATTTATCATTGATTGACACCATAAAAAAGATTTTGACAAATCATTTCTAAGTCTATTAGATGTCATTGGCATTCAACATAGTTAAAGTCATTCTATGTCTCTCTACATGTTCTAACTTCATTCGTGGTCGGATAATATAATGTTAACAAGAGCTAATCAGCTAGATGTTTGTAACATATGGTACTGCTTCAATTGAAGGTGGTTGTAACATGGCACTTTCATGCTCTTGATAGCTTTTTTTGTTTCCCATACTAACGAAACATAATAAGCTTTGTGAATTCTCTAATAAACCTCGTCATGCTTAGAATGCCACAAAAGGAATTGTGTACCTTCAATGGAAATGAGATTTTCTAAGCAACACTGAACTATGACTAAGCAAGTATCCATTTCCTTTGATATATATAAATGTTCTTAGAAAACTAATTTTTATAAAAATTTGGTTTTGGTCTTTCGATGTTGAAGTCCTTCCCGCAATGGCTCCTACTCCCACAGCTACACACGATGCCCTAATCTATTCTTCCATTGAAAATTCACTTGGCTTGAGTTTTGTTTCCTCTCGCTCGAGCTAACCAAGCTCTTCTTTTCACTCCCACCCGAGTGTGATCTCTGATGCTGTCAGGAATCTAGGAGACAAATCTCCTTGCTTGGGCTCCAAATGCCTTAGATTTGACTAGCGGCCCCAAGATCCTTCACAATCTATGTTCTCTCATACTGGGGACATCCAAGGAAGTTTTGGCAGCTCCAAATGCCCTATGGGCATGGAGACTGATTCCTTTGGGGTGGCAACAGATAAGGCAACACAAAGTGCCACTTTCAACGATGTGGTTGTGGGTAAGGTCGTAAAGAATTGAAGCAGATCCTTGGCCTAGGATGCTCGGCCAAAGAGGGGTTTGGCCTCATTGGAGATGGAGAACTAAAGGATATGTATGAAAAATCTCATTAAAAGGGATCTTTCATCTCCTATTTTAGATTTTTCTTAGGAGCTTAAGAAAGGTGTTTTTGAAGGATAGCAATTTTACATCTCCAGTGGGTTGATAAGCCAATTCAATCATCTCTAGCCAAAATTATCAATCTACACTACTGGATCACATTCACATGGCAACCTAATCTCAAAGGTAATGAAAAAGTTTATCCTTGTGCACAAGGGTTTTTCATTGTGGTCCTTGATTGTAAACAAGACTTTGATGCCATTTTGCACGAAAGATAGTGTTGGGAGCAAAATTTGCTCCTTCGCAAACCCCGATATCTAAATATCACTAATATCACTATATGAGTTCGTCTCCCAAATCTCCCATTATAGTTTTGGTTTGAGGACTATGCTACGTCCCTTCATTGAAGACTTCTCGAGTAACTGCAATAATTGTTTCATGGGAAGTATGAAGTTACTAAATTAATTAGAGGATTATGGAAATAATGATGTTAATTGATTTATTTATGAGGATTATGGAAATGATGTTAATTGATTTAATCGCGAGGATAATGGAATAATGAAGTTATTGATTTAATTGTGAGGTTAAGGCATTAATGATGATAATGGAAATTAATATTCAAGGATGAATAGTGTTGTGTTCTGACATGATAATCTAGACGTTTATGTTAGTTAAATGTTACTTTGGGAATAATTGCAAGTATGGCTAATTTCTTCTTATGTCAGCAGATGCAGGAGAAGATCACCCTCGTGAAGGGAGGGAGGGTATCAATAGAGAGAGAGAGTGCAAACGCATGGAGGAAGGTAGGAATTTCCATCCAAGCAAGAACCTAAGCTAAGTATCTTGGTCCTTGTTGTGACTTAATCACACATCACCCATTTCCAATGGGACCCCTGCCTTTTGTCTCCCTGGCCTTTTAGTTTTGCTTTCTCAGTAGCTCTAGCTTCAGGTTCTTAGTGGTTCGTCTTCTTACAATTGAGAAGTGGTGGTCTTGTTTATAGTCCTCTGAGCTATTTCCCTTCCTTTTAAGGTCCCAGTTTTGGAACATTTCCCGGTTTTGGAACATTTCCCGGTTCAGAGTTGTGAATTTGAATAAGACAAACTTGAATGTTATGAGACAGAAAATTTCCAACAAAGCCCATTGCATCTAAGCAGATTTTGAACAATCAAATAAAGTGGCTAAGTGGTGAGAGGTCTACTTACACAAAGGCACTCAAGAGCATCAGTTCTCCAGAAACACAATTTGGGCTCAGCTTTGAGAAATCCTCTATAGATGCTTGGTGGCATCCCAAACCATGAAGTTCCACGTAGACTCTGAAATATGATCCATCTGTTCACTAAAAGCGTTGGAGGTCTGCAGCAACACATCAAGCTCGGGAGAGAAGAATGATACATAGGTGCATATTGTCCCCGACAACTCTGAAAATGGAGAAAGATGAAGGAACATCTGCAAAAAAATAAAAGCCCGCCACTAAGCCTGAATTAAGTATGCTTTAATTCCCAATGGTATCAAAATACCCATACGCACGGGTATATCACAGATTTGACAAATATGGTACCCATAAATAGAGGATGGTTTTAAAGGTTGAGATTCCGCTCTTGCATCTGTTGAAACATCCTAGACTCTTTTTGGCACAGTCATATCATGCCTTTGTTCATTGAAGGAGTGCCTCCCTTTGATGCTTTCAAACATTTCAATAGCCCTATTTGGGATTCCGCATTTTTCAAGTACCGAGGGGATATTAGTAATGGTTAAGGAAATATTAAAAAAGGAATTCGCAAGTCGCTTCAAGGTGCGCTTAGTCCTTAACATAGCTCAAAAATGCACTCGCAACGCAATCACTAGTAGTAAGTCAGGTGTTTACAGAGGAAGGAGCCCATAGTGAGCTTAGTCTTACCCATGCCAAAGCCCTTCACAAACCGATAAGCAAGGTGGAGATGTTCCTCTTCCTACGCGCACCTGAGAGTTCAATTTAGCTTAAGCGATGAATGGTACCAAGTTCTTGAGTTTTGCAAGCCATTGGCACCCCCAACTCATGCCCAGCACAGCAAGGAATGTTTTTGAACAAAAATTGTTCACCGAAGAACACAATATGCACCCAAAATACATGGCGTGAAAAAAATGAAAGGAGGAAATGCCCACATGGAAGGACCGAACGCACCCAAGTATGTATTCCATTTAGCAAAGGAAAGGTTGTAGAGTATGTTATCCCATCTCAGAAGATAACATGTGTGCACAGGACACCTTCACGGGAGACAAGACTGCCATTGATGTTGTGTACATGAACGAACATTTGGAATCGAATTCCACTGTGAAGATTAAAACGCGTTCGAGCACCAAGACAGAGCTTTCCCATCGCTTAGTCTGCAACTTTGATTTACTACTTTATCTCCAAAGACATTCAGCGCGAGACCCATGGAATGAAGGCAGAAGAAAGTTGGTAGGAAGGAATGAGACAAGAAGAATCTCAGAGTATAAAACGCAGATAATGAAGGAATGTTTGAAAGCCCAAGACCCTGTCAGAAGCAGTAATGTGCGCTCAAGCACATTTTCGATGATGTTAAGGAAATTTTCAAAAGGAAATAATGTTTGTCATGCATCACAAATCGCGCCCGAGCACATTTTCCTCTTTGTCATGGAATATTGCAAATGTTTTAAAATCCTCCACAAGCCCCATATCGCGCCCGAGCACAGGTCAACTCAGTCAATGGAAATAATGCAATGTTTAAAAAATCCTCCACTAAGCCCAACACGCGCCCCAACGCATTTCCAAGGAGGTCAAGGAATTATTCAAAGGTTGAAAAAATCCACAACATCCCATAATCCACGCCTGAGCGAATTTTGGATGAAGTGAAGGAAAGTTTTAAAATAAAGAAAATTCCACAAACATCGTCAAACCATGCTCAAAATGGAAAAATATCACTGAGACATGTATTTGTCTAAGGATTCATGCTCACAGGAATGGCAATTTGGAGAAAAATATTATGGTGGGGAGGAATTAGAAATTTGAAAAATATTTTAAGGGTAATGATGAGTGGTTGAGATGGTGAAATTTATTCAAATATGTGGCCTTTTGGGAATTAAAATGAAAATTAATTAAGTATTGAATTTAATATTTAATATTTAACGAATAAAAATTTGAAAAATTGGAAATTGATAGAAATTGATAAAAATTGAACAAATTGCTTTTTTGAGTTGTATTGGAGAAGAATATTAGATATTGACATTTATTTTCAATATTTAATTGAAAATTCAAAAAAAAAACTTGGAATGAGATAAAACTTCTTCACGAAGTTCAAGCAACTAAATAAGCAGCTTCCTAAAAATCGATATAAAAACATGAAAAGTGGAGTTTTTATGTAAAGGAATCTTTAATCGAATTGGAAACTTGGGGAGTGAAATAGAGCAGCTTCCTAATTTTAGCCCGCAGCAATTAAAGCAGCTTTCCTGGGTTGGAACTCTATATAAGCAACTCTGCTCATTTCATTACCACACACAAAGTTTGAAGAACAAGCTAAGAGAGAGTTCGAAGATTCAAAAGGTTTGCAAGAGGATTCTGAAAAGATTTTTTGAAGAGCATGAAATTTTTGAAGAGAGAAAAATGTTTCTCAAAAAACGTGAAATTGCTTTCCAGTTGAGAAAATTCAAAAGGTGTAAATTCCGAGAAAGAAGACTTTTGCAGTAAGTTTTGAAATTCGAAGGGAAAAGGCGTGATTCTTGGAAGAGAGAAATTCCTATTCTGAAGAGAAAGTGGAGAATTTTGATGAATTTCAAAAAAATCTCCTTCATGGATAAAATTGGTTTGTTTTTTCATTTTCTTGCACGTTCTTATGTTCATTTTTATTTTTGTTTTGCAGGAATGGCAGAACCCAGAGGAACAAGTGTGACGAGGAAGTAGCTGATAAAGAATGAACAAAGAGGGTTTTATCCAGAGTCAAGAATTGTTTCAAAGTGGGTAGAAATTGGAGACACTAATCTTGGAGGCTTGGACATGGATGAATTCCACAGAAGAATGTTTAGGTACAAGGATCATCAACCGACACATTTGGCCACCCGGATTGTGAACAGTGGGATCGTAGCTGCAACTGGCTTTCTTCCAGGTTTTCAGCATTCAAAGTTGATTGTAGAATGTGCGAGGCGCTATAACCCCAGAGATAGAACAATTAAAGATTCAGATGGAAATGTCATTGCAGATCTTTCTCCACTAGCTATCTCAAAAGCATTTGGAATCCCTTCATCACAGAAGTTGGTATTGAAAACAAAAGAAAAAGCACACAAAATATACACTGTCGGGGTTCAACATTGTGAGATCATCATAAACGATAAATGGTTGAAAAAGAATAGATCCCACTACACCAAATTGCCTAGGGAGCTGGTGTGGCTTGATTTTCACAGGGAATATAGTGACTTAGTCATGATGTTGAGCAGGATTTTGGGCATGCCACAATCCTATCTATTCGAATCATGGATGTGGTACTTTGTTGAGCAGGTAGTTGAGGAGCACAACCACATGGATTGGGTTGGGTTGATCAGTGACGACCTAAGCGAACAGTTGGTGAATCTGGAGCAATCAGGAAAATTTATTATGAGCTCTTATGCCATGTACATGTTGGCACGAAATACGAGGTGTGATGGATTGAGGTGCAAGGGAACAATCGGAAGTGGCACTCTGCGTTTGAAAGTACATGAATGTTACCCTCAATTGCATTTGCATTCCATTGATGATTACGTCAGAGTCAATGATGCATTTGCGATGCGCATCGTCAAAACTCTTTAGAGGAAATTGCACATGAGGTTGTCAGTCGGAGCAATGAAGTTGGTGGAGGAATATGGAGCTTGGTTCATTCAGTTTCCTACCTTCTCCTATATCAGAGTTCAAGGAGTTTCGGCACAGCCATACAAACTCCCACAGTACCCCACTGATAAGATGCTCTTGTTGGAGATCACTCAACAGCTGGCAATTTATGATAAAATTCAAAAGGGAAAGAAAAAGTTGGGGTTGGAATTCCCAATTTCCATAGGTGAAGACAAGGATGAAATGTGTTTGTTCTTGAAGGCAACTGAGAGGACATCTGATGAACTACATTTCTTTTGTTTTCCACTTTTTCCAGGAAGGATAGACTATGATCCGTACAACAAAATCAGAACAATAGTCGGTGCGAGATATTAGCACAAAATGCACCTCGAAGATTTTTGGGCCAATGCTGCGGATGAAAACGAGATTAGAAAGAGGATGTATTCCAGGCTGCCGCTCAATTTGATCAGAGCATGCAAGATCTTCCGAGTGCCTGATCAGATGGGAGAAGATGTGAACATAATACAGAAAAGATACAACTCAGAGAAAGAAAAGGTCCTACTTTCCTACAACTGGTCAAGGAAGGAGATTTCAGACATTGACATATTATCTGCACTAGTCTTGAATTTCACAAAGTGGTGGAGTGAATGGCAATTAGACAAGCTCGCCATGCAAAAGGATGGCTAGACATACAAATTGATGGGTCACCATCCATCGAGAGATGAAAGACCACAGCAGCCCTCCGGAGATAGAATGGAAGGAGAAATCCCATCAGGAAGTGCTAAGCGATGGAAAAGAAAAGGTGTTGCTAAGGAAATGCAACAAAGGGGTAGGCCAGACATTCACATTGAAGAGCCCCGGCAGAAGAGACAAAGGTCAGTAAATGCACCATCTTCACCTAGCCGGACTCCGAGTTTGCAAGAGATAGACCCTTTCCCCAAAGGAGACGCAGAAAACAGCGGAAGAAGGTTAGAGCAAGAACATATGACTAGGCCAGTGCAAGATAGGGAAAGTATCAATGCATATGAGTTGGCCCAAGGAAGAAACAACGAACAGGATGTTGCTACAAAGGAGAGTCTTGTTAAACGAGAAATGATGGAAACAAAGGAACTTGCGACAGAAGAAGTTCCTACAACAAAGACAGAGGTAGTAGCTTCGGAAACAACAACAGCAAGTCATGTAGCCGAGGAAGAAATTGATGTAAGGGCAGTGCAAAGGCAAGAACAGTTGACAGTTCAGAATGATCAAAGTGTTGGAATGGTGAAGGCAAAGGATACAGAGAAGTCAAGAGAAAGAGGTTGACCCGACGGTCGAATTGCAGGAAATCCTGAACCAAGTCAACCACTCAAGGGAGAAAGGGAAAGCGAAGAAGTTTGCAAAGGTAATCAGAGGAGAATCTGGATCCTAGGATCCTACAGTTTGCAACTTCGGCAGTTGATAAGACAAAGGATCAGATAACTCCAGATGAATACAACGTGACAAAGTTTGATCTCAGTCGTGCCTCCCAAGAGCAGGTTATGGAAGAATTTGATGATTTTGCACAGGGAGTGAAGGCAAGATGAGGAAACTAGAGGAGAAATATCAGAGGCAGAAAGGTGAGATCAAAGCCTTATGTGAATACATCAACACCTTACCTCATCCAGTGAGGGAAGAAGGTCCAACCTTTGTTCCTCCTCCAGTTATTTTGGTTCAATCAGTAGAGAGAATTGACAGGATCAAGCAGATTGCTCAAGGTGCAGAAGTTTGGATAGAAGGCATTCAGAATGAGGCATATAAGCATGTTGAGGGCTTAATTCAAATTCATGACAGAGCACTAGCCGTCCTTTCCAGAATACAATTCATGGACGATTCATGGCAGGATGAACGCATTTATCAAGATGAGGTGATCTCAGACTTATAGGATTTAATGGAGACTCCCAGACAAATATTGATTGATGGCGGAGTTGTCAGGGAGAGAGATGTATATGCCTTCTTCGATGGCACACCATAGTGATCACAGCCAAGGAAATGTTTGAACATTTCACAAATGAGTTTTCTCCGTTAAGAAGGATAGTAGAGAATATCAAGCAAGGGATCTCGAATATAATTGCGTCCTTGCTATCACAGAGACTGGCAAAAAATGAAATAACAATAGACAGTCTGAAGAGGAAACTGGAAGAGTTTTTTCAGCTAAATTCCTTTGTAAGGCATTACTTTGAGAACTTCTTCATTTTCTCGAATACCATGCATACAACTCAGGACTTGTTACCGGATTGGGAGGACAGCTTGAACAAATCTGAACTAGCAATGGCGGTCTTGGAATACAAACAAGATTCAGCATCGAGTATTAGTGTGGATGAGTTAGAGACAGTCTTGGAAAGATTCCACGCGTTCAGGCGGCAAAGTCAAAGGTAGACTATTCTTGGCAAGGATGCATTTAATGCATAGTGGGCAAGCATAGTGGGGATTCATTTCACCCCTCTCCTGCCGAAAGGGAATGCGTAGTGGGCATTTATTACCCACTAAGATGGTGGATTCCTTTTGATAGGTCAATGTGGACCCTTGCATTAATGTAGATTCCTTTCTTTTCCCTAACCCTAATTAGGGTTGAAGCTGCAAAATCAGGGCCATCGGTTATTGTTTTGATGTGGGCCACTCGGTGCAATTGGGGACCTATATAAAGGCCTCATTTCTCATTTGTAAGCGGTGAATTCTGAGATTGTTGCTAAGAACTATTGAGACAATAAAAATTTTATTGAAGTTTGGTGATCATTTCATGTGTCTTGAGGCTTACTTGTTCTCTTATTCCCTCATTTAGATTAGTTTGTTAGATAAAGTGTTTTGATTTCAACGAAGAATGCAATGGTGTTTTGATGAATTCCTTGGGTCATACTTTTGACAGTTTACTGATTGTAAGTCGTTGTGCAAAGTTAGCCTGAACTTCACCTTTATGTATGCTTAACTTCTATCATTCAACGTACATTGTCTGTTTTGGTGGTGTTCGTTGTGGTATGAAAATCATTCGCATAACCCCTTGAAGATTGCACTAGTTCACGCGTAGTTGTAGTTTAACTTGGTGAAGCAAAGCTCGGTTATTTGGGAATTTGTCCACCAAAACAGTATGCATTGTTGTCATTACCCTTAGGAATAGATTAGAATTCCTGAACCCTTCCTATTTTCTTTCTGCATATTCTTGTAAACCCAAAAAAAGTACTTTATTGCAACATCTTTCGATAGCTTCCACATCTCCAGCATGATCTAAAATTGACTTGAATGATACAAACGTAAGACCCCTCGTGATTATCATCAAATCACATTTACCATTGAGCTTATCCACGGTCAAGAACTAACATTAAAGGAACCTTGAAATCTATTGTATGATCTTTCGCAATCTTAGCACACTAACGATTTTGATCAAGAGAGGATAAGATATCTCGATATTTTGTTCTACTATTTGGTGGATCATAAAACGCACATCAACAGTCCTCAAATCACTGTATTAGAGTTTTGTTAGCCTTAGTCTCCTATGGTCATAGTGGATATGGAATTCATTTCATAACCCTTGATCTAACTAAAGAATTAATAATTCATTGTTAATAAGAATGTTCTTTGAGATCTCCCTCTATCGATTTAATTGAGCAACCTTAAAAAATATAAAATATAAGCATAATTATGCAAATGTTATATATATATATATAAACACATACGTGTAGAAATAGATACGTATATGTATAACGAGTGTGTCGTATGCCAATATCATGTGTACATATATACAAACGATAAGAACTACATCCGAACATACATACATATAGTCATAAAATAGAAAACAATTATAGGTATGTATCTACGATGAGTTTGGACATCTTAATACGTGGGCATAAATATTGGCACTAAATAATATGAGCACGCATACATTAAACCTATATATATGTGTGTGTAACACATGGACACTCTCATGGTTATTATTTTGGGAGAAGTATTTATCATCATATTAATCATATTCTAGTATTATGACGGCAAGTTTATTATTCCTCCAAGGGTGGCGAAGGTAACTCTCCTTGCCACCGAGGTGACAAGAAGTTACTCTTCTTAACACCAAGAGAAACCACTCCTAGCCAAGGGTGTTGGTCTTTATGGCATTTCATCTTCATTCTTGAGAACACCTTGTTTGCATCTCAAAGATAGGAACCACATTTTTTGTTTTTACATCTGAAGTTCATCATTTTGTAATTTGATACATCAAGCCACTAAAAACATCCTATTGGCAATCAATGGGGATTATAGAATCAAGTTGTGGGTAGTCTTTCTTAGTCATTGGTTATCTCCACTATTACAAGGTGTGGAAGAGCTTCAGCTTGGTAGATCGAGCCTTCTCTCAAATCAATATTTGTTCATCACTTTTATCAACAAGTCAGGCGAGTCCTTGAATTGAAGATTTTTATCATTGCTTATAATTCATGAATTATCATTATCGTTCATATTGGTTGAACATATTCTCAATGCATTTGAATAATTACAATATCATAAGTTTACATCTCAAAGAAAATAGATTCTTTCTTTTAGAAGAAATTGTATTTGTTGTTATGAATATCATAGTATATAACAAACAATCAAATATCATTTTGATTTCCCAGTCATATGGCATCCATAAACCATCACAAAATGCATACTGAATGGATAATAAATTTTGGGTTGTTCAAACCTGGAAATGGATATGAATAAGAGATTAGATTCATTCAGCTAATAGCAAAAGTCGTAAGATCTTACCTTACAGACTGATTCATATTAATTACCTGAATACAGGAAGAAAAATAGACAAATTTTGTATATTAACCTGCATATTTGTACATCTGATATCATCAATAAACTCTTTCATTGCTTTTGAATCCTTTCAAACAATCAGGCTAGGGAAAACCTGTAACTCTAATAACAAGGCATCAGTAAACTCTTTCATTGCTTTAAAATCCTCTCAAACAATCAGGTTAGGGAAAACCTGCAACGCTAATAACAAGGCATTATTTAATTAACAGAAATCTCAACTAGCTTTGAGGGCCTCTTTTGCCTAACAACCTTCAATGATAACCACACCTACTACCAATACTATGGTGTAACATTATGGAATTAACAGTAAAATATTCCCTTCTATATTGGCTAATGTGGGTCGAATATGGCTTCCCATATAATCTATCACTCAATGGAGATCTGCATTAGCAATGGAAATCCATGTCTTGAATATGAGATTGAAGAGAATCAAAAACACTGTTTGTACACTAAACACAATTTGCATTAGCAGACCTACTCTATGCCGAATAGGAGAATGAAAACCCATGTCATGCATAACTATAACAAATCTGCCTTTCTGATATGATTTCCATGTGTCCAAATGAATCCATACATCATTGTGCATTTTGTATATCAGATTTTTGATATGAATCTGTGATTCTTTGTAAGAACCCCTGCAGGTTCTAACTTCACCAACCCACTGAATTGCTATGCAATGATATATTTGACTGAATTAACTTATGTAATTTTCTTAAACTTTAAAAGTGTTTCCAGGCAAGAATATAAACTTTACAAGAAATAACAAACTGAAATAAAGTTCAACTATATGAGTGCTACAATTGAATTTTATTATTTATATCTTCATATACAATGATCAAAAACACTTTATTCATACCCGAAATTTACACCAACTCCTTTATAGTGAAATCTAGAATTAATAGCAGCAAGGTGAAAAAGCTTGAAATCTGATCAACAATGCCTGCAATAATGAAGCTACAGGTCTGCAATAGATGAGACTTCAAATTTGCTTCAAACCCTTGATATTTCTTCACCAATAAACCCAATCATGGCCTCTAAGTAAAGCCATTGCCATTTGCACAATTCACTGGATATTACAACAATTCAAAGTGCTGAAAACTATAAAGAATTCCCAATTCTCCAAGTTGAAACTTTTGAAACCCTTGTCTCCAAATTCTCTTCACACAACTCCATAATATCAAATGCATAGAATGAATTGATTTCACCCTTTGAAGGTATTTGGAAATCTCCAAATAACAGTTGAGCTTGAAGCTTCAAGCTTACACCCTATATAACATATCATGTGAACTTGCTGCAAGTTTGAAATATAATATTTAATTATATTCCCCTCCTTTATACACACATTAAAATATAAAGTATACTTTATTAAACACTTATATCTCCCTTTTTAAATAACACTTTATCACTTATTATAAAGTACACTTTTAAAATATTTAAAACTCCCTTTTAAATAAAGTCTACTTAAACCATAAAATTAAATTATATCATTGTGATGCACTTTATTAAATGAATTTTAAGTCATTATGTAGCCACATTCACATAAAGTGAAAATATAACTTTATAACTGCACTTTATCTTTAATTATTAATAAAATATTACTTTATTAATAATTAAAATAACATAACTCCAAAAATAATCATTATTTCTTGTTTCCGTCTAAACTTGGGAGTTATTCATTGTATCCATTGTGCATCCAACTGCCTTAACTCAAAATAGTGAGAGACCCTCTCTAACATCCACAGGTGTAATGTCCCCATTTTTCTTGAGCATCAGAGTTTGAGGGATTAGCCTATTATTGTGACCCTCGTAGGCTAATTATTTTGGATAGAGGGTCTTCTGAGGTAGAGGTTTGGTTAATGGAGGTTCTTATCTTCTCCAGAATTTTGTATGTTCCAGTCTGGTCTTTGTTTGGCTCAGATTGGACTTCGTTTGGGCTCAGTTTCATATGCTTACTATTAATAGTAAGTCTGAGGTTGATCGAAAAGGACCCTTTCTATTTTTGGAAAGTGCATTTAGTCACGTGGGGAAATATTAGGTGTGACTCATGTTTCAGACGAATAATTTAAAGGATAAGTAATTTGGGAGTTATTATTATTTTAGTGGCCAAATAATTATTTAATCATTAAATGGCTTATTATAAAGTTATAATATAACTTTATAATTTCACTTAATCATTGGAAGGGGCCATTTATCCAATTAATTCATTGAAGACTAAGCCAAAGTATTAATTTAAGTATTGGAGAAAATGAATTATTAAAAGGAAAAGTATATCTATTTATCCCACATTGGTTGGAAAAAGTGTGAATTCTCCCACAAAAGTTATAAAAGACTCGCATGAGTTCTTTTTCATCATTCATGACTTGCGCATTTGCTTTGTTTGTGTGGAGAAGAAATAGATTTTGAGCTTGAAGAATTGTGAATTTGATCAAGATGGAATTGGGAAATACTGAAATCTAATTTTTCATTATTTTCTATCTTAGTAAATTGCATTTTTAAGGTCGTCGAGGCATGTCTGGGCTTAACAGACTCAAGGAGAGCTCATCTTAATTGCTCTCCCGATTTTCGTTCTAGAATTTTTTATTATCTTTCCGACGAAGTAAATGATTCGCAAATCGGAGCTAGGACTAGAAAGTTATGCCTTCTCCAAGTGGGCCTAAATTTTTATATAGTTTTTTTGAAAATTTTGGTAGTTTTAATAAGTTTATTTGTAATAAACATTATGAGGATTCTTCATTTCGTTTCCAAGGGATTCTAGTGACCCTTGGGATCCATCATATTTGTATAAACTCCAATTTCGAATAGAATGGATCACTTTTTGGCTTGCAATTCTATTGTTAGTCTTTTGGTTTTTATATTGAACTTGACAATACCGCAGGCACAAGGTATTGTAATATGATTCATAATTCAGATCAGAATTCTTCCAAGTTATTTCAACATAGTGAATTGGTGAAACACCCAACGAATTATGTCAAGCGTTGGCTTCATCCAGAGGCCAAGAATGAATTTATTGTTGCATAATTAAGGGTTTGAATGCTCCATTATTTACCAGAACAGTTTGCAATGATAGAAGGAATTGGCAGCCATTATTAATCAAATTTCAAAGCATTTATGAGCAGATTTGTGAAGTTTATTCAAGGGTTTCAAGACATCATACCTGTAAGTTCATGAATTGTAACTCCTAAATTTTCTGGGTATTGTTATTTTAGATAATAGGGGATATTGTATGAACTGAGTTGTCGATATTTTGTGAAAATACCGAGTATCTAAGGTGTTGTAAAAATATGGAATTTTCAGCTATATATTCCCTATGTAATGTCCAATTTTTGAGTTGAAATAATTATTGCAATATCTTCTATTTTGCTGCATTATATTGTTGTATCAAACATTGCAAATATATTAAAAAGCATCAATGCAGCATACCAAACCATAACAAATCAAAAAGGAACTCAAATCAGCAAGCTTAGACATTGTTTGCTAAGTGTTTGACGAAATGTCAAGGCACTATTAAATCAGAAAATACAGTGATAAAGTTAGAACCAGCAGGGGTTCTTACAACAGGTCTCTGAAACAGAGCCAACTGACGAATGAGTTAATCACTATGCATACCATAAGTTTGGGTACCCCAGTCAAAAATAGCTCTAACCATAATTTGATTTACTATAAATAGTAAGTCCCAAACTAGAAACTCCTTTAATGTCACCACAACTCCTTGCTGCTAGCAAACTACACAGGTGCCCTACTAAAGATAAAAACTCTGACTTACCCAAAATACACTTACTATAAATAGTAAGTGTGTCGATTTGAGTCAAACGAAGAGCAATCCTGAGCATCCCTAACCTCAGGAGTGGGAATTGGCCTCCAACTCTGCCAACTGAACCCTATGAACCTCTTCATTAGCCTATGAGGGTCAAGAAATAGGCTAATCCTCTGAAAGATGACACTCACGAAAAAGGGGACATTACAGTCCGCCCTTCCTAAAATTGTGTCCCCAAGCAATCTCAGAAACAAAAACATATAAATCCACCCGGATCCCAAGGGTAGACTGGTGTAATGTCCTTGTGAGCACCAACTAGCTCCTGTAACACTAACACCAGAATAACTGACAAAACTTGCCAAACTGAATCAAATCCGGCTGTAGATGTCGCAAGAATGAATATCTCATAGGGAAGCAACTCGAAAAGCTGATAATGCTTGCTTCCCACAAATGCACAAGGTGAACTGTCGTACACTCTGTGTAACCCATGCGCAACTAAACTGTGTATCTGAAAGAGATCGTGCCCATGAGGATCAGAGGAAAAATAGTAGGCACCCCTCACTGTGTAAACTCCTAAAAAATCCTCAGTGAGCTCAATCTGAAATCCCGATTCACTAGAAGGATCCCAAACTTTGAATAGAAGCCTGGCAAGAAGAACACCCCCAGACTTATGCTGCTCAACGCTGAACTCAACTTCACCGTGCCCGAAGTGGTGAAGCCAATCAATGAGACCCGCCCAAACTGTAGTGCTAACCCTGTCATCACTCGGGTCCCAAAGCACACTGAACTCACATCCATCTGTAGTGTGGAGATGAGAATATCCAAAGTCGTCTGCAATGCTACCACTATCTCCATCCTTTGCTGGGCTTCCATGGATGTGTCGACTCTGCAAATAATCCAACTTGCAGTCATTAATCCCATCTATAACAGATGGCAAATACCCATCCCACAAAGGATGGTATAACATTAGAACCAATCCACACTAATGCATCATCAAATCCTCTATGTGTGAATATGAGAATTCGTGATGAGTACTCCTCCCTATGCAATCACGATAAAAAGCTCCCACTTCGGTCAAGTGCTAGCTGTCATAGTCCTGAATAAAAGCTTTGTCATCTGACTCATCACCAACAACTCTTGCAGTGGATGTAACCACAGGAGAACCTGATGCAACATGTCGTTCTATGTTGCTCTCAACAAATGCACCCATCCCAACTATATCAACTGCACATGTAACTGTAATAACAATAGCTACATCCTCAACCGTCTCAGCGCAACATAACACGTGCAACCCCACTCGAGAAGGTAGTCTTTGTCAGCCAATAACTACAAATATTTTGTTTCATTATCCTAATGGCTTCTTGAAGTGTATGAAACTATGTAAGGGAAAGGCTGCCATTGCAGTGCTCATCTGTCATAGGAATGCTCCAACCATAAGTGGCTAACATCTGGCGAGCTACATTAAAGTACTCAATGGTTGTGGCAATCATACTGTCATTCACTTTTAATTGTCCAACCAACTGATGTCTCTGGAATTTATGGCACTCATGCAAGCTCTCAAAATCAAAATATGCACTATGAAAGGATGTATTCACAATGCTCACCTCATGACAAGTAGCTTCATGTGTGTTATCATCTCCACACACATCAACATCTGAGGTACTTTTGCTAAGCACCTCAACAAATGGCTCATCTGATAAAGTGGAAGTTGCTACTATATCAATCTCCTCATATGCTCCCACCTCCCATGTAACTGTAAGTCCCTATAAGTCGCGATCCTGGGACCTGATATCCATAAATGAATTTTTTTATTCATTTTCTAGAGTCTGACATGAAAAACCAGACTCACTGAAGCATAAGTCTGCATCAAGATTTGTATCCGTAGTACCCAAATCTTGAGTAGCAACACCATCCACATGAGAGCTATCTGGTGTTTTAGGCTGTTGCAAACACCACTCGTTGCTGTCATAAAAATCAGAATTGATAGAGCTCGTATTTTCCATGCAATCCTCATATTTGACACTCCCATCTTGTGTGTCAACACTGGAAGTGACACCAACAGCATCCTCCGCACTTACCTTGACATCAACACCATCATCAAGCTCGAACAAGAAACTGTTGTCATAAAATTCAGTACTTTATCACTGTTACGTTAATGTCTACCGATGGATGCAGGGCTGCCATCAATGGTGGATATCATGTCATTAGCTTTCGCATGATCACAAGCTCCTATCTCATGAGAATGATGGGACTTCATGCGGCTGTCCTCAAACAAATCAAAAATAACATCATGCCTTTGTGAAGAGTCTCCTTCATCTTGCGTATAAGAAATACTAGTGGTTGCTCCACTGAATAAAGGATCAACTTCCACATCCACCTTCTCTCTCATTGTTTCTTTTGCATGGATAAAATCATTCAAATTAGAGCTTGCTTTTTCCTTCTTCACAAACAAGGGATCCAAAATCTAGGGATGTTGTAGAAGCCCTGATAAATTTCTATTGTAATCCTGAAAGGTCTTATTGTAATCCTACAAGGCATGCATGAGCTTGGGCATAAGAACCTATATGGATTTTGTTGACCTTGTTTTACCCATGATTTACACAACACCTCTGTCAGAATGCAACACGCCTCTCCCACGGGATGGCAGGAAACCGCTCTAATACCACTCTAAGAACCCTTGCAGGTTCTAACTTCACCAACCCACTGAATTGATATGCAATGATATATTTGACTGATTGGTTTGGAATAAATATGCAATTTTTAGAATTTATTAAATGGATTGCCAGGCAAGAATTAACTCATGTAATTTTCTTAAACTTTCAAAAGTATTGCCAGGCAAGAATATAAACTTTGCAAGAAATAACAAACTGAAATAAAGTTCAACTATATGAGTGCTACAATTGAATTTTATTATTTATATCTTCAAGTCTAAGTAGTCGATCCTGATTCTGGTTCGGATCCGCATCTGGATTCGGATTCGGGGATTCGACAAAAAAAAATTGGGTCAGATCCTAATTCCGCGGGTATATATAGACATTTTATATATATATATATATATATATATAAAATCAAAGATTCCATACATGTAACATGTCAATGCTCATTCATCATTAGTTTAAAACTTCAAAGTTCAAACATATAATGATAATAATAAGTTAGAAGCATGATTCTCATAAAATGATAAACCCATAATTGTCAATATAAGATTATATCAGATTCATACTTTGTAAAAGTCTCAAAATGTCATTACATGCTGAAAATTTAAATCACAAGTCATATTTCCTAGTTTAGTTTGACTTCATTTTAAAATAAAAATAGAAATAAAACAAAGTGGGCTAGTTTTTTAGACGCCCAGAATCACAGATTCCCGCAGATCCTCCTGGATTCCACCCGGATTCCAGCAGGATTCCGGAATGGAATCTGAATTCGATGAGAATCTGGATTCCATTCCGGAATCCTGCTGGAATGAATCCACAAAGAATCTGGATTCCATTCCGGAATCTGGACGGAATCCAGGAGGAATCTGGATCACACTGGAATCAGGATCTGGGACTTTCTAGAGGGATCCAGTATCTTAGCTTCAAGTTCATATACAATGATAAAAATCTATTCATACTCGAAATTTACACCAACTCATTTCTAGTGAAATCTGGAATTAATAGCAAGGTTAAAAAGCTTGAAATCTGATCAACAATGCCTGCAATAATGAACCTACAGGTCTGCAATAGATGAGACTTCAAATTTGTTTCAAACCCTTGATATTTCTTCACCAATAAACCCAATCATGGCCTCTAAGTAAAGTCATTGCCATTTGCACAATTCACTGGATATTACACCAATTCAAAGTGTTGAAAACTATGAAGAATCACCAATTCTTCAAGCTGAAACTTCTGAAACTCTTGTCTCCAAATTCTCTTCACGGAACTCAATAATATCAAATGCATAGAATGAATTGATTTCTCCCTTTGAAGGTATTTATGAATCTCCAAATAACAATTGAGCTTGAAGCTTTAAGCTTACACCCCATATAACTTATCATGTGAACTTGTTGCAAGTTTGAAATATAATATTTAATTATATTCTCCTCTTTTTGATGCACACATTAAAATATAAAGTATACTTTATTAAACACTTATATCTCCTTTTTAAATAACACTTTATCACTTATTATAAAGTATACTTTTAAAATATTTAAAACTCCCTTTTAAATAAAGTTCACTTAAATCATAAAGTTATATTATATCATTGTGATGCACTTTATTAAATGACTTTTAAGTCATTTAGTAGCCCCATTCACATGAAGTGAAAATATAACTTTAAAATTGCACTTTATCTTTAATTATTAATAAAGTATTACTTTATTAATAATTAAAATAACATAACTCTAAAAAATAATCATTAATTCTTGTTTCCGTCTAAACCTGGGAGTTAACCATTGTATTCATTGTGCATCGACCTGCCTCACTAAAAATAGTAAGGGTCCCTCTCTAACATCCACTAACTTACTATAAATAGTATGTCCCTGAAACTGAGCCAACTGACGAATGAGTTAATCATTATGCATACCATGAGTCTAGCTACCCCTGCCAGAAATAGCTCTGACCATAATTTGATTTACTATAAATAGTAAGTCCCAAACTGCAAGCTCTGTCAATGTCACCACAACTCCATACTGCTAGCAAACTGCTCAGGTGCCCTACTAAAGATAGAAATTCTGACTTACCCAAAATAGACACTTACTATAAATAGTAAGTGGGTTGATCTGACTCAAACGAAGAGCACTCCTGAGCATCCCTAAGCTCAGGAGTGGGAATTGTCCTCCAACTCTGCCAACTCGACCCTCTAAACAACTCCATTAGCCTATGAGGATCAAGAAATAGGCTAATCCTCTGAAAGATGACACTCATGAAAAAGGGGACATTACACTCTTTATGAACCTGTAATTTTGTTATGAATCAGTACATCATTGTGAATTCTGCCATTCGGATATGAATCCATATATCTTCATGAATCTGAATTTCTTATATGAATCTGTTTATCCTTATGAACTTGTATTTCGGATGTGAATCTAAATGACATCTAGTATTGAGCATTAACTATGAATCTGTATAGCAAATATGAATTTGCAACTTATATGAATATGCATAATAGTTAAAACCATTCTTAGAAATATATGGGGGTCATAACACCTAGCCTTTAAACATTGGGCACAACTATACATACTCAAGGAGCTGCCCTTTTGTGGAGTATTACTTATTCATTACTTAATCTGCAATGATAAACTTGACGGATAATAATACTGTAAATCTCATGTATAGCGAATGATTCTTTGGTTGGGCAGCCCTGATCATTATATAAGTATGACAGCATGTCATCAATAAGAATGTTGTATCATCTTTCTTGAAAAAATGGATTAAACCTGATCAGATAAGTTATAACACGTAACAGCATTTGGGAAGAGCTCATTTTCTTATCCTTGGAAGGAAAACAAAATGAAGGTGATAAAATCAATCATATCAATAATGAATTATAATAGTTGAGAACCTAGGAAGTCGAGTTCGGCTAGAAGGGCCCCCGAACTAGGCCAAGTTCAAACTGGTCTGTGGTCCGGGTCTAGTCCGCCTGTGGGTCCGGGCAGGGTCCGATCCACAAGACCAAGTTCGAACCACCCTGCGCACAGTTCGAATCTGGGCGAATTTCATGCAAAACGGCAAACGTGGAGCGAACTTTGACGAATTTTCGCCCACGGACACAGTTTAAGTCATTTGTTTTGGCATATTTTATAAATTTTTGACATCCACAACCCAAATTTTTGACATCGCTGAACTTGGGCCCACTGAAAAATAACTCTTGATGCCTTTATAAAAATAATTAAAGTCGGTTGAGCTGCCCCTTGACCCTGTCTTGAGGGCTTTGCCCCCAAACCCCCATTTAATAATTTGGGGTGGAAACTGCGCCGATAAAAGTGGGTAAAAATTAACCTTCGAGTCTTATTAGGCTCCATATAGACGATGATGATGATGAAGAAGAATATGAATAAATTATTAATCCATTAGTTGAACTTCAAACAATGATACTTGAACTGATGTTATGATTTAATTTTAATGTTTTGAATCCTTGATTTGAACTTGCACTTGAAGTATATGATGGTATGATCATGATTCATGATGGTATGATTACAAGCATTTTTGTTGTTTAAATGTTTTTATGATACTATCTGACATTCTAATCTTAACTCATGCTTCTTGGCTACATAAATATGTATATATATATTAAAAAAATGTACATAATTTTGTACTAACGAACCCGAACACAAACCCCTTTTCAAAATTTTGTCGTACCGGCGAACCGGTCCTTCGAACTTGAACCCAAACCCAAACCCAAACCGGCATCCTAGCTGAGAACTATTGGGAAGGGACTCCCCTTAGTTGGTCATAAACCATTAAGAACCATAGATAATTTGCATATGCCAATGAGTCGCCATTCTTAAGGTCATTGGACCACTATTGCCAAGTTGGACAATAAGTCATGTTAAGGTCGGGGAAGACCGAATGAGTCTTCAAGGATCAATATACAAGTAAGGTGGTGATATTAGCAGCCCGAACTACAATTCTTGCATTAATAAAACCTTGGCCAAGGTGGTGCTATGCAATGGTGTAGTAACCATTAGTCACATGAACCAGTAGTACACGTCTAGTCAAG
This sequence comes from Thuja plicata, assembly GCA_018584345.1. NCBI lineage: Eukaryota > Viridiplantae > Streptophyta > Pinopsida > Cupressales > Cupressaceae > Thuja > Thuja plicata. The sequence continues at coordinate 4,653,822 of MU224858.1, forward strand.
GTCATTCTCATAGGCATGGAAGTCTATAGGGCGTGACTGACTAAGATGGTTGTGGCTTCTAAACATCTAGACTCAGATGGCAATAAGACTGGATCCCGTTTCTGTAACCCTCGTGTAGGGCCAAGCCGCTTCTAAAAGGAAGTTGTAAAGCATCTCATGACGCTCTCCCTCTCCCAGGAAGACATCAAGAACAAATATCAGTAAAGGAACAAAGCACAACCATTTCATTTACAAGTTTTTGTTATCTCTTGCATACAGTTAGTTAATTCAATTATTCAGTTAATTTCCTTCTCTGATGAATCTATTTTATACTGTTAGGTATTTAATTGTCCTATGAAGGCATTTTCTCTAAGTTGCCGATTCGGGTTCGGGGACGGATTCGGGCTCGCGAATCCGGTTTGTGGATTCGTGAAAAAAAAAAAATTCCGTTTGGGTTCGTAGGGATTCATGTGTGTATATATATAATATATATATTATATATAAAAATAATAAGAGAAATATACATAATTCTAAAACAGTATACATTCTAAAACATATATATCATTTCAATGTTTCATAGTATAAATCTATATACAGTATACTTGATCATTGATCTATGTTCACAATTCTAAAGAAAATCAAGACATTGAATTACTGAATTACAAAATGCAAACTCAAAATATACTTCATAACTTCATTAAAATTTGAAACATGATTCAATGTTCATCAATCATGAAAGTGTTCATCAATCATCAAATGGTTTATCAAAAAAATCCGTATCAATGGGCTCTCCAACAGCTGCAAGTGGCTGATCAATATCATCACTAGAACCAAAAACGGTTCCACTAGCACTAGAGGGTATTGTGTGTGTCTGATCATCATCATCCAAATTAGCCAAAGTGGATCTAGCAAGATCCTGAATGGTCATATCCAAGTCAACATTCTCAGGTGCTACATCCCAAAGCTTCTCTAGCCCCTTATATTTTGGATCCTTCCGTGCCACGAGGCGCAAGTTGTTATGAACATACACCAAGTCTTCTGCTTTCTTTGCAGCCAGCCGGTTACGCTTGACTGAGTGGATAAAGAAGTACTCCAATTCCGCTCAGCGGCAGAAGAGCTCGCAACCTAGAGAGGAAACCAACAAAATTAAAAAAATACAAGATAAATTCAAGAATGTTAAGTGTTAAATGTACAATGCAAGTGGCAAAAAAAAAGGAAAAAAAACTTAAAAACTTACTTATGATAGAATCTTTATTGCAAGAGGTTGGAGGTACCTATAATCTTGCCCATGAAGGTACCACCATTTAATAGCATCCATTTTGCTTTGGTCATTGACAGCAATAGAGTCAAAATCCCTTCCGGAGACA
>MU224858.1:4687546-4699563 GCA_018584345.1 Thuja plicata
TTGGCTGTGAATCGAATTTCATTATTGGTGGGCGATATACATTCTTCCCAGCTTGCAGATTTTGGCGAATAAGAAATTCAGACTGTCGTGAGTTTGCTCTAGGGCAGCTTTGTAAGTGGATGGAGACAGCATTGCTGGTGGAAGCAAACCGCAGTCACATAGCAGTCAATGTGTAGAGGCTACGTACAATGTCCAGACTTTGTGGACAAAGGGAAACAGCTCGCGGCTAGCATGCAGAGCCGTTAACATGACTGTGCAGCCTGTGGCCAGCTAGCAAGGAGGAAAGTTAGTGGAGGCATTACAATATGCCAAGGAAGCATTTCGATTCAAGTCCGCTGCAAACGAAATGGTATTTTTTGAATGTACTCAATCAGTAGTTGGTTTTAAGATTTTGCTAAGTCATTTGGTATTGGCATTATTTAATTTCAGAATTCTATTTTGCAAAATACAAAAAGTATATTCTGATTTGTCCAAGGGAGTTAGCATTGTTATTGAAGAAAGTGCATGTGAATTTGGGATTTAGCAAAAGACCAGATGTTTCAATAATAAATATGCTGGAAATAATGATGTTCTTGGATTGAAAATTATATTTTAAAGTTGATTATATAAATAAGGAGATACGTTCTGGCAAAGTTTATTACTTGTGGTTGCAAAATCTATTAATTCATAGCAGAGCCAGGTTGGGCTCATTACTCATACCCTTTGCAATGAGATCACCATTCTCTTGACAAATGTACATTGCCTTTGAGGTAAACTCCAATGTGTTGCCCTCTTGTGTAAGCTGAAAAACTGAAAGCGGATTATGTGCAATCTCAGGAACATAAAAAAAACATTGTTCACTATTCCAACACCCCAATCAATATCACCTAATGAAACAACATTCACAAGCTGATTTCTTGTTGTCAAGAGCCAATCATATGGTGGGTCACGAAGGGAACCTAGAACCATGTAGTCAGGTGAACTAGCAATGTGTTCAGATGCTCCTGAATCAAGGATCCAACCAATGTTCCAAGGTGCATGGGTTATGATCAAGGCATGACCCTTTCCCTTGTAACTAGGGGAAGTGTCATCATGTACCTTGTTCTCATGTTTGGTTAAAGAACTAGTTATGCTCCTTGAGTAACTCCTTTAACTCGTGGATTTCCTTTTTGTAGCAATGCTCTTCAATATGGCCATCTTTCTTTAAAAACTACATTTTGGTCTCTCCTTAGGATTGGACTCTTTTGAAGAGGCAGTTTTGATGTTGGAATGCTCATTGGATTTGGGCTTGGGTTTGTTCTTTTTCTTCCCTTTCTCTTTGGGTGTAGTGGCAACTAATGCATGAGACTTTATGACATCATTGTGACGGAGCTTGGATTGTTCCCTTGTCAATCTTTCACAAAAGGTCTCAAAAGATGGCATAACAAATTGCTTACCCAACCCATCCATAGTGGCATAGAAAGAAGTGGCAAGATATGAAAAGACACATATCAATTTTGACAAAATCTAAAATACGCCTTCCTTATCAGTCTCATTCTTTTCCGCATCAGGCTAATTGAGAACACAAGGACTTAAACTTGACCAAATAGTCCTCAATAGAAGGAAAAGTATCAATAGAAAGTGATGCTATCTCAGCCTCTAACTTCATAGCTCAAATATTACTAAACCAATTAGATCTTTAAGCTTATCCCACACTTTATGCGGTGTAGTGCATTCTTCAATATGAAAGAACACAGATTCTGAGATGTGCATGGCAATCAAGCCCATTGCCTTGTCACACTTGTTCCAATGTGCGAATCTCTCATATTCTTTGGTGAAAGTGGGTTGTTGTTCATTCAACATGGACCATAATCCATTGTGTGAATCTCTCATATTCTTTGGTAAAAGTGGGTTGTTGTTCATTCAACGTGGACCATAATCCATTCGACCAAAGTAAACGTTGCATCTTAATCGTCCATGTGTGATGGTTATGAGGAGTGAGAATTTCAAACCCTGACTCAGCAGTGTGAGCAACAACAATTTGTGTAAAAGTAACCAAAAAAAATGAAGTAATTTGCACTTAAAAATTCTTCGGATATGTCAAATAAAATTAGTATATGGGGTTAAAAAGAGGCAACCTGTTTTTAAGCAAAAATTTTGTGGGGCCCTTTTTTTGGGCTAGGGAGTGATAACCGTTACATTGTCGGGCCAGTCCCGCCAACCAATCTCAACGTCACACCACAAAGTCCGAGCTTAAATCAACAATCTGCCACATGTCAGGTTTCCAAAGGCCAATCCAGATAACTCTATGACACGGGTTGAAATCTCCTAGAGGCATGTTAATGTTGAATTGGGTAAAATTCATAATTGAATGTGTTATACACCAATGCATTTATAGTATACACAAATGGAGAAGGTTTGGTGTAAATACCAAGTAACTTTGATGCAAAAACCCCATAGGCATTAGATGTTCTAAAAATTAAGTGAATTCTCATAATCCAATTGGGTCCAACCCCAAGGGACAAGGATCAATACAAATAGCCTTGATGGAGGATCTCCTAGAGACATGTTAAATGTCAAAGCCTGGTAAATTGATGTAATTGAGTAGAGTATACCCCAACATGCATGGTGCAAAAATAACAAGGACCGTTAATTTAAAAATATTTCTGAGGCATTAAAAGTCAAAATAGAAAAATTTGCCGTAACTGGTTGGGGTTATATACTAGGGACAAGAGTGTGTACAAATAAAGGTTAACTTTGATGGAAGATCTCACTTAAAACTGTTCAATGTTAAATCGACTAAATTGCCAATACTGGATGGGATGTACCCAAATCCTCAGTTCAAATACATCGTAAATTTAAAAAAGGATTAACTGGAGACACTAAATTGGGTAAAACAGTGGAAAGAAGTCTACCCCAGTGAACAGGGCTCGGCGCAAATATTGGGTAATCGTGATCCCCTCTGAGACATTAAAAGCTGAAAATGGATAAACAATTGATCAGAGATATGCCACGTGGTTCATGCATTAAACGCTAAAATTGGGTATATAAAAGTAATTGAAAAGAGATGTGACCATGGTCGAGGCCAGATGCAAGTACAAGGTACCTTTGATGGAAGAGATGCCCCTCAGTTATTGCGCAACTGAGTAGTCAGAATGAAAATAAAAAGCATTAATGGATGTAAAAGAAGTTCGAATTTAAAGAGAGGTAAGATCTTTGGGCCATTTAATCTGAGAACAGTCAGTAGTACAGTGCACTCTAACCTACCCTATAGTCAACGTAGGGCTTGGGGGCTGGGTACCGAACATGACTTTAAAAAGGACATTTCCATCTTGGTCTCCACATATAAAACAAAAGTTTCGGAAAAAAAATATATATATATGCGCAAATTTTGGATCTAAGAGAGTGGTAACAAAATACCTGTGGAATGGAGGAAACTAGAGGCGATGCAGCGACGCGAACAGCATTCGCCTTCAAATAATATGGTGAAAATTGTTTTGAAGATATGGACCTGTATTTAACCTGATTCTCCGAAGCTGTCTTTCGCGGACGAGGAATAAACTTCGCTTTAGAAATGCTGAAATCGGCTTCCTGATAATATATGCCTTTCAGAGCACTTGCAGAAGACATCGTCAAGCCCTGAGCCGCCATTCCAATGATTTACAGGAGCAAATCCTCAGAATTTACCCTTATGAATTTGCCCTTATGAAGAAAGTTTTGTTTTTGTTTTCTTTTTTTTAAAATTTACTTGATTGTTTTTGTTTTTCTTTTTTTTTTTAAATTTACCTTGAATTGTCAGGCCAGCTCATGCTGTAACGGATAGAATACCGCTGCAGGTAAATTCATCTGTTTAAGATATCTGTGGTTGTTTAGTGTCTCTAAAGATAAATGTATTTAGGATTAAATACATGAAATTAAGATAAATGTCATTTTATTTTAGAAATAATTATTTTTAATAATTTGTAAAATGGAGAGATTTACTAATATCTGTTTTGAAAGGTTTAAACAATGTTTTATTAGGGTTTTGTATTTTTCCTTGAAAGTGGTTGTCACTCTCATTTCATATTATACTATATCTTTGGTACATAAAAATTCTTAACTTTTTATATTTATTGTGGATTTTTAATGTCATTTTTTACATGGCATTAAATTGTAATTATTAGGCAATTTTTTTTTGTATTGATGATTTAGTAGCTCTATACAATTGCTCCATGGAACAAGCAGTCCTAAAAATTTGTGCTCAAGGTCTTCTACACGAAAAGAAATGTGATCCTCCAAATTTTGTTTAACATATCACTAAGTTTGGCAGTGCATGTAAATGGTAAATAGTTAAAGCACTTTACTTTGATATAGGTTATTGTGTTGGGAGGACTCCCACAAAAAGAATGTTGCAAGAGTGGCTTAACAAGCATTAGGCTCTGGAATGGTAGGTTTATTTCAATGGTGGCACTCCCCTTGGAAAGCCAGACCAACCACCTTGATGAAGTCGTGGGAGCTTATCTAGGGTTAAACCTAGCTCGCCAGCTTAATTGTAAATGGGTTTGGCTTGAAGGATATTCAAACAACATAATTCAATGTCTTAATGGAATCTACAAGCATTCTTGGACCATTGAACATTGGATTAATTTATCATAGGATATAATTTGTACATTTGAAAAATGTATTATTTCCCATACCTACCGGGAAGCCAATATGGTGGTCAATTTCTTTGCAAATAAAGGGGTTGCAGTTAAGAAAGAAAAATGTGGCATAGGGGTGACAAGCTGGAGGATGATGTCATTGTGCTTCTCAAGTATGATATTTAATTCACGAAAAGGGAATTAATTACCTTTCCTTTCAGTCATTTCAATGGATGTACTCTTGCAATGTGTCATCATACCATTTATTTGGTATTTCATAATTTCCAAGAAAGTTGTTCGTGTGAGAAGATTTTTGTTGGCTCTCAGATTTACTCCCTGCACACTTTTTGAGCATTTTGGAGGTTTGCAAGGCTTTCTATTTTATGCTCTACTACTCTGTGTTTAAACTCTACAAGCTTTGACATGGGGGTTGATAGGCGTTGTGTGGAGCCTATAAACTATGACCGCTTGAGGAGGAAACCAACCATATGACGTCTTTTGGTGAGAGGAGGAATTACCCCCCTTTATTGAGAAACTTTAAGGTTTGGACCCGAAAGTCACAATTTTTTTTGCAAAGGGATGGAAGGAAGGGAAGATGTCCCTTTTTGGAAGGAATGTGGTTATCGAGGAGAATCTTATCTCTAAGATCACATGAATGTCCACAGAGGGCTTGAGATTTTATAGAGATAGAAAATACTCAGACCTCGCGGTGAAGAAATTTCCTAAAATAGAGAAGGAACGTGAGGACCAAGTTAGGGTTTCTAAAAGCAGCTATGAGACTTCAAAAATCAAGCTGGTTTGGAGGCAAGTTCTAAAAGTTGTCATGGAATATATCACTTTGGATGGTCATTTTACTAGAACCTTTGGCCACCACTTTGTTCTTCTAAATCACTTCAAACACCAAGTGAGGGTTTCTTTCCATTTTTATTTATTGTCTTCCCTCAATGCTAGCATTAAGGACTACCAAAAAAATCTAGTCAAGAATCTGGTTCCTCATGAAGGTCTTCTAGTTTTAATTTATGACCATTTCAAAGCCCTCTCTGCACCCTCCAATATTATCTCTATCTCAGAGGGGGACGACATGAGTGTGTATGATTCTGATGAAGAAGAATGGGACTCATAGATGGAGGAGGAGGATTATACTCCCAAAAATTCTAAAAAACCACAAAACCCAGCATTAAATCTGCTATGGGGGGTAAAGGTATGGGGAAGGGCATGGATTTGTATGTTTCCCCTACTAGTGGCTCTGACAAATGGAAGGGCAAAGGAAAATTTATATCTCCTACTGAGGAGAAAAGAAAAGTTAAAGGGAGGAAGAATGTTGTGGGGAAAGACAAAGGGAAGGTGGTGGCTATGGATTACTTGCTCTGTGAGACTGGGAAAGACATTTTTGGGTCTTCCCTTGTTTCTAATGATTCTCTCTCATCTCATCCTGCTACTCATGGTGATGAAAGAAGTAAGTCCCCTGTGGATTTCAATATAGATTCTCATCATCTCAAGCCCGACAAGGAACACTTAACAGATGTTATGGGTATGTCCAAAGATAGTGTCATAGATTTCTTAAGCAATTTTGAAATGGGTTTTTCATGTAATCAAAGACATACATATCAAGAAAAAGGGAATGAACAATAAAATGGAGGAGATGAAGTCTGTTGGTACTAGTAACATGCAAGACTCTACTGTTAAATATTTGTGGACTTAGGAGGAGAACAAGTTGGTGGTTGATTGCCTCCAAAACACTTTGGTGGCCATAGAGAAGTTGAAGAAAGACCAAGAAAGAAAAGTTGTAGAGATGAAAGAAAAACTCAAGAACATCCAGGATACCTTGAAGACTATAATTAATCTTAGCCAAAAGTTGTTAAGAATTCTACTAAGTGCATGAACTCTATGGTGGACAACTTAGAAATTGTTCAACAAGATAAACTAGTTGTGGAGCTGGATGTGGACAAAGAAAAGGGTCAGGAGGTGTCTTCAAGGCCAAGTCAGAGAACTAGAGGCAATTTGAAGAGAAATCTTGAAAAGGCCCCTCAAGATCTTCAGGAGCTTAAAAAGATGGCACAGAATGTGAACTGTCTTGAGGCGGAGGTAGTTGAAACCCTGAAGAATCTAGCCTATTCCTTGGTGTTCTTTGTTTTTTTGTCGTATTGTTAGCTTGTTTTTCACTAGCTTTTTGCTACCATCTATAATGTTTATCTTTAGGGAATCTTTTCTAATTCAAGTTTGTTATGTTCATTATTTTTTATGTTTTAGACCTTTTGTTAAAGGGTTTTGAGTCCCTTCAAAACCTATTTTTACCTTAATTAAAAATAAGCATTAGGCTCTCCATAAGATCTAAATTGATGCAATACAAAACCTTAGTAAAGGTTTTTTCTCTCTTTCATTTTCCTAAAGCTAGTCACGCAAAGGCTATCTTTAAACATGACCAATCATATGTTTGTGCATCTCTCTTGGTTTTTCAAATTTGGATGAGTGACTTTTCTGTCTTGAATGAAAAGACAACTTGTGTGCCTATTTGGCTTAAATTCTCAGGATTGCTTCTGCCATGTTGGAATTTTCTAATCACTATAGTGCCCTTTCTTACCAAGGACATTTATGTTGAGCCTAAGGAATTCTATTCATCTTGTCTCTAAAAATGTGTGTAGAGATCTTGATTCTAAGGACCAAAAAGATTATATAGATGTACAAATAGATCATTTACATCACACTTGGTGTGTTCTATACCTTAACCTATCATATACTACTTTTTAATGTCAATCATCTAATCATAAGATTAGGAATTATCATTTGGTTTCTCCAAATAACAAGTCCTCTTATTAGCCTATCAATTCTCCCTGTGCGAAAAATGATAAAGGGTGGAATTTATTTAGAAACTATAGAAATATGAATGTTGGTACTAGAAAAACCCATAAGTAATGCTAACCACTCGAGTGTTAAATCACAAATAGGGTGTCATAGAGCCCTTGAGAAAGGGGGAAAGAGGTAGCTCCCTCTAAGAATGAGACTTCCAATCAGCCTAAATTATTTTTTATGTTGCAACCACTATATGGTTTATCTTCATGGCTAAAGAAATTGTCTATTCTCCTCCTCCTCCAATAGGTTTGCATCATTATCATCATTTTCATGGGTGCCTAGAGGAATGAAAATTTTCTAACAAAAAGGTAGATGACAATTCTCAACATTCAATTGGATTTTTTTTCTCAATACAAGGTTTTGTAAAATCAGTATCATTTGCTTAGAGAGTTGGATATATATGAAATGCCCCTTCACTCTTGTCAATTCAAGTTTTTTCTTCTAGAATGTTTGAGGTCTTGTTGACCTCTCTAGGAAGCATGTGATGAGGGATTCTCATAAAAAAAATAAGCTTTGGATGTCCTCTATCTACAAGAGTTTAAAATTAGTACTATTTTCTTTTATACTACTACATGTGTTATTTGGTCATCTAGCTCATTTTTTTTAGTAATTACAACATAGTTCATGGAGGGGTTGTCACCTTCTCTTTCCTAAGCGGCAACAACATGTCGTCAATCACAATTGTGACCCCAAAAACCAAATGATTTGGACCCTCTTAAATCTTGAAAATGCCTTTGTCATTAATATTTATCATTCTAATGATGTTAAGAGATCCCTATTGTGGCAAAGATATTGATTCAATACTTTCTACAACTTGGGTTATGTGCAAGGACTTTAATATAATTGAGAGGGCATATGATAAAGATGGATCTTTGCCTTTGCATTGAACAAATAGTGAAAGAGAGGATTGGTATTACATTTGTAATAAATTGGACCTTTTTTATCCCAAAAATTGGATGCAACTACAATCATACACATTGATTTATATGGAATAATTTTTTGGTTGGTCTTTAAAATTATTAAGCACCTTGATCATGCTATGATTATTTATTAGTTCTTTTACATTCCTAGTTTTTTCCCTCTTTAGGTTAATCCTTTCTAAAATTTACTCTTTTTTCCCATTGCCCCATCATGTTTTGTATTAAGAAGTACATTGTTGCTCCTCGGGCTATCAATTCACAATTTTACTTTAATACTTTTTTGTTGACTCATCAACCCACATTGGCCCATCTTTGTCAAGTGTGGAATTCAGATAGTAGACCTTCACAATTGACTATGTAAATTGATTGGTGGAATAGGTACATTAGGTGCACTTCTCACTTTTGACTTATGGATATGACAACCATCAAGCTAAAAAATTTCATTATGCATATGAGGCTTCCATATCAAATCTCTCCCACACTACAATTGCAATTGAAACTAACCCCTTTTTTCCTTTAATATTATGGATAGGTGGGTTGCAATATCATAAGAATATTGTTGTTGATCATTCTGCTAGAGACACTCATATCAAAGCCAAGTCACATTGGTGAAAGTAGGCTACCTAGCTTCGAAAGAGTTGTTTCAATATTTCAAACATTTTTCCAAGCTTGTCATACTACTCAAGGCACCAAATAAATTAAAGATTGATAGAATCCACTAAAGGAACTTCTAGATATCCTTTGGGATTTTATGAAGCATTATAAGCATGTATGCACGCTAAAAAAATTATCTTGAATGTGACCATGAATTGCAAGAATATCTCAAGGTTGTTCATTTTTTACTTTGTTTTTCTCAACAAACTTTCTACAATCAATTCCTCTCCATTTTTCATCCATGCAAAGTACTATTTACTATAACTAATGAAAAATCTTTTGGCTATGATGGTTTCCCTTATGAATTATACAAGACTCTTTGGGATTATTTTGGGAAGGATCTTCATAATTTCTATCTTGAATCCTTCCTTTCTAATTATTTAAGAAATGTTATTAATAAAGAAAATATAAATTTTTTACTTAAGTCTAGTGATTTCAAGGACATATGTAAATAGAAACTATTCACTTTACTCAATGTCTCCTATAAAATAATTGCTAAATCCCTTTCTCTAAAGTTGTGTAATTTTCTTCCTTAGATTATGCATCCCAAGAAAATTAGCTTAACTAATTCCAGATGTATTCTAGATGTTATTATTGTGGTGTGAAATGGAATGTGTGTGATGATCTTAGCAATAACTCATTTTCATCAAAATTGATTTTGCTAAAGCTTATGCTTGAATTTAGTAACATTTTATCCTCATAATGCTTCAATATTTAAATTTAGTCCTCAATTTATTCAGTAAATTTATTTTCCCTTCGTTGATGCTTGAAATTTTCTCACTATTAACAACGATCAATCTAGTGTTTTTTGCCTCTTCAAATCTATCTTCCAGGGGTTCCCTTTAGCTCTGGAATTGTATGTGCATATTGTTACACTACAATACAATAGGCAATTAGCGCCTAAAATAGTGTTGGATTTTAGAGTATTTTTGTGCTTGAAATGATCCTTTGTGCCGATGCAAAATTCGGCACCCAAGTGCCTCCAGCATTCAGTGCCTTTTTTTGCACCAAGTTTTGCATCTCCTTTGAGATATATGTTGCACCAGATTTTGCGTCAAAAAATTTTGCTTCATGTATAGTGTCGAAAATAGCTTCTTTTTTGCTTCCAAATTGATGCCATGTTTTGCTTCCATTATGATGTGCTTTTTGGCCTCGACTTTTTCTTCCATTATGGGGTCCTTTGTTATTTCCAATTTGAATTCTAATTTTTATTCTTGTGTTTCTTCCAGGTTTACATCTGATTTTGCTTCCCATTTTGCTTCTAATTTTGCTTTCATTTTTTATTCCAATTTTGATTCTAGTTTTGCTTCTAGTTTTGCTTCCCATTTTTTTTTCCAATTTTTCTTCTGGTTTTGTTTCCAATTTTGTTTCCTACATAATGCCAAGTTTTGCTTCCAAACTTGCTTATGATTTGCTTCTAGTTTGGCTTCTATTGTTGCTTCTTTTTTTGCTTCTAAAAATTCTTCTTGTTTTGCTTCCATTTATTTATTTAATATATATTATTTCAATTAATTTAGTCTTATATTTAGTGATATTAGAGCTTGGTGGAATCAAACCACAATCCTCCCGCTCGTAAAGCAGGTACTCTTTCATTGAGCTAGTGCCCTTTAAATAACAAGAGTTGTGTGTAGTTGGAGTCCCTTCCTAATGTAAAAAATAATAGTTAGAACAATAAAAGAAGTTACAAAATTCATCATGCAATAAACATCATAGATGAAAACATTAGTCTGTAGCATTAGTATCTTCCTATATGCTCAAAAAACTTCCAATGAAATGAAATTGTCAAGTAGTTGATGGCTTTTGAGAGAGTTATTACTTCTTGTACTTTGAAAAAAGAAAGCTTATTAAAATTAGGGTGCTCTAACAAAGGTGCACCCATGATCAAATTAACATTGATGAAGCAAGAACATTATGCTTCACAATAAGATATGATGTACAAATTTTCTTTTTAACATGTCTACAATAGCAAAAGATTGTTTCTCATGTTAGATAGAAACATTGGGCTTGGTTGAATCAGAGAAATGCTTTAAAATATAAGAATATATATTTAGAACTAAGCAGTCACCGCCAACCCATTTACATCATTGTATCAATATCGTCACGAATATTCAAATTTACTTTATTAATTATTTCAATATGACATTGCCAATTTTGAAAATCAACACATTATCGTAGAGATTTGATCAAATGCAATTCAATCAACATGTATCAATTTACATGTGAGAACTACAACATTTAAATGAAAATAAAAATGTAGAATTGCTACTTTAAATCCAAGAATTGCATGTTCTTCAATCTGTAGGATATGTGCTAAATGTGAAGAGAACAATAAACAAACAATAGTGAAAGGACAATTATCATTGACATCACAAAAAGTTGAGCAAGGAAAACTAGATTATATATCCAACCAGTTCAGATGCACAAAATTAGCTTCATGTGCAGATAGAAAATGTTGAGAACTTAAGCAACTGAGGAGGTCATGATTAAGGAGAAAAAAATTGTTGTTCAAATTCAAACATTAAAATAATGGAGAGGTTATGGTATTCTAGATTTTGTTCTAGCTAAACAATTTTCCTGAAACGTATGAAGCAAAAAATAGAGACTTTAATTGTTTTTGATTACGGTAAAAGCAGGTTTTGAAGGGAACCCCGAAACCCTTTAACAAAACATAGGAAGGAAAGGATAAAAAAGCCCCAACAAACAACAGATTGTCCCAAGGAGGGTACCAATCAACAGAGGGTCACAACCCAGATTTTACATTAACAATTTCAAAACAAAAAGCAATAAAGCAGCTGGAAAGAAAACAGAGAAGAAACCCGCCAGCACTAAAATCAGAGAGATTTCAGAAGGCTTTCAGCTTCCACCAGCTGACTCCTCATTGTTGCCACATTCTCTTTCAGCTTCATAAGGTCTGGGTCTTCATTCTTTTGCACCTTTGATCTAGTACGAGTTCCCGGACCCGAGTGCTGGGAGGGAACAGGGTGATCTGCAGTATCTTTGTTGTTTTCCAACCAAC
>MU224858.1:4699618-4733640 GCA_018584345.1 Thuja plicata
ATTTCTTATTTTTGCCTCAATATCATCATTAACAGAAACATTGGAGTTTTGGGAGATATCATTCCTGATAGTATTGATGGTATCTTCAATAATAGAGCTTTTGTTCTCCAGTTTAATGCATCGATTTTTAAGCTCCACCAGATCTGACTGAACCCACTTATCCAAATTGTAACTGTATATAGATTTATTTTTAGCAATTTCCAAAGGAGACAAGATAGTAGTTCTTCTCACCTCACTATCCATCCTGCGGATGTCAGATTGGAGAGAGTGAAAATTCCTTCCCGTGACATTTCTGTTTGTGTCCTGTTTCCTGTTATCCTTCTCATGACATGGGGAATTATACGGCTCAGAATTATACTCTTCCAGATCTTTGAAACTGTTATGATACTTTAATTGTTATCTATCATTACTTTTCGTTGTATGACAAAGTTGAAAGATCATTATAATAAATGATACTAAACCTATAGGAAATAAATGTGAAATCCGTATATTTTTAAGATATTGTTATTACCTAGTCATGTCGGCATACTTTTATTATTGAGGACAATGTATATTGTTATTACTTAGTGATGAAAGCACAGTGACAACTACAACCATAATTATGTCCTTCAACTTACATGTGAAAGACAAGAAAGCATGTGTCGTATGCCTTAACTTGCAGGTATTGTTCCCACATAGATGTATTACAATGATGTAGACTCTAGAGAATATGATAAAACTAGATACAAATTAAAATGCATGGAGGAGAAACAGAAAGTGGCAATGTAATCTAAATGATTCAAAAGTTATCATATTCTATTCTAATTGAATGACAATAAACAACCAAATAGACTATGAGAACTATAAAACAATTTTCTAAGATTGAACAAACAACAAAATATTGCAAAATAAAGCATCTCCATCCATATCCAAACTCCAAGTCTATGATAAAAAAAATAAAGAATAGACAATGAAAATAGTATGCATACCTTGTGTTTACGAGAAAAATCTTTAAGATGTGTCCTAAACGAAGAAATTTTCTCCATCAAAATATCTATTCATATTTTAGTGACATTATCTCCAAGCTACTTGTATTGATCATGTAGAACAGAAAATTATGAATGATTAGACATTATAAATCAATGTTGAAACAAAAAAAAATCAATTCTATTTGAAGTCATATGCAAAACAAAGAATATGGTCATTGTATTTAGTTAAAACCCCCTTTTGCATGACATGTAAACAGATTCAAGATAGAAAAGAAATACAAAAGTGGCAGCAAAAGAAGATATCAAAAACTTCTAATAGCTGCAGGAACGGACAGTTGCTAAAATTGAAACTAAGAAGTTACTTTGTTCTTCCTTGGTTGTAGGAACAGTCACAAAATAGAGTTCGAATGGCTGCAGGAACAATAACGCATATCTACAAAATACACAAGACAAAGACCATAGTTATAGGATGACAATAAACAACTATAAGACAACAAGAAATATTGGAAAAATACTCTCTAAAGATGAAATAGATGCTACAGGAAATAATGAAATTTAGATTATGGATCAGCCAAGGCTACTAAAGGACATATATTTAAGTATTCACAATGCAAGGTGACAAGAAAAGATTAAGTTTGTTGATGCTACATCAAAACAAAATCACAATGGTGTCTTATTTACAGCTAATACAAAGATAAAAATAGTAGTGGTAATGGAGAAAATGTATATAATTTTAAATCATATGTTCAAGACATCGAAATTTATAGACATAGATTATCAAGTTATACAAAGCTACATGAAACAAAACAATAAGTTCTATCATAAGAAAAGTACTCATATTACAAATTTTCACTCTCAAGGGAAGACTCCTTGGCATTTCAAATCTTCAAAATGGATAAGGATTCTTCTTAGTTTGGTTTCGAATCAACCCTTCACTATGACTCTTCATAAAATCCAAGTTTCCTTTCACAAGGTCATTATGCCTCATAGGCTACAAACACCAATTAAGGGCTCAATGTTTCACAAGGATAACCCCACTTTAGAAATACCATACATAAATCAAATACATCATGTATACACCCTTGGAAACTCTCAAGAACTCTAATCTTCTCAAACCCTTATACACACACAACTAGGCTCATTCCCTAGTAGCCCTCGTAAATGACAAAATGGGAACTATGTGGTCAAAATGTGGTGCTAATCTTCCAACAACCTACACTCAATAAACTATTAACTAAGGGGTCAATAACCATCAAATTCAACTCAAAATTTGTGCAAAAAAAAAAAAACCAAAACTGTCTTTATGCTTCCTAGATGAAGCAAGTTTGATTCTTAGTAAATACTCATCAGATTAGCACAAGAATCAGTGACTAGATTGCTTCAAAATGAAAGATTCAAAATGAGCATGATTCATGAACTTGCATTCTTTGCTCTTAAATCATAGAAATGATATGCAAAATGAAACTAAGATAATGTATGAACTAGTATGAGACTAAATGCATATCTCATCTAGAAAATATAGCAAATACTAAGAAATTAAACTAAGATTAAGCTATCTAAGAACAATGCAAATACTATTCTAGTACGAAAATTCTCTTCTATGATGAGAATACTCTAGAATCAAAATTTCAATATAGTGTTACTCCAACAATGCATACTCCCTTGAACAAAGGAGAGCTACCCCTTATTTATAGAAATCTCCTAAAAATGGATGGTTGAGATTAAGAGGTGGAAAGAGAGTGGCTAAAATAAAAAGGTTAGGTAAGGTTTTGGTGGGAGTGAAGGAGATTAAGAGGCAAAAGGGATGAGTGGTTGAGACTCAATCCAAGAGAGGTTGATCTAAGTGATTTAGTTTTAATTGGTTAAAATTGTGTTTGTTGGGGGAGAATAAGGACAAAATTGGTAAATTCCCTTTTAATCAAAGATTAGGTGTGCACACCCATGTGTGAATGGGTTCATCTAATAAAATTGTAAGAACCTTTATTTAAGTGTGCAATGCATAGTGGTTAAATAAATTTTCAAGCTTGGATTAGAATTAAGTTGATTTGATTAAGGAACTTGGTTTAGTTCGGAAAGGGGGGGTTTCAGGATTTTGCTTGCATAATTAAGTTCTAGTATTGACTGCCTCAGATTTTAGGATTTTAAAGGCCAATTAATCAAATTAGGGGCTTGTTTACGGGAATTTTTGACGACCTTTCCAACAGGGAGAGAATTTTCATAGAATACTAGAGTACCAACCAAATTTCCCTGAAGAAGTTTACCAGAGAGAGGGCTCTCCTAACCTCCAAGAACCTGGTAGTCGAGTCACAACGATGAAGGGATAACTTAGTTGGATAGGTGACTATTTGTATTGGGGGCATAACTGGTTTTGACTCATCGACCTCTGGGACTTCACCAATAATGGGTTTCCTGCAAGCATTCTCTATATCTGACAAAGAAAGTATCAAAAGATAGGACATGGTTAGTATAAATATCTAACTACAATAATGATATACATTTCCTTAACATAAAAAAAAAGTCCTAGATAAAAATAAGTAACAGATACCGAGCATACTTATAACTGTCAATCACATATATATCAGTAGCGAGGTAAGATATTTTATCAAATCATTATAGAAGTGGAACATAGGACATAAGGAAGCATACAACATGAAAATTGTTCGTTAACTTCAGGATCAGAAACAACACAGGACATGGTGTTGAATGGTGTTCCTCATTATTTCATTAACTTCAAATCCAACATCACTTGTAGTTACACTAGTGGCTCTAGGGGAGCATTAATCTACTTTGAACTCTAAAGCAATATACCTAAAAGCATAAACTTGTATTACTTGTGGATAGCTAAATCATCAATTCTCTGACCCTTGAAATGGCGACGGACTTGTAATTTATAGACATCTTAACTACCTAGGAAACTTATCCTATGCAAGCTATTTTCATTATATTACAATATTTACAGTCGATACTACCTGCACTGTCAGAATCACCATAATATAATTCAATCTATTGAGAAAAAAAGTGAGGAAAGAAAGAGAGAAGCTTTGGGAAATCCTTCATCAAAAAGAGTGTCTTTGTACTTGTAGATGTGATGATGCTCTCTGGAAGACTTGGGCCATATGCCCCTATTAATGCATCTTTGATCCTTGGTCATGGAGTGGTGCTTTGTACGCCAGATAATAAATGTTGAAACAATGTCTTGGGACCTAGGAGATGTCTCCAGTGAACTTTTCTACTAACACTGACCCCTCGGGCCATGAAGGAAAACCTTGGGTTTGACAACAAGCAGTAGATAGTGATCGATCGGCTCGGGAGAGCTATCAACACTTATCACCATAAAAAATACAAAACTGGGAATCCAAGATTCTAGAATCCGGGAGCTTACGCTCAAAGAATAAGAATCACTCTGGAACTTGTCCTTGATGAGGGAATCCCTAGATTCCAAGAAATATTATTGGCCTTTGAAATTTTCCTATGCTTCCAGTATCTGGAGTATGCCTTCTTCTTCCACATCCTTCAAGCAATCTCGACAATCAAAATAACTTTTGAAGTGATCGTCAGCGTCCTTTACCTTCTCCTTTAACTTCACAGCCACCTTGGTAGCGTCATGGGATTTGAGCATAATTTTGGAGAGTTCCACCATTACAAAACTACTGAAATCTCCGCTAGGCCAGAATTAAGCCTCGGCTGCTTCGACAAACTTGCTAAGTATAGAATCAATGAGAGTATAAGTCCCAGGGT
This sequence comes from Thuja plicata, assembly GCA_018584345.1. Classification (NCBI taxonomy): domain Eukaryota; kingdom Viridiplantae; phylum Streptophyta; class Pinopsida; order Cupressales; family Cupressaceae; genus Thuja; species Thuja plicata. Next base: position 4,704,325 of record MU224858.1, read on the forward strand.
TGAGAGGTTCAGCCGATGTGATCTCATTGATAAAAGAAATATATTGGTCCAATGGGGTCTGGACCGCCTAAAGTTGTTCCTCCTGTACCCTTATCAGTTGTTTGTTGGTTCTGACTTTTAATACAAGTCTAGAGTACTGGGTCCTGAGGAACCCATGTGACTCATCCCCTAGGATTCCTGTTGTCACCACATTGTCCTCTCAAAGATTCAAAATCTCCACTAAGGCATCTTTCCATTCCTTGTATTTCTCAATCTCTCCCTGCCACTGAGGGATAGTGGCCTCCAATTGTTTCACTGCATCATGTGCCCAAAAGAAGTCTAGGAGAGACTCAAAGAGAAAACTTCTTATGGCCCCAATCTACTGGGTCATCTATTCCTCTACCATCAGCGCCTTCTTTTCCATTGTTCTCAACCCGTCAACAGCACCCTGAGGGAGTGGTGTCCTGAAAACTGAAGGTCCAGGTGTTTCGGAGGTGATGGGGTGCACTAAATATGTTAGGAGTCCGAAGATATTTGCATTGGTAACTTTCAACTCCTTTACCCTTTGGGACTATTTTTCATACCGGGCGTGGATAGCCTGGCTTGTTTTGTTCAAGAGGTCCAATTTCCCTTGTTGATTTATTTTGCCCAGAATTACCTCCATGATCACATACTCTTCGAAAAAAACCTTCGAGTCTTCCTTTCCTATTGGAGGGGTGGCAATTATTGCCACTATGTTTCCATCTGGGGCCCTTCGGGTGCTGTGAAGGGTGTGAGCCTTCTTAGGCTTCTTAGAAATTAGGCCTTTGGACAACATTTTAGCTAGTGATAGTGGGGTCGTGATGGTCGTCAGGGATTTTATTTTCTGGGAATCCACTAACCACTGCGGCTAGGCGAATGGCCCACCCATTATCATCCCCAATCTTGAGGTATCCCTGAGCTTCAATTCAGGTTCTCCCCTGGACACGTTTCCTTCTGTGTTGATGGGGTCTTCACCTTCATTTCTCTTCTCATTTTTTGCACCATCTCCCAGGATATCATTCATTGGTGGGCTAGGTGGTGGGTGTGGTAGAGGCAGTTCATTCATATCTACCTGTTGTAATATGGTTGCAACCTTGTTAGCCCCTGCATCAAATGGTGTCAGTGAACTTTGATCACCAACTGGGCTCAGAATCACTGCATTAGAGGGTATGGTCATTCCCAAAGGTTCAATTTCCTCTTCTATCGGCAATTGCTTCCTGACCGGATTACTTTCCTGTTCTTCTTGTATCCCTCTTTCTTCTTCAACCTCTTATGGTTGGTATACATCTCCTCCTTAGACTGCAACCTCTTCGGCCCCTATTGATTCCTACATGGGAACCTCAGTTTCTGGTTCCACCATTTATTCCATTATGTTATCAACCATATCTTGCAATTCCTCAAGCTTGCCCACCGGGAAGAAATCGTCAGCATTGATCTGTGCTATATCTGGGGGAATCTCCAGATGATATTATTTTTCAGAGGAGGAGGAGGAGAGAACTTCAACATCAGGTATGTTCCTAGGCTTAGGATCTGGGTTTCTGTTTCATGGGGGTCGCTCTGCCTTACGTTTCTTTCTTCTTTTGAGCGTCACCCCAGGGTCTGCGACTGTCGCAGTTTCTTCAGTCTCCGCTTCGCATGTTGTACTTAGAAAAATGGCCAAAGAGGGAGAATCTCTTGGTGGGGGACAAGAGCCTACTAGGGTAGCTTTGAAAATTAAATTCACTCCGGAGTTTTCTACATCCAATAGTTTCTAAGAATGTTCAAACTTCTCACCCAACTGCTCCATCAAGGGAGCTAAAATGGGGTCCCAGACCCAAGGAGGGGTGTTGACTTTCTTCTAGCCTTGGGATTTGGATTTCTCCATGGACCGGGAGCTTGAGGCTTCCAAAAATTGATTGTCCAGATGGACACTCTTCGAGCAAACCTTCACGAAATATGTGTGCTCCCGGGAGGTGAAGATTTTGAAGCCATTTCTTTCTTTCCTTTCCCTGTACCTGCAAACCGAACAATTGCTAATATATAAACATTAAAAGGATTTCAGGGTTCTGGAGGTCTCAGGCGTAATTTTTCTTTTCCACCTGAAACAAAAAAAATGTTAAACATCTTAAAAAGGAATCATGTGTCTGAAGATTGCATGTAATTTTAACACATAAAACTGTCCTTACGCACAAAAGAACGGGAATGATGACTGAAAAGGTTGCACGGGGTGAATAAGTCTGATTTCACTGACACACTTGACATTAACTTGAAAAGACAGTAACGTCAGTGACAAGATAGGTGGCCTTTCTACTGTACTCTAACACGCGCATGCCCTCTCAGTTAAGTAATGACATTTAATATACTGTTGTATAGGCGCGAGTGACATCAATGCCACTTGGGACAAATCATAAATGCTCATGTGTGGGAACTAATTCTGCCATTAAGATGGAAAGGGTGAAGGAGAGAGAAAGATTAACGACCTGCTAGTGAGCTGGCCTCTGCAACTGACATACTCATCACCTTGAAGCCCAAATTTGCATCAACCAGAATGGCGAACGTTCTTATTGGGTGGACATGGTTCTTAGACCTCGTAAAGAATTTGAAAGAAAGAATGGTCCCTATGAACTACCTCTGTAGAACCTTAACTGGGAAAATCTCTCATAAACGCAACATCATCTTAGCACACGAAAATAGAAATTCACAGACTCAGAAAATTTACAACCAGCTGAGACTACCAATGATGAGCAAAGTACCAAGACATTTACAAAGCCCAACTCTAACCTATAAGACATGACCAAGTATTTACAAGGAACTACCATGCTCCAAATACCCATATTTATAGAATTTACAGACTACAAAGCCAAACACAAATAATACTTATAGAAGATTTACAACCTAGGGAGCAGACATCTCCTCTTCGAGTCGAATGACTATGAAGGGAAAAGAGACACACCAAGTCCATGGATGACGATGTGCCAAATGACAGACATGACCTAAATGATGAGGGAAAACAAACATCCAGAAAACATGGAAAAGAAAACCAAACAGAAGATGAACAAAAGAAACAAAAATGAACAGACGAAAACAAAAAGGGATCACGAACAAAATGAGAGCCAACAAACCAAAAAACAAGCAACGCACAGAGAGAAAAAAAAATGCAGAAAAAAAAGCACAGGAGCCCAAGAGCCTACCTGAAACTTGAAATGCGTAAAGGGGGCACTGCACACAAGCTCATTTTATCACCTAAACGCTCCACAAGAATCATCGAACACACCTCTGCACCTTCTAGCTCAAACGTCTCAACTCAGAAAACAAATTGCTTTGCTCTCAAGATAATTGTCTAGAAGGTAATTATTTTGTGGTAAGTGTAAAAGTGACAAGGTAAAAGGCCTTAAATAATGCCTAGGAAAGCGCATTAGTTCCCAAAATTACTTACAAAAAAAAGCCGCCAACTGGAGTCCGGACCTCGGAGCACCTAGCAATCATTCATTTCCAAAAGAAAGAGGGACGATTGTCAGGCTCCGGAGGTTCGAAACCATCGGCTTTGGGAAGGAAACTCTGGGATCTAGATCCTGGAGAAAATGAAGGTCACGAAAGAAAGATAAAGACCAAGCAAGGGCAAGAGCTCGAAAAAGGAAGAAGCAAAACAAAGTAAAAGCAAAAAGAAAAAAGGGTGACCCGACATTTTGCACACAAAATGTAGGGACGACTATGCAAGGCATAAAAAATGGTGACTCGCTGGGACAAATGCCTCGTGCATTTGAGAACTTCCAGAACTCTGGTTGAAACAATGAGGATCTTTACCATCATTAGGGATGCTACGTCACATCGTGACTCTGGGAACCCGAGAAAAATTACTGTAATCGAGATGGTGACATTTTCCCAAGTTATGTGGTGTAGGCTTGAAAAAGAGGGGGGAAGGGGTAGATCATAGCCGGAGAAAGATAGAGAAGCCACACTAACATAGTAGAGATGGTGCCCGATGAGAGCCATTCCATTCCTGGGTTCCGGATCTTCCATCTACTCGGCTCATTTTTTTTTGAAGATGGGGGGGGAGGTGGTACTTCTTTCACCGGTGTACTCAAGATTAGCTTGCAACCATGGCAGTACTTCTTTCACCTCGTCACACTTTTGATTACGGAATGAGGAGGAAATATCTGGCCTGAAATGTGATCTTAAATTACCTTTTTAGGCACCTCTTGCAGAGAGTGACTGATCTATCCCCTTTCGACCCTTTTTTTCTTTTAATTTTGAGTTCTTTTCCTTTTCAAATCATCGGTCGACCTTTGTTCTTTTGAGGAGAAAATATCAATACCTAGACCCAGTGAAGATTATCTATCACCCTGCCTCGCGTTAAGAGTTTCCTAAATGAGGATAAGACCAACCTTTGTTGAACACATAGTTTCAAACCACCAAAATGCGCGAGGGGGATCTCTCAGCGTGCAAGTTTGTTATGCAAAGGATACCAGCATAACAAAAGACAGCAAAACACCAAGACTCGAAAGAGAAAGAAGACAAATAATAAAATACCAGGCAAAGCAAAATAAAAAGCACAAAACGAGGGCAAAGCCCAAAACTATTTACAAGGGAGGGAGTGCCAACTCGGCACACCCAAAGGCTATTTACAAACTGTATGTACATATGATACATTACCTGAAGGGAGAGAATTCATTCTTCGCCTTACTCAAAGTAATGTTTAGGAATTGTCCGTTGACAGGCAACAAAACAACCTCTCCAGTTAAAGAACTAAGGTTATATGTGTTAGCGCCACAGATTTGAGATATTTGATATGACTCGAGCTAGAGCCTCTAGAATTTTCTATGCTTTCCTTTCTTCTCCTGTGCCTTGTCCCACAAGAGGACTAAGTCTGAAGTTTGAAAAGCCTTGTATTGGGCTTTTTTGTCAAACTAGCATTTGACCACAACTTGGTCTTTCACGAAGTGTTCTAATGCACTATCTCTCTGTTCCTCTAGTCGTATCGAATTGAGGAGTACCTAAACAATTCCATCTCAACCATTTAATTCTTGCATAAACTGTAGGACTGAAATTTGTAGGTTTACTGGGAATGCCAGGTTTAGACCGTAAACTAGATGAAATGGGGAAGTCCCCAGAGCGGCCTTAATTTGGATGTGGTCTACCCAAAGGGAAAACCTTAGCTTTTGGTGCCAGTCTCAGGGATTCCTTTCCTGTAGGTGTTTGATCACCTCCAAAAGGTTCTTGTTAGTTGATTCTGCTACCCCATTACCTTGAGGATAGTAATAACTAGAGAATTTGAGGGTAACTTTCTTGTCATAGGTCCATTCCAACAGTTGAGCAGAGGAAAATGTTGGGCCATTGGTGCACACTAGGGCGAAAGGCATCCCGAACCTTGTGATAATGTTTTCTTTAATGAAGTAGATTATCACATCTGAAATGTTGTTTTTGCATGGTACAAATTTAGTCCACCGAGTGCAATAATCTGTGGCAATTAAGATGTATCGGTGACTTGCAAATGAGTTGGGGTTTATTTCCCTGATAAAGTCGAATGCCCATTGGGCAAAAGGTCTTGCCTCAAAAATAGGTTGGAGAGGCATTGTCGGGTTCCATTCTTGTGAAGCAGCAGTTTCAAAAGTGTGGCACTTCCTCACATGCATGTAGACATCCTAAAAAATGTGGGGCCAATAGTATCTGGCCTGGAGGATTTAATGAGAGTTAGCGTCAGCCGATTTGTGTCCAGTTCCAAAATGACCATTGAAGTCTTCTATATTTTTGTGGCCTATTCCCAGTCAAGACACTGAAGGTAGACACCTTCATGATTCCTGCGAAAAAGGGTCCTGTTCTTAATCATGAAATGCACACTTTTCAGTCGGAGAGCCCGATGTTTACTAGGAATAAGCCCTTTAGGGCATTGGTTATTCAGCAAAAGGTATACTAAGTCCGCATACCAGGGATCTTGAGTAATATATTGCATGGTGTAGGTTTGACATTCAATACGAGGGTTGGCCTCAGGCATAGCCTTACACAGTCCTTGTCCCCGGACAAGTTTCATAGATTGCATTTCGAGATCATATTCTTGGAGGATGGTCATTCATTTTCCTCAGTGTTCACCTTATTTTCTCTGAAGTAATAAAGACTTAACAGCCTAGTCGGGGAGGATGGCATGCACTTTTCTATGGAGAATATAGTGTCAAAATGCCTTGACCGCCCAGATAGGGGAGAACGCTTGTTTTTCAAGAGGTGAATATCGGACCTCAATATTTTTAAAGGGGGAGCTCATAAAAGCGATGGGTCATTCTTCCCCTTCAACCTTTTGGGTCAGTACAGATGCAACAGAGTGGCTAGAGGCAAAAGTATATATGTGGAATGGGAGGGAATAGTCTGGGCTTGCCAGGACTAGGGCCTATGTGATAGCTTGCTTGATCTAGACAAAGGTTTGTTTTGCCTCTAGAATCCACTCAATTTTGGTGTCCTTTTTCATCATATCATTTAGGGGTTTTACAACCTCGGCAAAGTCGATGATGAAACGTCAGACAAAGTTGATATTCCCAAAGAAATACCACATTTCCTTCTTACTACCCAACATTTTCAAATTTAGCAATGCCTCAACTTTCTCAGTGTCGATGGATATACCCTTCTTAGAGACAATATGTCCCAACAGTTTTCCTTTGGTTACCCCGGATATGCATTTCTTAGGGTTGAGAGATATACTGAACCGAAAACACCGCTCGCAAATCTTAGCTAGGTGAGCAGGATGGTCACACCTTTCTTGCGAGAACACCATCAAATCATCCATGTAGATGATTATGCATTTATTAACCAAGCCTTCAAAGGCGATGTCCACGACTTTCTGGAATGCAGCTCCATCGTTAATCAACTCAAAGGGCATTCTTCTATAGGCAAACATCCCTCACTTGGTGGTGAATGTTCTGATTAATAAAAAATAGGTTTTACAAGGACCCGAAACCTTTACAAAAAAAGAGAGTTCAGCAGGTTTTACAAGGACCTGCAACCTAGATAAAAGATACACAGTTTAGAAAGCAAACTAAAACTTTGCCATAGCAACAGGACCGGAAGGGACAGCAACACTACTAAACGAACAGACAAAAAGTCCCACAGTAAAAGCATGAAACAACAGGGACAGCAAAAAGGAAGCAAACAGGACAATCAAAGAAAAGAAAACAGTTACATTTCTTTAACCATTTCTTCAGCTTCCAGGACCATTAGTTGCATGTTGTTAACAGAAGTCTTCAGTTCCTCTGTTTCTTTGTCATCCTTTGGTCTCTTTTTCCTCGCACTAGCTCTAGTTCTAGATCCCGGTCCCATCTTTTCCACAACACTGCTATCTTTTTCCTTATTAATCACTTCCAGTTTATCCATAAGGATTTGGGCATGACCGCAGTAGGCTTTCAAACTTATGAGACACTGTTCCCCAATTTTATTGACAGTAGCCTCCAATCTTTTTACTTTTTTGTGCAAACTTTTGATATCCTCATCCCTGTTTGCCGTTTCCATATTGTCTTTAATTTGTTTCACCTGTTTTTCCATACTTGGTGGTGAATGTTGTTTTAACTCTATCTTTGAATTTGACCATGACCTAGTTATACCCAGTATACCCATCCAGTAAGGACATCATCTGGGAACCATTGACAATTTGTAACACCTCATCTAACGAGGGGAGAGGGTGGTTATCTATATTTGAGGCCTTATTCAAATTCTGGAAGTCCACACACAGTCAAATTTCCCCATTTTTTCTGGACTGGGACTAAATTGGCTACCCAAGTGGTATGTCAAATTGGAAAAATTATCTGGGTGGGCAATAAATTATGAACCTCCTAATAGATGAGGGGTTCAATTAGGATATTCTCTGGTCTTTGTTTCTGTCGGAAGGGTTTAGCGTCTGGTTTTAGGGGGATGGTGTGTGTCATAATAGAAGTATCATAAGTCTGAAGATCTTCATACCCCCATGAAATTACATCCATATACTCTAAGAGGACCACAAGAATCTTCTCTTTCTCCTTTGGAGAGAAATAGGTACCAATATGAATGAACTTTTCTTCAATGCCCATCCCTATATTTACCTTTTTTGTATTTTCCTCCTTCGGGGGTTTGGGACGTTTTATCTTTGGATCGAGGGTCAGAGTCAAAGATTCATTTGAGGGAAACTATCCCCTTCGGGATGGTGTTGGTGGGTAGATCAAGGATATCGTGCTCACTTCCTCCTTGCTTGGTATCATCATGTTCTTCTTCCTCCATGATCTAGTCTTCAAAGACACCCGCATTTGCCATGAAGGTGAGAATATGTATGTCATCTTCAAAGACCTGAAAGTGGGTTACGTTATCGGGTATGGAGGGTGTGGGCACCATTTCTACTGAAAATCTTTGGATTCAGGAACCTTCCATGGGTTTGAGGGTACTGGATGATACGGTGAGGGCATTTGGAATGAAGTTCCATTTATGGGGAATTACCTCAATACTAAAGGCATCAAAGTCCTCTATCAAGCTCCATGCCCAGTTGTAATAGGATGCCAATCGTTTATCATGGCATGTGTATTGGCTCTGGACTTGCTTGACTAGAAGTTCTGAGTCACCCATTTCCTGGAGGCATGTGACTCATTTCCTTAGTGTGAACAGAATTCCGAGGACAAAGTCCTTGTACTCGGTGACATTGTTGGTGCAATCAAACTGTAGATGGTAAGATGTGAGGAAAGACTTCCCTCGAGGGTTGATTAGTTCTACCTCGAATTCGCAACCTTTTTTGGATCTGGATCTGTCAAAATTGAGGATCCATAGGTTGTTTATAGTACAGTGGGGTGGGGAAGGTTGTGTAGCGGTTGATACTAGTTTAGAATTGAGAGGAGGTCCAAGTGCGTCATCCAACAGGGGAGACACAAGAATCAAAACATCTCCCGGAGGAGTCACTACTGCGGATTCCTCAAAAGGTGGTCTTTCAGATATGTTCATGGTTGGACCGTGGTAAGATGGTGCCTGGCCCCTTAGTTTTTCCACTTGGAAATATTCAAGGCAAATTTTAGCAGCATCTACACATGGTGCACACTCCAACTCAAAATGGCCCTGACAGTGGACTCGACGCCAATTGTCAGACAGTAGGGAAATTAAATTCACATTGCCACCCTGGGATCTCACATCCTGCTTTAGCTTTGAAATGAGATCATGGATTCTTTGGGTGATGACAAGGTCTTCATTGGGTATCATTCCACCTGACATGAAGTCCAAGGTTAGAATCTCTTTGTCTCTATACAACCCAGGCTCTAACTCAGTGAACCCTATTTCACTCACTTGACCATAGTCAGTGAGTGCTTGTTTCATCTGGGGTTTGCTTTCCACATTGATTTGGTTGGCCTCTCCTCTTCAAGGGATCCATAAGTGGGAGAAGTCACTCGAGATGTATCTGTTCAAGGCTTTGGACCAATTCTGACTTAGGAGCATCTAGTAAGTTTCATGGATGTCAACCACTTGGATATCAATGATGTTGGATATCTGGGGATCTTGTGCCAATTTTACTTGGACATTTTTAAATTCACCCACCATTTTAATGGCAGTTTCGTCCACCTGGATGACCACGCCCTTGGAAGGTGTGGGGGTCAATTCAAGATTCTTGAAAATGGATAGGGGCATGACATTACCTAAAGCTCTAGAATCTACTAGGAAATTGTGTAAGTCCATACCATGAACTTTAAGACCAAGAAAAAAGGAGGTTCTTTTATGTTCCCCCACATTACGACCGTGTTGGCATCATCAAAAGTGACAAACTTGGGTGCGCGGTTACACAATTACAGGTTCTCCAAATACTGTAAGAGAGACTTCCTCTACTTGGGACAACTAAGAAATACTTCCATTAAGTTCATGGTTGTGGTGGTATTATCCATCACCTTTGTGATATCAAATTTCCCTCTTGGAACCCACAGACCTTTTCCCATAAAATCCCATGTGTGATTTAGCGCAAGCCCTTTTGGAGGGGGCAGGTTGACATTCATGAGAGGGCCTAGTGGGAGATTTGTAATCTTTAGGGGAATCAATGTTGCTAGAGGACCTTTATCTAATTGACTCCGGGTGTTATAGGGAGTCCTGGGGTTGGTAAAAGCATTAGCCTCGAAGGCTGGGATGGAGTCATCGAAGAACCCCTACAAGTCAGCCTCTTCTTCATCTTCGTTGCCTTCATCAAAGAAGACGGTTTCATAGGGAAAAATAAAGTGGTGGGGTTCTACTAAATATTATGGACGGGGAGAATCAAAGTTTTGATGTCTATCAGACTAGGAGATCTAAATTATCTTCTCCAACACAGTGCAATTTACCTCAGAATGTGAGTCAGTGTAGTGCAACTGACACCATGATGTCAGGGGGTGGAATTTGACAAGTTGTGTGGAATGACTAGGTCCTGCACCTCCTTGGGTGATAAGATGACTTGGGGGAACACCCCCATTATCCGGTGTGTTGTTTTGTTGCTGGTTGGGTTGAGAGTTATTATTTCTGCCATTGTTATAATGGTTCCAGGGCTCGGAGTTATTGGAACTCCGTTGTCCCAAAAAGATGTTCCCTCATTGGAAGGGGTTTGTACCATGGGACGTGGAAGGTCCCATCTTAAGTTTTCCCATGTCTATGGTGAGTGAGGACACCAATCTCTAGAAGGAATCAACCTTGACAAACAACTGGGTAGTGGTGTCACAATGTGATGACTGGGGTGGTGGGATAGGCGCAGTGGCACCTGTCACTGCTGAAGGTAATCCTCTAGATGCAGATGCCTAGAAGAAGGGTACTCGAGAGGGTTGAGGTACTAAGGGCTATTGTTGTGCCCATGGCATGTACTTCAGGGCTAGAGGATTTTGGTGGGGAGAGGGATAAACATACCATGCTATCAAATTCATAGTTGGGGCACCTATTGTCGAGTTAGGATCATACCCTCCCAGGTAAGCTGTTCCTTTGGGCAACATGTTATAAGGCAGGCCCTACCCGATACCACCGGGGGATTTGCTTAGGTTTTGGGACAATTCCAGGGTGAGGTTATAAATCTTGGCCAAGTGTCCCTTTTGTTAGCAGTGGTGGTTCTCCATAAAAGAGTAGAGACAAACGGGTCCAAGACATTAAGATAACTCTGAATAGTTACCTCGGTAAACATGATGAAGGCTCTCATACATCACTTTAGGGCCCTCTGGAACCGATGGTTAAAGGTTACCAGAGGCTTGTTGGGTTCCTTCCTGATAGAAATGATCTACTTTTGGGACCAGGACAGGTCGATGTGAACCCAAAATGTCGTTAAGAAGGTGACCTCCATATCCTGCTAACTATTGAAGGAGTTGGCACACAAGTTTAAATACCACTTCAACTCGCTCTCCCGAGACACAGTGGGAACATCCTACTTACCACATCCTCTTGTTGGATGCGATGTTAGTTCATAGCATCCTTATAGGTTTGGAGATGTTCTTCTGCGGTCTAGGGACCTAGATGTTCATACTCAGGACAAATATTCTCCGAATGCGGAGGAAGGTCATTGACAATGTTAGGAAACTGTCCCATTGGAGACCCGGTGTTATTGAAGTAGGAAGCCATTGGGGTTGCAAGATTCAAAGGGGGATTAGTCACTAAGACTGGCGTGAGCCTTGAAGCATGATTCAAAGGCTACTTTTTTTGGTAGGTCCTTCTTCCTCGAATGGGAGGTCTAAGTTTTGCAAACTCTCTAGGGTTGGTGGTCAATCAAAGTATTCTTTTGAAATTTAAAGGTGAAAATGACCCTAACCTATGGAAAGATTGGTCCCTAAAATTACTGCTTGGGGAAACTTCAGGAGGTGTAGTATCAAATTTTTTAGGGGAGGACAAGTTCATGCCCACCTTCTAGCGCTATTTTCTATTGATGGGACTTTGTGGAGGCCTAGCCAACAGGGAGAGAGTTGTCACCAAATACTGGAGTATCGACCAACTTTTCCTGAAGAGGTTTACCGAAGAGTGGGCTCTCCTGACTTTCAAGCACCTGGTTGTCAGGTCATGACGGTGCTGGGATAACTTAGTTGGACATGTGACTATTTGTTTTGGGGGGATAGCTGGTTTTGACTCGTCGATCTCTGGAACTTCAATAATAATGGGTTTCCTACAAGCATTCTCTATATCCGACAAAGAAAGCATCAAAATATAGGACAAGGTTAGTGTAAATCTCTCACTACAATCATGATATACATTTCCTTAACATAAAAATGTCCCAGATGAAAATAAGTAATAGATATCGAGCATACATATAACCGTCAATCACATATATCAGTAGCGAGGTAAGATATTTCATCAAATCATTACAGAAATGGAACAAAGGACATAAGGAAGCATACAACATGAAAATTATTCGTTAACTCCAGGATCAGAAACAACACAGAACATGGTGTTGAATGGTTTTCCTCTTTCTTTCATTAAATTCAAATCCAACATCACTTGTAGTTACACAAGTGGCTCCAGGGGAGCATTAATCTACTTTGAACTCTAAAGCAAGATAGCTATAAGGAAAAACTTGTATCACTTGTGGAAAACTAAATCATCAATTTACTGATCATTGGAATGATGTCGGACTTGCTATTTATAGACATGTTAACTACCTATGAAACTTATCCTATGTGATCTATTTACATTATATTACAATATTTATAGCCGAAACTACCTGCGTTGTCAGAATCACCATAATATAATACAATCATTTGAGAAGAAAATAGAAGAAATAAAGAAAGAAGCTCCGCAAAAGCTGCCATCAAAAAGAGTATCTTTGTACTTGTAGATGTGATGGTGCTCTCTGGGAGATTTGAGCCATATGCCCCTATTAATGCATCTCTAATCCTTGTTCATGGAGTGGTGCTTTGTACGCCAGATATTAAATACTGAAACAACGTCTTGGGACTCGGGAGACGTCTGTAATGAAATTTTGGACTAACAGTGACCCCTCGGTCCATGAAGGATGACCTTGGGTCTAACAACAAGCCAGATAGTGATCAGTCAGCTCGGGAGAGCTGTCAACACTTATCACCATAAAGAATAAAAAAATGGGGATCCAAGATTCCAAAATCTAGGATCTTATGCTCAAAGAATAAAGATCACTCTGCAACCTGTCCTTGGTGAGGGAAACCCAGAGTCTGAGAAATCTTATTGGCCTTTGAAATTTTTGTACGCTTCTAGTATTTGGAGTATGCCTTATTCTTCCACATCCTTCATGAAATCTTGATGATCAACAGTACTTTCAAAGTGATCATCGGCGTCCTTGACCTTCTCCTTTAACTTCATAGTCACCTTGGCAGTGTCATGGGATTTGAGCATCATCTGGGAGAGTTCCACCATTACGTCACTACTAAAATCTCTATCGGGCCAGAATTGAGCCTCGACCATTTCATCAAATTTGCTAAGTATATAATTAACAAGAGTATAAGTCCCAGGGTTGAGAGGATTATCTGATGTGATCTCCTTGATAAAATCAATATATTGGTCCAATGGGGTCTAGACTGCCTGAAGTTGTTCCTCCAGTACCCTTACCAGTTTCTTTTAGGTTCTAACTTTGAATGCAAGTGTAGAGTACTGGAACCTAAGGAACCCATACGACTCATCCACTAGGATTCCTGTTGTCACCATAGTGTCCTCTTCGAGATTTAGAATCTCTACTAAGGCATCTTTCCATTCCTCATATTTCTCAATCTCTTCTTGCTACTGAGGGATAGTGGCCTCCAATTGTTTCACTGCATCATGTGCCTAGAAAAGGTCTGGGAGAGACTAAAAAACACTTCTTATGGCCCCAATCTATTGGGCCATCCATTCCTCCACTGCCAATGCCTTCTTTTTATTGTTCTCAACCCGTCAACATCACCCTGAGGGAGTGGTGTCCCGGAAATCAAAGTTTTGGGTGTTTCAGAGGTGAGGGGGAACACTAACTCTGTCAGGAGTCCAAAGAGATTATTTGCATTGGTAACTTTCAACTCCTTCACCATTTGGGACTATTTTTCATACTAGGAATATATAGCCTGGATTGCTTCGTTCAAGAGGTCCAATTCCCCTTGTTTATTTCTTTTTCCCAGAGGTACCTCTGTGATCACATACTCTTCAACAACAACCTACGAGTCTTCCTTTCCTGCTGGAGGGGTGGTAATTATCACCACTGCATTGCCATCTACGGCTCTTCAGATGCTATGAAGGGTGCGAGCCTTCTTAGACTTCTTAGAAATTTGGCCTTTGGCCAACATTTTAGCCAGTGATAGTGGGGTTGTGATGGTCATCGGGGATTTTCTTTTTCGAGACTCCACTAACCACTGTGACAGGGAAACTGGCCCACCCATTATCATTCCCGATCTTGAGGTATCCCTGGGGTTCAATTTAGGTTCTCCCTTGGACAAGTTTCATTCTGTGTTTATGGGGTATTCACCTTCATTTCCCTTCTCATTTTCTGCACCATCTCTCAGGGTATCATTCATTGGCGGGCTAGGTGGTGGGTGTGGTAGAGGCAGTTCATTCAGATCTACCTATTGGAATATGGTCGCAACCTTGTCGGCCCCTGCATCAAATGGTGTTAGTAAACTTTGATCACAAACTGGGCTCAGAAGCAATGCATCAAAGCGTATAGTTGTTCCCGAAGGTCTGGTTTCCTCTTCTAACGACAATTGCTTACTGACCGGATTACTTTCTTATTCTTCTTGCATCCTGCTTTCTTCTTTGATCTCTTCTGGTCAGGATGCATCTCCTCCTTGGACCACAACCTCTTCAGCCCCTATTAATTCTTGCATGGGAACCTCACTATCTGGTTCCACCGTTTCTTCCATTGTGTTATCAACCATATCCTATAATTCCCCGAGATCGCCCATTGAGAAGAAATCATCAACATTGATATTCGCTATCTCTGGGGGACTCTCCAAATGATCTTTTTTTTTAGAGTAGGAGGAGGAGAGCACTTTAACATTAGGTATGTTCCCTAGTCTAGGATCCGGGTTTCTGTTTCATGGGGGTCGCTCTGCCTTTTGTTTCTTTCTTCTTTTGAGTGACACCCTGGGGTCTGCAGCTACCGTAGTTTCTTCGGTCTCCACTTTGCATGCTGCACTTAGAAAAATGGCCAAAGAAGGAGAATCTCTTAGTAGGGGATAGGAGCCTACCGGGGTAGCTCTAAGACTAAAAGTCACTTCGGAGTTTGTTGCATCCAATAGTTTCTAGGAGTGTTCTAATGTCTCACCCAAGTGATCCATCAGGGGGGCCAAAATGGGGTTTGAGACCTGAGGAGGGGTGTCAACTTTATTCTTTCCTTGGGCTTTGGATTGTTCTTCGGTCTGGGAGCATGAGGCTTCCAAAAATTTATTGTCTAGCTGGACACTCTTTGGGAAAACCTTCACGAAATACGTGTTCCTACATTGAATCACTGTTCTCAAGATGGCCCGGATACTAAATATTTCCAGCGTGTCCCAATCTACCGGAGGGAGGTCCATCTTGTCACACCCCACCAAGGAACCCAGGAGGACAAGCCAACTAACTACTAAGAGATGTGAATATATATATTTTTAAGACATGTAACAAACAATCTAAGTCCTTAAAGGTTCCCTAACACAGTTATTCAAGCAACATAAACTGATCTATTCATTTACCCATCATGGCATTGATTGTCAAATGTAAGTTTACCAATTCATTCCTTCACTCTTAACTTTAATTTACATGGATAATCTTGCCATCATCCCTAATATTTTAACATGAATAAATGTGGGTTATCCTTTACTAAACTTATGTCATTATTTACACTATTCATTAAGCATTTAGGTGAGAGATAAACATTCGATAGATAAGAAATGCCCTATATAGTTTATTATTCCATACGCATTTGTGAAACATAGTAAACATAATTCCAATATTAAATTCTTTATCTATTTATTCATTGATTCATTAATTCATAATAGTATTCCATAACCTTACATGAAGAGATAACACTTTTATTTATAAATACATTATTTCATACTAAGTCTAAGATCATTTCTTAGATACCAAAAGTAATAATAGATATGTGAATAAATACCATAAATAATTATCTTTTCATATAGGTAACATACAATATTTTCCCTTTGTTTTTACCTAGATCTACCCATTCCCTTATACATTAATTTGATTTACATTGATATACATCATATCATTAGATCCAATGATTTACAAGAGATTTTTATTACAATAATGCACATGCATAAGTACATATTTACATATACAGTAAGAAGTCTTCAAAACTGAAAATCCAGAAGGAACAAGAGCAAAGAACATCCATCTGACCATGAACAATACCTCGATAATAATAAAGATTAACCACCCAACCATGTGGATCCAAAAAGAGTCCACTCCCCCGTGCTAGGAGATAGAGACCAAGGTCCATGCAAGAAGGTAACAAGTAGGATACTCCAAAGGTGAGGATAGCCCTTCCCAAAACATAACACCACTGGAAGCACAAGACAATCACCATGACCACAAAATACAAGAACAACATTGGTAAGGACACTAATCTACAATCTAGGTGAGTGTCATCACATATCCCTCACCCCTTGGGTTATCCTGGTACTAGCCACTTTGGCCACGACCCCCAAGTAGGCACTCGGGAACCGAACATCTTTTGTACGGACAAGACTGTTCGATTGTGCTATCGATATAGCACCTTCTCCCACTCCCATATGTAGCCTGTACTAGCACTAATGGTATGAGAAAGGCACAATTAATCTTGATTAGTGTGTATTTCCCCATTCCTAGTTTATTTATTTAGGTTATCACTTGATTAAATAACTCATCAGTAGGTTATCCAGTAGTAGCCACTTAGGGCCCCGTCCCCTCACTGAGAGCCACTCACCTAGTGTCCTTAGGTTCCCTACCCAAAAAAGTCTCAAAAGAACATAAGGAATCCACATAATAATATATAAGAAGCCATAAAAATATCACAACATCAAATAATTGAGTTTAAGAAAGCACTAGTTGTTATGAATCCTCTGGACAACCCTAAACTGCAATTGAGTACACAGATAGATAAAACACATCCACATTACATCAAATGCATCAAAAGGGATTCTCAACAACATAAAAATATCATGAACATCATAAACACATAAATTATAACATCATAGTATGATAGGATTTGGTTTAGGGGATCACTGATTGACCCTAGTCCACTAGACAGTCCTAAACCCTAATCTGGCATTCAAGATGGTAAATACCACATAAGAAGACATCAAAATATACCAAACATAAAAATTCTACAAAACCATATAACAAGTGCCTTTTGGTACCAAATCAAACCACAAAACATCATAACAAGATCATGTTGCAGAAAACATATTGATTCCTAAAATTTGGATAAGTCTGAAATTTCCTAAAACCTTCAAAATCTAGAATCTTTATTTGAACTCCTAGGAGGCTAAAACCACTCTCAAACATCCTAGAAGGTATTACATAAAATGTAACTTAAAGTATAAGGAATTAAGATTATGTAGCTTATACTTGCACCAAAATGAACCATGAATGACATTAAAACCATATTACATGAAATCATACATAATTTTATTCCAAAGCCAAACCCTAATAGCATATGGTTGTTGATAGGAACCTCAAACATCAATTTAACCCTAAAACTATCAATCTGGAAGACCTGCACACTTGGTGACCTAATCTGTACACTTGGCTGCTATTTTGCACACTTGCTATGATAAGCTACACACTTGGTAAGAAAAGCTATGAACTTGGTCATGGGAGCTGTGCACTTGGGCCCTAGAGCTGCGCAGTTGGCTCTATTCCTACACAGTTGGTACAAAATGAGACATTTTTGCAAAGGTCTCATAAACGACTCTTACTGGGAAGTTTTTGGGAACCAAAAGTGGAATCTGAGGAAGACCCATTTGAGATCTCCTCGATTACCTTTGAGAAAAATATATTAGGACACAAAAAACATCAGATAATCTTAGGAAATTAACCTAGAACAAAAACATGTCCTAATGGAGAAAGAAGGAAATAACAACTTGAAATGATTCGAAACTTATAAAAATTAATCCATAAGGTATAAAATACTTTAAAAACCATTAATAGAAATATAATACATCATGAATACACTATAATAATTTTTTTTAATAATCACAAATATTATCTCCTAGAAGAAAGAGCAATGCAATACACGCACATAATACACATTGACAAGGAAAAGTCTCTTTCAGGTATGGATCCTACCTGGAGTCCTGTAAAGAAGGTAGAAGGAATAGAATGCCTAGATGATCCAAGAGAGTTCCAAAACATGAAATACCATCAAATGAAAATGAGATCAAGAAGATCCACCACAACACAATTTCTCTCTCCCTTGAGTCTTCCATCCAATTCTCTGATCTCCAATCACATAAATTTTCATTTTAAAACCATCTCCCTAAAACTATCAGAGAAAATAATTCCTAAAGTTTTTACCTCTAACTCCCTCTCTATATTTTTATTCCTCAAAATCTCCTCCCCCTCCTCTCTGAAACCATCCTCCCATAAGTATCTTACAGGAGTAGTTACATGGGAAAAATTCCAACTGTTGCAACCTTTTGCTACTAATGGTTGGTTAATAGTTTAGAGCTTGATTATTAAATTATACATCACTTGCAATTTATTCACGCACAATAAACTATTATTAACATTTATTTACTTTAGTAAAGATTAAGGTAGATTATCTTTAACACAAAGTATATATATATTTATTATCTCTTAGTTAACTCTTTTTATTTACCCTGGCCAATAAGGAGTTCCTCCCAAGGTAAATATTTAATGATAAACAATTACTTAATATTTCCATACAACCTTTATAATAATGTTGTTTGATAAATTATAAATACAAATAATTATTTAATTCCTATATTTGTATATATACAAACATATGCATATTTTTGCACCCACATGCTTATGCGTACATATACCTATTTATTTATTTCATACATAGACATTATTTTATAAGTAATATAATACACTCACATTAACTCATTATAAAATAGTTTAATACCACATTTAGAGACTATCCTTATTAATAACTCATACCTTGACCTCAATTTCCCTTCTATGGTAAAGAGAATCACAATGCACATACATCTCAAACCAATCAAGACCTAAAGATCAAATGCCCAAAGAGGAGAAAGAACAAACCAACCTAGCACAACAGAGCTATCTAGATAACAAAAAAAATTGTCTGCATGGCAAGGAAAAAATATACAGGACTAAATCAAGAGTACCCAACCCAGGTGCAAAGGATCATAAGAAAAGGACCAAGGTAGGTTTATTCTTGTGATAACTTGGTACTATCTACATAACAACAACAACGATCAAGGATTTGAGGCACACTCAGACCTGTGAAGCTAGGTGAAGTTGATGCCTAGTACCTGCAAGCCTGCATCATAAAGTAGAAATACATGTGCATAGATATACATATAAAAGAAAGCATTGCAGATAGATTGGGGTCGATACATCATGTGGACCTCAGCTATGTGAGTAACTACGACTTCATCCCAAGTCATGAAAACACATCAGATATATATACATATAATGCATGTAGAATCATCATAAATAGGGTTATAATCTTGACCATTGGATTAGTCTTCATAATCAAATCATATAACTAAAATATATTAATTTCCTAAATATATATGCAATGATAATAATAACTATAGATAATTACATCAATGTATCTGAGAGGTATGTCATCATCTAGGTCTATCCACCATACTTATCAATGGTCAGGGTTAGGTTGATTATATCGAAGCATACACCATAAAGATATTATTACATAAAGAGAGAACCAATAGGTACAATTAACTCACCCTAGTCATCAACATCATGATCAACATATAGAAGCACTACATAAAATACATGATTTATTTGAGTACCCTTAACACAAGAATGTATAGAAATCACTTATATATATTCGTCAAGCACATATCACATAACATCCTAAACATAGATAGGTCTAGAAAGGTCTTCAACACCTAAGTGGAGATAAACACCCACCAAAGGATCCTTACGATAGTATGCCTATCATTAGGGTCAACAGGTGCTAGATTATGAAACCATTAGAATGAACTATTGGAATAGTTCATACAGGTATCATAAATATCTAAGTACTAAGAGAAGCATAAAAAGATCTTATCTCATAAAAAAACACAAAACTCATATTAGGTTTAGAGGGGTATTACACATCTTGTCTATACCTGTTTCTTTGTACTCATGGTCCTCAAGTGACTCGGTGTCTAAAAAAGTCCATGGGAAAGTCCAAATATTTAGACGTTCCATCATTCCCTTTGGCATCCTTAAGTATCATCGCTTTTGGATGTCAAAATTATCTTGGAAATCAGCCCAAAAATCCTCCAAGTGTCCCACATGGGGGTTGATTCCCTGGGGCATCAGCCTTGCAAGTCACCCAAGCGGATCATAATCTTTGCAACTGAATGAATACTTAGCTAAGTTTAGGCTATTTAGATCATTTTCTGCTTCTGGGGTTGTGGAGAGGGAGCAGGTGTAGTTCCCGCACATGAATGGAAAAGAAATGAAGGTGATTTTCTTGGCAGCAGTCAAAGCATTCACCTCTAGAATTGGCCTACAAAATCCCAGCAAAATAATCTTGTCTCCATAATGTTTGGGCAACATGAAGTTGCTTGGAAAATCTAGACACCCAAATATAGGTGTGCTGGGAGAATTGAATGAAGTAACGTCCCCACACACCCACTAAGGTCATGGCCTATGGGGACATTTTGAATCCCTGACTACTAGTGATCACCTTAATCCCATGGAAGATGAAGGTGTCATTGACTCTGCAAAAATGGGGGAAACTCTGATCCCACTGAATCTGGGGAAATGTTCCCATGGGGTGGACTGAGCAGCTCCATCCCCAAGAATGCCAACAATAATTAAACCCTGGATTCCCAGATTCTATCGAGTAACTGGCTAGAGGATGCAAGAGGTCATATAGAATTTTTGTTCCACCTTGACTCTCCTCATATGGATGTCTACATGCTTGATGATGATGTCAGACCAGTCAAAGCGTGCCTTGTTGGTGGTCATACCATATAAAAAGTAGTACATCAAAGGGGAGAAATCCCGAGCATGGGGCTCCCCAAAAATCCTACATAAAAATATAATTTCTGCCTAGATGGGATCCTTTAAGTCAAAGTGAGGGATATTCATCTGTATTTTCTTGAAATCCCAGTGTAGGCATTTTAGCCACTCGATGTTGAGGTGGCATTGAGCTGGTTCAGCTACTTGCTCGAACTGGTCAAGTGAAGCAGCCATGGTGAGAATAGTAGCATCTGAGAAGTGTGGGATGCACCACCTTGTGGTGGTGGCATCATGGTTGAAAGAGATGATGGGCATCGGGTAACCAAGGGGGTTGGGAGAAACCAACACAGTAGCCAAACTACCTGGATTATAACATCTGGCCAAGATAAAAATTAACTCTAGCGCTTGGACTGAGCATGGAAAACCAACCACTTGAATGATACCAGATGTCGGTAAGATGGCTAAGATAGAGTCATTGGCCCGTCGTAGTTGATGAATTTCTTGAATGAGGACCTTCAATTTGGCCCAGGTATCGACATCTATATTTGTGATCTCTTTAAGAGCAGACTCAATTCAGGACCCAAGAATCGTCTAGTCTTTATTATATTTATGGGTTAACGGGAGCTTGGCCAAAACCCGTTCCACTTTTTTCTTCTTACTGGTGACTGCAAGAGTATTCGGGAGTTCAGGGCTCCTGGGAGATGAAGATTCTGAAGCCATTTCTTTCTTTCCTTACCCTCTACCTACAAACTAGACAACTGTCAATATATAAACATTAAAAGGATTCTGGGTTCCAGAGGTCTCGGGTATGATTTTACATTTCCACCTAAAACAAAAAAAATTTAAACATCTTAAAAAGGAATCAGGTGTCCGAAGATTGCATGTAATTTTAACACATGAAGCTGTCCTTGCACACAAAAGACCGGTAATGATGACCAAAAAGGTTGGATGGGGCAAATAATTCTAGGTTTACCGACACACTTGGCATTAACTTGAAAAGATAGTAACATTAGTAACAAGATGGGTGGCCTTTCTGTCATACTCTAACACGTGCATGCCCACTCGGCTCAATAATGACATGTAATAGACAATGTTCTGGCATGAGTGACATGAATTCCACTTGGGATAAATCATAAATGGTCATGTGTGGGAACTAATTCTTCCATTAAGATGGAAAGGATGGAGGAGAGAGAAATATTAATGACCTGATAGTGAGTTGGCCTCTGCATTTGACATACCCATCACCTCGATGCCCAAATTAACATCAACGAGAATGGTGAACACGCTTATTGGGTGGACATGGTTATCAGAAATCGTAAAGAATTTGAAAAAAATAAGGGTCCCTATGAGCTACCTCCATAGGACCCAAATTGGGCAAAGCTCTCAGAGACGCAACATCTCCTTAGTGCAGGAAAATAGAACTTCACAGACTCAGAAAATGTACAACTAGTTGAGACTACCAACAACGCACAAAGCACTAAGACATTTACAGAGCCCAACTCTAACCTACAGGACATGACCAAGTATTTACAAGGAGATACCACACTCCAAGGACCCGTATCTACTTAATTTATAGACTATAGAGTTGAAAACAAACAATACTTACATAAGATTTACAACCCAGGGAACAAATGTCTCCTCTTCGATTTGAATGACTATGAAGGGAAAAGAGACTCACTAGGTCCAGGCACGACGACATGCCAAATGGAAGACGTGACCTAAATGATGAGGGAAAACAAATGCCCAGAAAACACAGAAAATAAAACCAAACATAAGATGAAAAAAATAAATGAAAATGAACAAACAAAAACAAAAAGGGAACACGAACAAAACGAGAGCCAACAAACCAAAAAACAAGCAACACACAAAGAGAAAAAAAACGTAGCAAAAAAAAAGCATTGGAGCCCAAGAACCTACCTGAAACTCAAAATGTTTAAAGGGGGTACTGCACACAAGCTCACTCTCTCACCTAAATTCTCTATAAGAATCGTCGAACATACCTCTGCACCTTCCAGCTTAGACGTCTCAGCTCAGGAAAAAATTTGCTTCGCTCTCAAGATAATTCACTAGAAGGTAATTAGTTTGTGGCAAGTGTAAAAGTGACAAGGTAAAAGGCCTTAAATAATGCCTAGGAGAGTCCGTTAGTTACCAAAATTACTTTAAGAAACAAGTAGGCAACCAGAGTCTGGATCTCAGAGCACCTAGCAATCATTCATCTCCAAAAGAAAGAGGAACGATTTTCGGGCCCCAAAGGTCCAAAACCATCGGCTTTGGGAACGAAACTCTGAGATCCAGATCCTGGAGAAAATGAAGGGCGCAAAAGAAAGACAAAGACCAAGCAAGGGTGAGAGCCTAAAAATGAAGAAGAAAAATAAAGCAAAAGAAAAAAGAAAAAGGGGGACCCAAAATTCTGCAAACAAAATGTAGGGACGAGTATGCAGGGCATAACATGGATCTTAATTTACTAGACCAATTTTAGGTGATTACATTTTCCCCTCTTTGAATCAATGTGGGAGAAACATCTTGATTCAAGTAACATCTAATAATATATTAGGAATAGCTTTATTAGAACTGATTCTGAACTTGATCGAACAAAGATCAATTGAAAATTGAAGACTAGCTCCGGGTTTGATTGAGAAAAGATTAATAGAGAGATTGAAGACATCATCTTTGGACTTGATTAAACAAAGACCGATAGTACCAACTTTGAGCTTTCTTGAACGGAGATTGATAGAGAGACCTGAATACTCTGCTAGATGTGAAGAGCCAAAACTGAATATCCACCCAAAGCATATGGCAATCAACCAATTTGATGCGGAGCAATGACATTGATCAATGTCACAAATGTTTTTGGATTGGTTTAAATGACTAATCAACCTAATGTGGTGTGATGAGATTGATTTTCATTTGACATATTGATTGGATAATTGACTTGATATGGCACTTGATGAAGCTAATCACCTAATTTGGAGACACTAATAAATAGATGTGATGTGATGAAATAGATATGCCCTTAGAGATTCAACTGGGTTAGATGTATCTCCAAGCGACTTGATGTGAAGTGATGGAATAACTTGTGCAAAAATAATTTAAAGAGTCTCAATTTGATATGGTTTTTTTTATGAAGCTAAGATGTCCATAACAATGAGGTTTGTCAATTAGAATTCAACTTGTTGATACATTGATGTTCCCCCCTCGAGATCGAAATTGAAATGTTGTTAGAGAGACAAGCTTGATTGTGACTGATTTGATTGATAGAAAGCATTGAATTTGATATCAATTAAATTGGATTGATCGCAATTAGGTCACAAATGATAGAGAACTTGATTCGATGTCTTGTTGACCGATTTTGACTAAGATTTGACTAGGGTTAATAGGGGTTGACTCACTTGGATTTAGGTTGAGTTTGTCTGGATTGATTGATGGGGAAGGGGATAGATGATGAATTTGGCAATGATGACACTAGTGATCAAATGCATTTGTCTAGAAGGTTGACTTGCAATTTTAACTAGCATAATGACATCATATTTTAATTTCGATCACGGAAATGGATTCAGGATCATCAAAATAGCTAGGGGTGCAAGTTTTGCGTTGATCTAATAAATTTTAAAATTAGGGCAAAGTAGGGTCAAGGCTATATAAGGGGTCAAAAGGGTCAATTTTAAATCATTTTCACTTTCTAAATGTAGAAATTAGAAAAACCTTCTTTGAGAAAAATGGCGGTCCCAGTGCAAGAGCGTTGATTCGAGCTGATGAGGAAGCACAATCGGCTTAGAAACTACCCACCTCCAGTGAGTGGTCAAAAAACCTCCTTTTTAATTCTAATTTTGCAATTTATTGTTGAATTTTCATGCATTTTGAGTCAGTCGTAGGTCATCTAGGTTGTTTTGTCGCACGAACTGTGAAGAATCCTCGTACAACAAATTGCCTTCAATTCTTTGTCGTTTCAACCCATTAGTTTTGTCATCCTTTAGGAACCCTTATGTCATACGAGGACAAGGTTTCTTGAGTATTTTTTCATCCCATCCAATGAACACTATTGTTTCAACCTGTTTTCTTGTATGTGACCATTCTTTTGAGGTATGACACTTGATGTTAGTTTTTCACCATATACTTTGTCGTATGGAAAACAACGACCATCTTTTAATGTTTAAACATCAAAATTCAACTTTTTTTATCATAGGTTTGGATTCCATGGCTTATTTTACATCTTATCTAGCATTCATTGTACTTTGATTCAGTGTTTATAGCTCACTTTGATTGTGTACTGATGACTTTTTGTTAGTTCTGTAGGCACAACTTCCTAATATCCAGTTCCACTCGACATATCCACCCATGATGCAATTGGTGAGGGACCTTTCTGATGCATATAGGGCACATATTAAAGAATGTGGACTTCAATGGTTACTATGTATTTTAGATATCTATGTTAATCACGGGTTGCTCAAAACTTTAGTTGAGCATTTTCATAGCGAGAATAACACTTTCCACTTGCCCACCAGAGAGATCACCATTACTCTAGAGGATGTGTATAGGATACCGCGCATTACATTTTTTTGAGAGAGGGAAGAGTAAAAAACCCTCCATGATAGGGCATCTAGGCTTTGAAATAAGTTTTCCATGATGATACCATTCTTGATTGTGCCATTACATGGGACAACGTGGTGAGGAGATACAAAACACATTTTTCTCTTCTTTATGTTATTATCGGCTTGATTGGTTGCTTCATCATGACAAAGAGGGGCCAATAGGGCTTCTTGTGTGGATGGGTTTGAGTACTATAGAGGTTTTTATTGAGACAAGAGAGATTGGGGTAGAGATAGTGCCTACTGGTGCGCATGTACCATGAGATGCATGAGGTAGTCTATCGTCGTGCTAGGGGGATGGTTACTGGAGTATTGGTGTTATAGATATGGGCATGGGAGAACATTCTCATATACAGACCAATAAAATATTATGCAAGACATGATGATAGGCCATACATGTATAGATATTCAGGTTACATCACACAACCCCACTTATGGAAGATCGAGTACTGGAGGCGGCAACTCGACGACATGATTATGGTTACCTGGTGTCGTTACCAAGGCACTAAGGAGTGGGGGGGTTTGAGGACCCATAAGAGAGACTTTTATATCACTTGACCACTATTTGGGAGGATATCCTCCATTGTTCAATTTTTTTGTGTCTCAGGTTCAGAGGCAGTTTGGGCACCCTCATAGTATATCAAAGGAGTTCACCGCATACGTTCATTTTTTAATGACGAGCAATAGGAATGGCCTCCCTAGATTATCCTATCCCTTTGTAGTATAGGATATTGCATAGCTATAGAGGTTGAGCATGGATTATCTAGATGGAATTACAAATGTGGGGGTGACAGTAGAATTCAGAGATTATTTTTCTAAGTACCCCTTTCACAGGTTCATAGATCCAACTGAGAGAGTGCCACAGATTGATGAGAAGGATGTCCCTCCATGAGACCAGAGAACTCCCAATAGAGGAAAGAGAGATAAAAAATCAAGGAGAGAAGTAGAGGACGCCAATGTCAGCTCAAGTAGGCCACCAATGATAGGATAGTAGCACCAACGCGGGGAGGAATGTACTTTATGATCATTTGGAGTTGATCTTCCCCCTGCATGTACAAAAAATGTGTAGATGGGGGATGCACCACAGGGTCCTAAGGGTGATGATGCAACTTAGCATGTCTGATAGAGGAGGGATGCGCATGTGGGTGAGGTCAAGGAGGATGCACCCATAGAGTAGACCCCATAGAATGTGATTCATGCCTTGGGAGGGTGGGTCAGAGGGGTGCAGACACAACTAGCAATAGAACATTCATAGGTTGTCGAGGGAGATCACATGATTGCAGATAGGGAAAAACACATCCAGGGATTGATTACAACCCAAGATCAGGCCCAACATGCTCCAACTCACCAGGGGGCAAGGGTTTCCTATCATTATGCTTTTTATATCAGAGTTGTTCAAGAGGCGAATAGGGCACCTACGCATTCATAGTTTGTTGCCAGATTAGAGGGAGCTATCCCTCCACCCCCTGTTAGAGCTGAGGCACCTCCTTCTCCTTGAGACAACGATGAGGGAGGGATTGAGTCTTGATATAACCTTCTCCTTTATTGAGATACTCATATGTATACATGATTCATTCACATCGAGGATGTTTATTTTGTTCAAGAGAACATTATCACATTTTTGGAGACATTGGATGATATTTTGATATATGTTGCTAAATAGATTATTCTTTTGAATGTAACTCTAAAATACCCAAAACTTGATTAAGAACAACCGAATACAATAGTTGGGAAATAGTTTCTTGAAAACCTATTTTCCCTCTGAATTGGAAGGTACAGCTCCCTTATATGAATAATATTCAATGAATTTTAATCTTCCCTAATCTAACAGGGGTATGCTCTTAACCCGAGAGTAGGAGAGGTAAACCAAGCTAAATCTAGACAGAAAATAGCTCAGGTGAAGTAAATACAATTCTAAATCTAGCCAATTCTGAGACTTTATCAATCAAATTAATTCCCCAAAACTGGTAATGCATGGACAACTATGAAAAATGCAGATGTAAGACTGAAAGTTAACAATGCAATGATATGGAGTCAATCTATGTCGTAAGAACATTCCCAAAACTTAGAGTAGTAACTAATTTTCCCCTTAATTATCCGTATCAAATCATAATACAGAATCCTTGTTCAAATATAGATTACAAATCTAACTCAAAAGAGACGTTTGAATACAACAGAGAGATAAATGAAATGTAATGGAACAATTAAAGAAATGGCATTCAGACATACACAATTGACATGACAACAATGATATCCTTCACACCAAAATTTAGCCGACCTTTGTATTGATTTTGGGAAAAATGCAAATAGAGTTCTAGATTGGACCGTTACAAAAAGGGGTAACCGAAATGGTTCAACTTCCCCAACCAGAAATGATAACCAAAGGTTTGTCCGTTACAAAAATTTAACAAAAATAGCACAAGGAGAGAATATATTTATGATTCAGTTTCCTTCCCCTTATCTAATTTGGCCCTATAGGCGATCACAATAGTGATGACTTGGATGAGCTCCTCATGTCTATTGACGTTGACATTGGTGTAATGAATGAGCCATATGGAATGTTCCTTGGCTAGAGTCTTGATCGCTTCAGTCCGGTCTTTCACTTCCTCCATAGCCCTAAAGATGCATCCACTCAATTGTTGGAGTTCTGGCACCTTGTCTAAATGAGTCAAAGACTGTTCTGCTAACCTGTGTAGATAATCTGTGAATGAATTCTGCATGTGGCCACTCCGACTATCACTTTTCCTTCACCACTGGTTTGCAATTCCACATGAAGTCCTAGGAGGAGTTTATAATCTTTACTTTTCTCCTCTTGCACTTTAACATCTATTTGTTGTAGTCCAGTCTCGGCCTGAATGATCATCTCGATTTTGAACTCCAGAATTTGGAGCCATTCGATCAAGGGCTCATCACCCTTCTACAGGATCTTAGCTTTCAGGGCCTCCTTAGTCTTCATCTTTACTACCACATGTAACATGAATATGCATTCTTGGCATCTTACTCTTTCTGCAGTGAGTGTCTGTAAATTCTTCTCAATGTTGCTCTTCTCTGTTTCTAGCCTTAGAACAACATTACCTAACTTCTCAATGATCGCTAGGCCTTCTGACTCGAGCCTCTTGATCCACCTCTTATCGATTTTCCCATAATGTCGATCTTCTTGCAACTTAGCCAGAATGGCTTGGTTCTCAGCAGCGCTGGGATCTAAATAAGTTTGGGTACTGGGAGCGCTCGCAATAGGAGTTAGGAGCTGCCTGATGAAGTCAGTTGTAACACCCCAAAATTGGCATCTTGCAACCCTAACCAATTTTGTTGCATTTGTCGCTCTTCTAAATCATCAAAGTCCTATTGTACTAGGCAATTCTAAGTTTTCACTGACTCTACTCGACCTGAGTGTCAAATGCAGAAAATCCTAAATCTGTATTAATCATACATCATATTTAATTCCTAAATATCTATTGGCTAAACAAACTTTATGATCAAATTAATTTAATTAATAAAGTCCTAGCACTTTAATTAAATTAAATTCACCCTCTTTAGCTGAGACACATGAAAAAGGAATTAAATGATATTTAATTATTAAATAAATATCCTCATTCTCAATAATTTAATTTAATTATTCAGATAATTGAGAAAAAAGCAATTATGAGGTCATATTTATTTAATTAATTAGATATTCTATCAAAAATCTTATCTCCATTCAGAAATGGAAACTTTGAATTAATTGTGCTTTAAA
>MU224858.1:4761192-4776127 GCA_018584345.1 Thuja plicata
TTTTTAGAAATTCATTTAAAATGCTCAAAGAACTTAAAATGTTCGTATACGTCTTAGAATTTTAACAATTTGATATGCGGATTCAAACGCGTTATCATTAAAATTCCTAAGCAAAACTTTGCAGAGTGACNCAAAATTTTAAAATAGAATTTAAACTCTATTACTTATACAAAATAAGCTTATACTTCAAGCGACTTGACCGTAAAAGATCTTTCTTATATTTGATTTTGGAAGAACACAGCAGACTGCTCGCAGCACCACTCAAAAACACAAGACGCCACTCAGAACTAGGAACTAGAAAACAAGACGCGAAACGATAAGAAGAAAAACAAGAAAGAACTTGATGTTTAGTTAGGAGAACAGAATGATTAAAATCAAGGGATGACTGATTCCATCGAACAATATCCTAACCACAACATCGACATGCTTAGAGAAAAACTCCTAGCAATCAACTGAGAATTACGTAGGGTTGCCCCAATTTTGGGGAATGCAAAATTAGGGACAACAATAGGTATACCCAATCTCACCAGAATGTTTTCTTTGATGAACTCACATACTACCTCTGAAGTAGTTCTTTTGGTTGCCTTGGCTTCCACCCATTTCGTGAAGTAGTCAGTTGTAGTAATTATGTAAGTATGACCTGCACTGGACGTAGGGATTATAGGACCGATAAAATCAATTCCCCACTGTTGGAATGGCCCTTCAATTATCACTGGTCTAAGGGGTAACGCTGCTAACTGTGGCTTCCCGGTGAACATTTTGCATTTTTTGCATCTTGCCACCCACTGGTATGCATCTTTAAACATTCCCGGCCAGTAATAACACTGTCTCAAAATCTTGAACGCAGTGATTGATGAGGAGTAGTGTCCTCCACAAGCTTCATCATGAAAAACCTTTAATAGCTTCTCTTGCTGCTGTTTATCAACACATCGGAGGAATGTTCCATCTATAGATGTTTTATATAATCTATCCTCCCAGATTACATATTTAGAAGCTTTCAATTTTAGGTATCACCTTTGATTTGAATTTAATCCTTCAGGACATTCACCATAGGTCAATAAATACATAATGTTTTCAAACCATGGGTCTTGCATACTTACCGCCAAAACCAACTGTGTAGCTCTTGTGCCTTCATCTGCTCAATTTTCCGCCATTGCCTTGTACAAGGCATTTCCTCTTACCAACTTGGTGGGCTTGATCTCTATGCCATATTCTGGTGTTTTGGCTACCCATGCTCCTCAGTTGTTACATCCCACATCTTGTTGAGTCAAAATAATCTTTACTGCAGCATCAAGTACATACACAAGAGAGTGGGAATGTAGGATATAAAACCTAAACTTCTTAAGAGATTTTACCATCGCAAAAGTGTGCTTTTCATTTTGAGAATATCTCAGCTTGTGGTTCTTCAAAGGTGTACTCATAAAAGTGATGGGGGCTTGAATTCCCTCTTCGTTCTCTTGCATCAGGATGGCTGACAGGGTATGTTCAGAATAATAACAATAGATTACAAAATCTTTCTTATAATCTGGGTGGCATAATACTGGGGCGTTAGCTATGGCATCCTTGATGCTTTTGAAAGCTTTCTTACCTAGGTCATTCCATTTTAAATTCACATTCCCCTTCATCATATCAACAATGTGCTTAGTAATTTCGGAGAAATCAAGGACAAACCTTCTGAGGAAGTTGACTTGACCAAAAAAAGACTTCACTCTAGTTTTACTCACCGGTAAACTCAGTTGCTAAATAACTCTCACTCTTTTGGGATCAATCCTTATACCTTCTTGGGAGACTATATAACCCAATAATTTCCCTTCAGTTACGCAAAACATTGATTTCTTAGGATTCAATGAAATCCCATCCTCCTGGCACCTTTGCAATACCCTTCTTAGATCATTTATATGATCTATTCTTTTTTTAGAGAACATGATAAGATCATCCAGATACATACCAATGATTTTATTCTTCATATCACTAAAAGAAAGATCCATACCTCTCTAAAAAGTAGCTCCGATGTTGATTAATCCGAACGACATCCTGTGATATGCAAAGGTCCCCCACGGGGTAGTGAAAGTTGTCTTATGCTGATCCGCTTTCTCAACTTCTATCTAATTATATCCTGAGAAGCCGTCTAACACAAACATCATTTTGGCTCCATCCACGATCTATAAGAGATGATCCATATTGGGAAGGGCGTAATTGTCTTTCAAGGAAGATTGATTTAGATTTCTGAAGTCAACACATATCCTTATTTCTCCGTTCTTCTTCCTTACAGGTACTATGTTTGCAACCCAAGTAGAGTGGTGTATGGGATATATGATCTTTTCTTTGAGCATTTTATCGACTTCCCTGAATATGGTATCAGCAACTTTGGGGTTGTAGTTCCTTTGCTTCTGCCTGAACGAAGTAGCTTCAGGTTTCAAGGGAATTTGGTGTTTTAATTTCCCGTTCATAAAAATTTTCAAATATTCATAGCTCCAGGAAAAAACATCTGAGTATTCTAGAAAAATCTTCTTGGCCTCATTCCTTTCTTCTTTTGTACAACACTTCCCAATATTGATCATTTTGGGGTATTTTTGAATTCCAATATTCATTCCTTCGTATTCACTAGTGGTAGGCTCTTTTTCAATTCTTTTCTTCTTCACAAAAATGTCATGTCTATTGAAGAGATTTTCAAGAGTGACCAGATGGGGCATAATTATATTACCTTGCAATTGAATGGCATCTGACTTATCTTTCTTCAGTTCATCTTTTCGGCTTCCTTTACGGTTGCCACGAACTTCTTTGTGGAAATCACCACCGCTTTCTAGAAAGAGAAGGAGATTTTTTTCATCTTCAAAAACTTGCCAATCTTCCATGTTATCGGGCATAGATGGTCGATATATAACTTCCACTTGGTATTTTTTATCTTTGAATTATGGGTGGGGAAGTAGTAATGAAGCTGAGACAGCTAAAGAATCGGCTTTGGAATTCAACTCTCTTGGCATAGATTCGATAAAGAAAGCATGCAATGCTTCTATTTCATCCCATACTCTATTTCTGTAGTTCTTCAACCTGTGGTTCTTTACAGAGTACTGATTCTTGAATTGTCATACAATTAGCTCAGCATCACCACGAGCTCTCAAAATTTTCACACCTCTTTCCTTTGCGGCGGTAATCCCTAACAGAAGGGCTTCATATTCAGTGGTGCTGTTAGTATTTCCAAACTCTAATTTGTAAGCCAACGGCTCACATACTCTGTCTGGTGATATCAAAACCACACCTGCACTAGATCCAGACGACGCACAACTATTTTCAAATTCAAGAGTCCATATCTGTGGTGGTATTTCTTCAGAGGAAAATTGCTTTTCCTCTTTGGCGGTTTTCTTTCCTTTCTCAAGTTCATCAGTGAACAACATATAATTGCCAAACTCCAATTCTTGATACAAGATTTGAGCTTTAGGGTCATCAGATTTCAACACTGTAAACTTAGCCTTTTCCTCGGGAACTAGTTTAATATTTTTATTACCTACTAGAATTAAGGCTTGGGACCAATCCATCTTTATCTCCCCTCCAAGGTCTCTGCAAAAACTCCTGCTTAACAACAAACTGTAGCTAGCATGTATATCAGCAATGAGGATAGTTAACAACATCTTCTTCTTGGGGTGTGCTGCTAAGGCCACTTGGGCATCCTTGATCTAGCTAACCAGGGGTACTTGCTTGGGATCCATGGAGTAAAACCTACCATGGGCTTTAGTGAGAGTAAGTCCCAAGGCTTTGGCCACAGTAGATGGCATTACATTGTCTGATGCTCTGGAGTCTATTATGCAATTGCTCAACCTGCAGCCGTTAATATATAAAGACACATAGAATGGGTCAGGATTTTGGCCTGGGAAGGTGGCTAAAATGGATGATTCCCTCTATTCAACTGGGTCTGCAAATAAGGACTCATTCTCTATAGTGGTCATGACGTTATGATTTAACTCTTGGTTCCCTCGTTTACAATAGTCTACCAGCTTTTGCAACTCAACAGGATTAGACTTAAGATAGTCTATGGGGGAAATCTGAATTCTGGAATCTCTACAGAATTGAATAATGTCAAAAGAGTTTTTTTCTTTACCTAGTTGAGGAATCCTCATACCTTGATTGGGATCCTTTTAATTGGAAGTAGATGCCTCATTGTTTTTATGCAGTGACGAACCATGGCCTTTATCTTTCTGATTTCAAGTTAGGACGGTATAAGAGGTCCCATCTATGGTGGCATAACATGTTTCTTCTTGCTCTGAATCTAATTCATACTCTAAATATAAGTTTTCAGAGTCGCCATGTGAGTATGAATCTGGTTTAGCTCTAGGTGCTCCAACATTCCACTCGTTGGTCTGATGCATTTACCAAGCATGGGCTACATCGGGACAGTTTTCCCCATCATGATCTGTGGTTAAGTGGAAGGCACACATATTCCCTCTTTTAGGAGGGGCCTCTATAGATAGCCGCTGTGGTGGAGTAGTTAACTGTAACATTTTTCCTTCTGCATTCCTCCTGTTGTTATATCTTCCAGGCTGCTCCTGAAAGTTTCGCTGTTAGGGATTATTGAATCTGGGAAGTTGTCTCTTGAAGGAAGTGAATTCATTAGACAATTTTTGGAGCATCTCATCAGATGACGTAGTATTGCTACTGCTAGCTCTAGACTGTATCTCCCTTTTCCATTTTCCGGATGAAATCATGTGGTCCTCGAGTTCTACAACAGTTCTTTATGTGGCATCCAAATTTGCAAGGTTCATTCTCCTTAGATCATAATTGATGTCCGGTGGCATAGCACTTATGAAGAAAGTTTTCAAATTTCCCACCGTGGGCCTGTCAGCCACTGGGATACAATTTACCAACTTATTGAATTTAGCTATAAAATCTCTCATGCTGATCGATGGCTCCTTCTTGATAGAAGTCAATTGAGTCAACAGAGCATGTTCATCTTCACCAGTCTTAAACCTTCTTTCAAAGGTGGATATCATAGTAGCCCAATTGGTAATAGAAGAATCAGGTAAATGATGAAACCAATCAGTGACACCTTCGACAAGAGTCTCAACGAATAGTCTGACGGCCACATCTTCTTTTCAGACCACTAGAATGTTAACTAAAGTGAAGAATGCGGCAATATGCTTGTCTGTAGATACCTTCCCATCTCCAAAAAATTTGGGAAAGTTCTTTCTAGAGCCTGTAGGGAGAGGGTTATATGTTGCTAGTTGCAGAGGCCCAACTGCAGTGGCCCAAGGGAGTGCCATAGATGCTTGGGGTAAGTAGGGTGTTAGATTGACGACGGGAGGGATAACTACTCTGTGCAATGTCAACACTTGGCAAGTGGTGGATAACTAGGTGGTTTGTTTAGGAGGCGAAGAAGGTCTGCTTTGGCTCCTTACAGTCCTATTTCCCAGGTGAGGTACTTCTGGGAGAGCAAAGTTAATATCCGCAAGTCTCTCAAAGATTGGGTCTGTGCTACCTTCTTTCCTGGTGCTTCTGAGAAATCTTTTAGGCTCCAGATTTTCACTTAATGCTGTGGCCTAACTTCGCGCTCTGCCCTTGTCAGATTTCTTCTATGTATGGCTCTCTCAAGTGCTTCTACTCTAGCTTCTTCCATTCCAATCACTTGAGTGGCGTTTCTATAGTGTTCAGTGCTTCTCCTGTATCTCTAGACGAAAGTGTTTAATGAGGAAATGAGATCCTCTTGATCGTCTTGGAACCCAAGATTTGGTTGGAGCATAGGGATTATATTTTCATGGGGAAGCACCATCTTTCTTCATTGTATGCTTTCTGGTAAAATGACTATTTGTTTCCCCAGTAGAGTCACCAAAAATCTATTGGTAAACAAATTTTTTCTTTTGAATGTAACTCTAAAATACCCAAAACTTGTTTAAGAACAACCGAATACAACTGTTGGGTAATAGTTACTTGAAAACCTATTTTCCCTCTAAATTG
The DNA here is from genome assembly GCA_018584345.1 of Thuja plicata. Lineage (NCBI taxonomy): Eukaryota > Viridiplantae > Streptophyta > Pinopsida > Cupressales > Cupressaceae > Thuja > Thuja plicata. The sequence continues at coordinate 4,767,139 of MU224858.1, forward strand.
GAAGGTACAGATCCCTTATATGAATAATATTCAATGAATTTTAATCTTCCCTAATCTAATAGGGGTATGCTCTTAACCCAAGAGCAGGAGAGGTAAACCAAGCTAAATCTAGATAGAAAATAGCTCAGGCGAAGTAAATACAATTCTAAATCTAGCCAATTTTGAGACTTTATCAATCAGATTAATTCCCCAAAACTGGTAATGCATGGACAACAACTAAAAATGTAGATGTAAGACTAAAAGTTAACAATGCAATGATATGGAGTTAATCTATATCGTAAGAGCATTCCCAAAACTTAGAGTTGTAACTGATTTTCCCCTTAATTAGCCGTATCAAATCATAATACAGAATCCTGGTTCAAATACAGATTACAAATCTAACTCAAAAGAGACGTTTGGATTCAATAAAGAGATAAATGAAATGTAATGGAACAGTTAAAGAAATGACATTCAGACATACACAATTGACTTAGCAACAATGATATCCTTCACACCAAAATTTAGCCGACCTTTGTATTGATTTTGGGAAAAATACATATAGAGTTCCAGATTGGACCGTTACAAAAAGGGGTAACTGAAATAGTTCAACTTCCCCAACCAAAAATGATAACCAAAGGTTTATCCATTACAAAACTTTAACAAAAATAGCACAAGGAGAGAATATATTTATGATTCAGTTTCCTTCCCCTTATCTAATTTGGCCCTATAGGTGATCACAACAGTGATGAATTGGATGAGCTCCTCATTTCTGTTTACATGGACATTGGTGTAACGGATGAGCCATCTGGAATGTTCCTTGGCTAGAGTCTTGATCGATTCAGTTTGGTCTTTTAGTTCCTCCATACCCCTAAAGATGCATCCACTCAATTACTGGAGTTCTGGCACCTTGTCTAAATGAGTCAAAGACTGTTCTGCTAACTTGTGTAGATAATCTGTGAATGACTTTTGCATGTTGGCCACTCTGACTATCACTTTTCCTTCACCGCTGGTTTGTGATTCCACATGAAGTCCTAGGAGGAGTTTATAATCTTTACTTTGCTCCTCTTGCACTTTAACATCTATTTGTTGTAGTCCAGTCTCGGCCTGAATGATCATCTCAATTTTGAACTCCAGACTTTGGAGCCATTCGATCAAGGGCTCATCACCCTTCTGTAGGATCTTAGCTTTCAGGGCCTCCCTAGTCTTCATCTTTACTGCCACATGCAACATGACTATGCATTCTTGGCATCTTACTCTTTCTGCAGTGAGTGTCTGTAAATTCTTCTCAATGTTTCTCTTCTCTGTTTCTAGCCTTAGAACAACATTACCTAACTGCTCAATGATTGCTAGGCCTTCTGACTTGAGCCTCTCGATCCACCTCTTACCGATTTGCCCATATTGTCGATCTTTTTGCAACTTAGCCAGAATGGCTTGGTTCTCAACAGCGCTAGGATTGAAAGAAGTTTGGGTACTACGAGCACTCACAATAGGAGTTAGGAGTTGCCTGATGAAGTCAGTTAGCTTAGCCACTTCCACCTTAAGCTGAATTTTGGAAGTCTTGAGATCTTCCAGCTCTTACTCTATTACTACATTAGTGGACTTCCACCAATCCACTTTGGTATCATGTCGAGCCAATCCCATATCAAATGACAACAAATGAAAGTCAGAAGCCGTCAGATCTTTGAGTCTACCTTCTTTAGTGGGCTTGGCTACTTCCATGGTGAAGTGCCCTGTCTCGGGATCATGGCCCAGAGTAGACATTGTCTTTACACTCTTCTGCTTTCTTGTAGTAGCCTTGGGTTGAAAAGCCTGTGATAGAGTGTCTTGGCTGGGAATTGCTTCTCCCACTCTCTTCCTCTTATGCTCTAGAGTGTTTTCTATCCATGACTCTACACTGGTGACCTTGTTGGCAGAGACCAACTCTTCAATGAACAACTTCCTTATGAGTGGGGGAGTAGTTTTAGGGCGGGAAGTGAACAGATTCACTGAAGTAGGTGAGGAGGAGATTAGTTTTACACTTTAAGCAACCTCTTTTTTCTCTCCACCTCTCTTATCCAATTTTTTAGAGGTACTAGGGCTATCCTCTCCAACTTCAACTATAACAGGGGATACCCTCTTTGATCCGTCAGGACTGCCTCTTCTGTAACTCTGATATCTAGAAGGGGACCCTCTCCACAGGTCTTCTCTAAGAGAGAAGCCTTCTTAGGAGGCTCATCACCTCCTCCCGATGGTTGAATTGATCCCTTTGCAATGGTAGAGATTGTTGCTGAGGAAGTGGTTGCGACACCAGTAGTTGCCTTCGCCAGAGTTCGCTGAGCGGAGGCTTCCTTTCTGACCTCTTCCTTCAGTCTGCAGTCCACTCAACCCATTGAGATATTCTTTTGTAAATACCCCCCATCAGAGTCTGCAAGTCACTTACTACCTCGTCTAGCATAGGCTCTGAGCTAATAGGGGTGGACTTTATTTTCTCCAAGTAGGTGTCATCGTACAGATGATTACCATCATCTTCTAGCCCTTCCACTGCAATGTTAACATTGAACTTTTTGATCTATTCAATAGTTAACCGGGCATAGAATCTTTCCCTGCTCTCCAAGTCATCTTTGCAATTGGCCCAATAGTCGTCAATATCAGGTACATGGTGAATGGCCTGGCTCATCTGTAAGACATCTCTGGCATAATCGACTGGGTCATACTGTGGCCTTAGAACGTCATATGTTGTCAGAGAGAACTTCTTCGAGAATGTTTTAAGAATGTTCTTCGCTTCTGATCGGGACACACAACTATAAGCTCCGATGATCATTGGGAACTTGTAGCCTTTCTTCTTTGCCTCTGAATAGATCAGGATCACTTGGAGTGCTTGCCTCATTACTTCGATCAACATGATCATGTTTGTAGGGTATCTGGGCAGCTTCAAAGGAAAGTCATCAAAACCTGCAAGACGAAGATATGAGAAATCTCTGAACTGAATAAAATAACATCCAAATTGGATTATAAAAGCCATGGCTTCAGGAGAAAATCTCGTCTCTGAACAATCCTGTAGCTCCCTACACAGTCTCATTGTAAAGACATCATTAACCGTGAGATAAACAACATAACTATTTTGTAGTTGCAAAGAAGGGAAAAACTCATAGCTTTTCACATCGTCTAGGAATTCCTTTGATCTAGGAAGTCCAGGCCAGATTTGAATCATAGCTAAAATATATAAGAGGACAGAAGACATGTAAAATTCATTCTGGAACTTGGCCCTATTTAGGGCTTCTGAGAGATTCTCACTAACCATCAAGGCCCAGTCAATGAAATGATGCTAAGAACAGATTATCTGGACCAGGAAGAAATGTTGTTCAATAAAATTAAAAGATTCACCCTCACCTCTAATCCTATGAAGTATCACCAGGATGTCCATGATCTTGGGTTTCAGATTTGTGCCAAATAATGTTTTGGGAAACTTACCCTTGGCGCTCTTGGGTTCTTTAAACCATGACTTCATAATCTCTCTTTTCTAGACTGGTCTCTTCATTGAATATTCATAAATCGCCCAACTATAAGTCATCTCTGAGTATTCCGCCTACTCTGGGATGCAGAGAGAATTCTGGACAGATTCTCTATCAATGGAGAGGATCACCGTGTTGTCTGGTAGGAGAATTCTCTTGGTGTCCGGGTTGTATTGGGCTATACATTCCTGGACCAACTCAGGAGCTTGAACGGCTACAGGAAATCCGGCGGCTTCGACTAACCCACTCTCCTTAAGCTTCTCAGTGATAGGGTGTATCTACTCCGCTCTCAATCTGTTCTGAAAGTTTTTCATGTCGAAGAAATTCAGCAAGGTATCTGAGATTTTGTGCCACTCGGAGGTAATACCATTCATTTAGTTAAATCCCACAAATCTAGAAGCCATGTGAGTATGATTCACCTTGGAGATTCAAATTTATCTTCAGAACACAGAGACAATGAGCAATTTGTCTTAGCTACTTTGAATTCAAACAATTTGGTGAACAATGGTGGTTCCAGTTCAAAATCTTCAACTGATTTTATACTTTTTGAATTCTTACCATTTAATGGCTGACTTCCCGTGCCACATGAATGAAAAGACCTTTACATTAATGAACAAGTCCATCACAAAGTAAAACAGCCCTATTTGAATTAATTACTTTGCTTTACATGCTGTTAGAAAACATTTTTTTACTTTAGTAACAGTAACGGTAACTTTCTTGAAGCGGCGAAAAATTACTTTTCCGCTTCTCCTTTGGGTGGAAAAATCCTTTTGGGATGCTCTATGTCTGAAAATCCACCAAAGGAGGATTCTAGCATATAGGGGTGCCAAAATGATATATATTGTTTCAATGAGCTTTCTTATATGTTGGATCTCTTATGGGATGGATTCTATTTCAAAAATTCTTCACCTTGATAGTTGGGCGGAAAATTCATCTTGTGAGTCAGAACCCGCCGGTAGGAGCAGAGGAGAAGCCATTTTTTGCTTTTCTGCCTATGACGAATTCTAGGAAATCTTCTTTGTCTGATAATTTCTTTTGTTTCCCATAGGTTTGATATGAGTGCTTGAAGCTTTCTTGTTCCCGACTTCCTCTTTTTCCATCTTTATTTACTTCTGATATTCTTAAGTCTGTCAATTGTGGAAAGCGCACCCCATATGTGATTTTCCGCCATGGAGAAGCCAAAACTTGATTTCCCACCAATGCTACAACTTGAAGATACGAGGCAAAGTATTTCATCTGTATGTGATTTTGAAGTTAAAATCTTTTTTAAAAACACGGCCTTTACCGGATTAGGAATTTAACCTACCCGATAAAATATGATTTTCAGACCCAGAATCCCCCCGGCTTAGACAGGAGAAGTCAAGTTGGGGAAATCTGATAAAGGCCTTCTATCCTAAGGGGATTTCTAGACTTAGACTCTAGACTTGCATGAAACTTCCATGACTACTACTACACATAAAACATCCATTTTTGTCTTGAGGTATAAAGACCAAAAGTGGGGCAACAATATACATATATGATCAATATTTCTCATCAGATGTGTTATAATGTCTTTAGTACATGATTTCTTATCTACTTGATCATGTGATGTTTTTTATTAGATTAGCATATTGTATCATATTGCTTTCATATGCTAGTTGGTTTGCTAATGTATCTTGGATAGAAGCTCTTTGTGAGATGCATCTTGTTGCTTTTTCTTGTCATGTATCATTCTCTTATCATTGCACCTCCAATATTATCTTTATGTTTATGCCGATGTAAGTTGTAGTACCATCTATAAGTATTGATGCTTTGTTCCCATGTGATAGCTTAGTACTTCATGACCCTTGTATGATTGATGATAAAGATTCTGACCCCTTTCTTGCAGGTATATAACCTTGAGATAATTGATTAGATCGCAGGTTGATGAACGCAATTGACCCCTTCGACAAAGGGTTCAGGATAGCTCTCCATTATTACAATACCATCATGAATGCAAGACTAAGATAATATTAAATCTACGATGCAATTCTATTCACTAATTCCCTTAGCCGGTTTGTCATCATCGAGCATTTGGGACATCAGAGTCAAGACAACCCTTAGTGGTGCCATTGCGACCATAAGGATATGAGTATGACTCTCATCAGATAAAATGTGGAAAAACAATGTAAGCATTGAGGTATTGAAGCAAAGATGACTTGAACATTATTTCCAGTTGATATTGTAAGGGTACACCAGCATAGAGACATACAAACCTAACATAACAATGAGTGTGATCTCGCGTAAACAGACATACTAATAATAGTCGAAGAGATAATTCTGACCTCGCCTTGGTGTGTGAATAAACAGAGTCGAGGTGTGTGAGCATTTTCTACCTTAATGTGGAGGCTCTTATCATAAATACCCAGTTTATGTGATGCATCACGATAATCACAACCACACCAACAAGCAACAATTAAAGAATTTTTTTCTCCCAGTCATGAATATCTAATCCTTTTCAGATAAGTGAAAAGCATTGATAAAAAAAAACATTCAAGAAAATTTGTAACATAAATTTAGCAAGTTTTGAGTTTTATATGGTTGTTTGTGTAGGGTATTGGGAAACAATATCTTTATTTTGAGTTCATAGTGTTGAGAAACACAATTGTGGGCTTGAGTGTTCTTAAGCCGGTGTTAAGGTTCAAGATGTGTGTATCCAATATGTGTTGAGAAAAAAAGATGTGTCCAAATAGGTAGTGTTAATAAACATTATTGAATAGGGTGTTGATAAACACCTTTTTGTCAGTGGCAAATTGTCTGTCGGGAAGGACTGAGATAGTGACCCTGGTTTGGTTCATATGATTGATCAAATTGGAATGTCTGCCCACTAGTAACAAGCGATACCCTAGGATCAAGATGAAGACACAATCCAATCCATGATGGTACCATGTGGAAGAGTGAAGGGGAATGGGGTCACAAAGATAGACTGTACGGGCTAGATAGCCAAGCTATGGATTGATAGATAGAACGATGTGTTAGTAATAACTAAGAGGGGGGGTGAATCAGTGGCCTCAAAAATTTATCCTTTAAACTTTAATCCACCAATCAATACACCTCAGATTATTAAGTACCTACAAGATGTATGCCTTTGAAATACTTGAAATAATTAACTGTCTGTTAGTTTACCTTGTCTGTCCTTATTCTCCTTGATTACCGATAAGCAGTAAAACTTATTTACCGAAGCTAAGTAAATATGCAGAGTAAACCAATAAATCCAGAAATGCATATGTGAAATGTAAAACAATAAAGTAATAAACCATACACATATAACACATGGATTTTAATGTGGAAACCCTGTTAAGGGAAAAAACCACTGGGACTGGTACCCAAAATTTTCACTCTTCTCAAGTGAGCCCTGTTAGGAGCCAACCTTGTTAAAGGTTACAAACATACGGTTAAGTGCAACCTTGTTAGAGGATTTTTTTATACATAGGTTTTCACTTAGTATCTAGCATCTATGCTACCATCTTTGAATCAGCCCTTAGACTGTCAAAAGGCTTTATGCTAATCTTACTACCATCCTTGAATCAGCCTCCTTCTTAGACTGTCAATAGGCTTTAGGTAAGACCGATGCTACTATCATGAATCAACCTTTTTGGTAATATGTTAGGATATACCTCAATTATAGAAGATGGTTAAGTCATGCTTTGTTAAGAGAGTTAATGCTTCAATGGTTAAACTGAAACACAATGACCTATTTCTAATGCAACTTTGAATTGCAGATATTCAAATCTATTTACGTACAATACCTCTCTCATCAATGTATCAATTCAATTCCTTTGTACTTCACACTTTCTACTCTGTGATGTTGTGCTTCACTCTTCATCGGTGTCTGCAAAATCTTTTAGCTCTCCCTTAGCTTGATTGATCAGGACTATATGAAGTTTATCCTTAACCAGTTTCTCTTCAACATCTTCTTTAAATTCACTCCCCCATGTATCTGATTGCTTGCAGAAATGAATTATGCTTGTCTCTTATATAGACACGATATTCCTTTATTTCCGATTCTTGATTCTTGATTCTTGGCATGAAAAACAATACAACCAATTTGATTTACGGCTTTAACTCCTGATTTATCTCGTAGTTATGTTCTTGCCAACTGTATAAATCAATTGCTTAACTATGGTTGACTAGAACAAATAAAACAATAAATTAAGTCTATCCTTAAGCTCTGCCAGCTAGATATTTTGTCATTTTCTAATCTCTCTATTCTATCGGTCAATTCTGTAGTTCCTCGCCGGTTACAACTACCAGTTCTGTTGGTGTAACTTTAGTTAGCTTCGGGATCTCCGTTCATTGGGCATCATTGGATCTTGCTCATCAGGCAACACTATTTTTAGCTTGTCGTGCATCCTGTGATTCTGCTTCATTGGGCAACACTGTCTTCTGCTCGTCGGGCATCACTGTGACTTTTTCTGTGCCTTTACTGATGGTGTGCACTCTGTCGGTGTTGTCTGTCACTTAGTGAGTACTTGAATTTTATGCATTGCTAAAAGAATAACCTCTGTTCCATTGATTCTATGAAGTCTTTGGCATTATGTACATGACCGGACAGATGATATCAACTTGACATCAATGACAATACAAACCACTAACTGGTTTAATATTTTGCATCATCTTCAACTTAACATTATCAAATATTCAATTAGTTACATGTCATCAATCTCTCCCTTTGGAATTTATGGCAACATACTATATTATCACATTATATTATTTCTAATACAATATGAAATACAATTGTTGAGATTCATCAAATTACCAAACAATTTGTTTTGATAACTGATTGTATAGTCAGAAAATGGAAGCACTTCCATTGTATACGTGTTTAGCCTTTTGAGTAAGTGGTTTGGGGTCATATCAAGCACCTTGAATGGGTTCCTAATCTAGACCTAAATTTCCCCCTCTTCTGTCCCTCTTTCCACTTCTTTCCAGCCTGATTTCTACATTTTGTACTGCAGACCTGAGATTCTGGACTTCAAGGTCAGGGTCAACCTTTTGGGTCTATGATGACCTTTTGGGTCTATGTCAACCTTTTAGGTCAGGGTTGACCTCGACCTTGACCCAGGGTTCAAACTTCAGGGTCTTCCAGTTTCTGGATGTCGGTCTTTGCAAAAAGTTCTTTCCCGCTTCCGAGTCGGCTGTTTCGGGTTCCAAAGCGTCGATTCCTAAATTATATTTAATATAGGTCCTCTCCTGAGGGTAAAGGCTTTAATGGGAATTTAATTCTCCTATGTCGGTCTCCTTAGAAGATTGTGCCCTAATTTCATATATAAGGAAGCCTTCTCCTCTCATTTTCTCTAAGTCTTCTAACCATCAAAGGAGCAAGATTGAGGATCATCATCAAGAATTCCAAATTGAGATCAAGCATTATCATGTGAAGTTCAAGCAAGCATTCATCCATTCAAGTATCCATTTTCATGAAGGAGATCCATTGGAGGCCATTGAAGGATTGAAGCTACAAGGTGCCCTTTTGGTGATCTCTCCATCCACCTTCTTCCAAG
>MU224858.1:4781447-4798005 GCA_018584345.1 Thuja plicata
GTGATCGTTACTTAGGTCTTGAAACCTTCCTTCTAAGCACACAAGCTCTGATACCAATTGTTAGTAATAACTGAGAGGGGGGGGGGGTGGTGAATCAGTGGCCTCAAAAATTTATCCTTTAAACTTTAATCCACCAATCAATACACCTCGGATTATTAAGTCCCTACAAGATGTATGCCTTTGAAATACTTGAAATAATTAACTGTCTGTCGGTTTACCTTGTCTGTCCTTATTCTCCTTGATTACCGATAAGTAGTAAAACTTATTTATCGAAGCTCAGTAAATATGCAGAGTAAACCAATCAATTCAGAAATGCATATGTGAAATGTAAAACAATAAAGTAATAAACCATACACATATAACACATGGATTTTAACGTGGAAACCCTGTTAAGGGAAAAAACCACTGGGACCGGTACCCCAAATTTTTACTCTTCTAAAGTGAGCCTTGTTAGGAGACAACCCTGTTAAATTTTACAAACACACGGTGAAGTGCGACCTTGTTAGAGGATTTTTTTATACATAGTTTGTCACTTAGTATCTGGCATCTATGCTACCATCCTTGAATCAACCCTTAGAATGTCAATAGGCATTATGCTAATCTTACTACCATCCTTGAATCAACCTCCTTCTTAAACTGTCAATAGGCTTTAGGTAAGACCGGTGCTACTATCATGAATCAACCTTTTTGGTAATCTTTTAGGATATACCTCAATTATAGAAGACGGTTAAGTCCCGCTCTATTAAGAGACTTAATGCTTCAATGGTTAAACTGAAACACAATGACCTGTTTCTAATGCAACTTTGAATTGCAGATATTCAGATCTATTTATGTACAATACCTCTCTGATCAATGTATCAATTCAATTCCTTTGTACTTCACACTTTCTGCTCTGTGATGCTGTGCTTCACTATTTGTCGGTGTCTGTAGAATTCTTTAGCTCTCCCTTAGCTTGATTGATCAAGACTGTATGAAGTTTATCCTTCACCAGTTTCTCTTCAACATCTTCTTTCAATTCACTCCCCCGTGTATTTGATTGCTTGCGAAAATGAATTATGCTTGTCTCTTATATAGACACAATATTCCTTTATTTCTGATTCTTGATTCTTGATTCTTTGCGTGAGAAACAACCCAGCCAATTTGATTTACAACTTTAACTCTTGATTTATCTCGTAGTTATCTTCTTGCCAACTATATAAATCAATTGCTTAATTATGGTTGAATAAAACAAACAAAACAATAAGTTAAGTCTATCCTCAAGCTCTGCCAGCTAGATATTTTGTTATTTTATGATCTCTCTGTTCTATCGGTCAATTCTATAGTTCCTCGCCAGTGACAACTGCCAGTTTCATCAGTGTAACTTCAGTTAGTTTTTGGATCTCCGTCCATTGGGCATCATTGGATCTTGCTCGTCGGGCAACACTATTTTTAGCTCATCAGGCATCCTATGATTCTGCTTCGTCGGGCAACACTGTCTTCTACTCGTCGGGCATCACTGTGACTTTTTCTGTGCCTTTACTAATGGTGTGCACTCAGTTGGTGTTGTCTGTCACTTAGTGAGTACTTGACTTTTATGCATTGCTGAAAGCATAACCTCTGTTCCATTGATTCTCTGAAGTCTTTGGCATTATGTACATGATCATACAGATGATATCAAGTTGACATCAATGACAATACAAACCACTAACTGGTTTAATATTTTGCATCATCTTCAACTTAACATTATCAAACATTCAATCAGTTACATGTCATCATGATGATTACAAGTGATGTATGTTTACCAGGTTTTCAACACTTGGCTTGATTTCTATTTTTGCTACCAAGGTGCCTGTTTAGCAGGTTCTCACTGAGGCATTTTTTTTCTTTTTTTCTTTTTTTTTTGGGGTTGGGGTATTATCAAGGCGCCTATTGCTAGGTTTTCACCAAGATAATCATTTCTCAGGACCTTTTTCATTTTTTCACGAATTTTAGGTGATTACAGGAACAAATTTTAAGACAGGACAGATATCCAAAAATTGACCACATATTCAAATACCCTTTTTAAATTTATAAGACATATTAAAAACTTGTGTGGGGCCATTTTCGAATCTGCCCTTCTAAATTTGATTGGTAATCTGCTACAATTAGGCCTAAAGGAGCAACAAATGACATATTTTGGCTATAACATTTTAACTGGAACTGATCTCTAATATGTAAAACCATTTTTGGATACCCATTTGGAATTTATTAAACATATCCAATACTTAGGTAGGGTTTATTTCTATGGGATGCCTCAAAATAGATTGTTTACTCACTATTACCCTAGTTTTGCCAACAGGGTTGGCACATAGATTGATTTATTACACCTATCAAACAATCATATCTTAAGGAATGGTAATAATGAAAAAGTTTTGCAAAAAAATATATTTCCAACCATATAGGTATATGTAGACGTCTAAAAATGTCCCTTAGCACTCTTATTAATTAAATTAAATTTAATTAATATTCCTCGTAACATTATAGTTAATTTTAATTAATTAATTATATTTGTTATATTCTCCTACGCATTTAATTAAATCTGGTTCATCTTCTATGGTATCAAAATTTAATTTAAATACCTTTCCCCTAAATGTATTAAATTCTATTTAACACATTCCCTCCATTAAATCCCCTTTAATAAAAATTTAATTTACTTATCCCCTCCACATTCTAATATTCTACTAAGCTATGATTAATCTAAATCTAATTTGGATTAATCCTAAATATAGCCTAGATTCCTAATCTATACCCATCATTATCCCCCCTAAGCCTACTCCTCTAATTAATCTTATATTAATTAGACTAATCTTGTCTCCCTTTCCTCTTTGGAAGTTGCTCAACACGTGACTCACGTTGGGTCTCCCACCCTCTTACACTTGTTATTAAGCCATCATTTTCAAGTGTTGCTCACACATGTGTGAGAAACCCTCCCTCTTCCCTGAACACTCCTTTATCACATGTAGAATCTATGTGGATGCCACATAAGATCCACCTCATCCAAGCCCTCCAAAAATCTATAAATAGGAGGCCTCACTCCTTGCAAATATCTTTCATTTTTGCATTGTTATCATGATAGTTTCACTCTAGGATCTTTCTTAAGAATTTTACCATTTTGTTGCAATCTTAGTTCATTTGAATCTAGAAATTACATTCTAGGTAAATGGAAATGAATCTTATTTTCATTTGATCTTGCATATCATTCTATCTTAGTTTTACATTTTCATCTTCATCATTTGGCGAAGGCCTGGGACAAGTTCCTCATACTTGTTCTTGAGCTCTTCATAACATCAATAGTTTGCATTGTAGGATTCACTCTGTAGAAAGAAAGAAATCATAGTGGCATTAATATATTGTGTTGAGGTAGCACATCCGCATTCCTCTCTAAGAAAAAATTAAGAAGTCTTGGGTGCACTTGTTTGGCTCATCAGAGGTTATGTTGGAAACTTTGTGTAGTTGAAAGTTTATGAACATGTTAGATTAGAAATGAAATAATTTATATTTCTAGCGTTTGCATGTTTGACCTTTCTCACCGTAGGTAGGTTTTCATCATACACACTTGACATGCCCGATGGGACCTACATCCTTGAAAATTTTAAACTTTTTGAAAATTTCCACGATTTTTTAGACCTTGTCATGTATTTTTGTCTGTGATTTACACAGAGTCATATGCGACCTAGAACTGTCATCTACGCTCTGAAATTTTCATCTGCACTCTGATATTGTTGTTTGTGCTCTTAGATGGTCATCTACGCTCTAAGATTAGCATCTACACAGATTGTCGTCTACCACTTGTCATTGTTGTCTCTGCCCTGTTTGATTTTCCAACTAATTCTGATAGATGGGTATCTTTTGGGTGGTATCTCCAACATGATTCTAGTGGACTATTGATTGTAACCTTATGTGTCTGCTCTGTCATTAAAAACATTTATTTTTTTCTATTTTCAAGTGTTACTAATCTATTTTCCTTTTTGCAGCATTTCAAGGCTAAAGACTAAGATTACTAATATTTTTCATGCAGGTTTCCTTGGATTTTAATAGATTTTGGGAATCAAATTTTATGCTTTAAACACTAGTCTTTGAATTCATGTTGCTTAAAGGAATTAACCATATCCAATCTTGAATCCATAAGGGAATGAATCTCACAAGCTCTTGAATGACTTAAGGTGAAACAATCACACTTTTCTTACATGCTTTCCTTCTTGATGTGTGGGAAATAAATTGAACTTGCATGCTTAACCATACTATTGCATCTTTTGCTTAGGTAAATCACATTTACTTGCTTTAATTAGGTTCAAATTGGAATGAACTCTTTTTGGTGTGTTTGAAGAAGTGTTTTTAAACACTTCTTTTGAGCTATTTGTCATTAGATAGATCCCTTAATTTTTGTGACGCTAAGATTAAACTATAGTTATATCCTCTCCCCTCGCCTTCGCAGAACTTAGGTGAAGACAAATCTTAGCTTAATTTAGCTTCTAGAGAGGCTTGTTTAGAGGGTATGTTTCCCCTTTAGAGGATGACCTCAAACTGGTAAATACCTTAGCCGATATAGAAATGAGACACTGAACAAAAACTTGTCTCAATCCCACCAATCTCAGGCGCAGTGTATGGATGATAGTTCAGATCAGGTGAATAGTACCTAAGGAGCTGACGTGGTCCACTAGAGACTTAAGTGTCTCGCACACATACAAATCGATTGGGGGGACACCATAGATCTTACTAGCAGCTGTAAATTAAGTAGCCTACCTAATTCACCTCTGAATAATAACTTATTACAGTGCAAAGGGAGGGAAGATTCTCTCCCAAAATTCCCATCATATGTGTCCCAAGGTATTGTGTTGCGAAAGAGATCTTTGTAGAATGACAACAATACCTAGAAAAAGGAAAAAACATGGTCGCCCTTTCGAGGGTGACACAACTACCAAGAACTGGGCCTATAAAATTTCATGCTAAGATAATTCCTTAAGGTAGCTACTATTTTTACTGTCTTCGTTGTGTTAACCACATAAAAACATAGGTGGCTTGAAAGGGCCACTTGTATAAACACAAATGAAATATCAAAGTTGTATCAAAATTCTCCAAACTCACAATTGCTTGTCTCCTGAAAGGTTGCTTTGACCCTTGCAGGATTGTTTTAAGATGCGTGTCTTTAATAACTGTCAGTTATGCCCAAAAATTGAGTCAAGGTATACTTAGCATATTCAATGCCTTTGATGTATGCTTAAAATCAATTCTTTCTAATGAACAAATTGACCTAAAATATCCCAAAATCAGCCAAAATCCTATTCATCATCTCCTAATCATCCATAATATTCCAAATCATCTCCTTAATCCAATCCAAACATCCACCATTTTATCCTAATCATCTTAATCATACTTCATTTTAATCATCATCCATAGTCATCCTAATCATTCCCTTCATCCTAATCACTTCATGTAAGTCACTCATATTCTTCGTAATCATCATAATCATATTTCATTCTATCTTAATCATCCTGATCATTCCATCATCTTCTTAAGAATTCAATCAAGGTCCTAATCTTTATCCTAATAATTCTTCATAATCCACATCAATATCCAATTTCTTAATCAATCCCATCATTTATTCTTCAATCTAATCACATCATCATTATTTTAATCCAATCCAATTTTCAACCTTATATCATTCTATCCAATCCTAATCCAATTCATATTCCTCTTCATCCAAAACCAATCAACCCTTAATTATTCCCTTGTCTTCAAACATCCCCCATTTATCTTCTAAAGTTCATCCATTCTTCATCCACATCACCTTCTAATTCTAATTTTCATAAAATAATCTACTTTTGTCTTAGGAGCACCATCATAATCCTAGTTATCTTGATTGACCCACATCCAACCTTATTCAAGCTTAACCCACATCAAATCAAACTTCATATTTCACATGTTCATCAAGATTTTTATCTCAAATCTTAGGTTGAAATATTTATCAAAGTGTTGCATAGACCACCATCATTAGAAAAAATCTATTTGAATTATATTGTTTTGAGAACATCAGTCTGTCTCAAGTAGTTAATTCTCTTAGTCATATGCTATTTAGCTTGGGATCATAAATCTATCTCCAAGTAGATAAGATATCATCATCCATATTAATCCTTTATTTGCACCATCATACGGTCTTGTTTCACCTAGGTTTGTCTCAAACCTTTAAATCCAAATCAAATAAAAAACAATCTTGAGGCCCTTCCCTCATATCCAAAAAATTAAATCAAATCCTTGAGGCCATGCCCTCTTAAATCAAAATAAATTCCAAAATTGATCCTAGTCCTAAGTTCATATTTCATCCATCCTCAAATATTTCACTTCATCCACTCTTAATCTAAATCATCATCCACATCATATTCTAATCCAATTCCAAAACCCCTCATTCAAACATCATGAATATGGATTGGTTTCACAAAATGGTTGAGGACTTTAAAGTGCTAAACCCTAATCCTCAAACCATACCTCCAATCCAACCCACCTACCAAATCAATCCTCAACACATCATATCCAATCCTAATTCATCTACCATTTCTTATCCTTCCTCTACCTTTGACAAGGTAAAATTGTCTCATTATCCCTCACCAACATAAGATTCCCTCCATAACCACCTTTCCTAAGAGATTCAAGAACTTTGAAACATTGTCCTTAGCTTAAAAATCAGGGTCAAAAGAATTTTTTTTCCTTTGAAGACATATTTCCTTCCCCATTTGTCCAAACTCATAATCCTCATCTCCCATCCAATCTTAACCCCCCACCTAATCCCATGCATTTTGAGCTTAATGTCCAAAACCATAATCATAATCCTCCACATAATCCTAATCCTCCAAAACCCACATCATCCCTGTCCCACCATAACCTTTCCATTGATTGGATCCAAGGGCTAGCAAAGAAGTATAAATCCACACATCAAGTTGTCCAATCCCCTCAAGTCATGAACCCACCACCATCCCATACAAATCAAGACATACCACAATCTCCTAAGTCTCATGAGTCATCCATCGCTCCATTTACACAAGTTTCATATTTCATCTCCTCCATCACATCACCCTCACAAGTCTAAACATG
The DNA here is from genome assembly GCA_018584345.1 of Thuja plicata. Taxonomy (NCBI): domain Eukaryota; kingdom Viridiplantae; phylum Streptophyta; class Pinopsida; order Cupressales; family Cupressaceae; genus Thuja; species Thuja plicata. Next base: position 4,788,552 of record MU224858.1, read on the forward strand.
TCAAGACCTTGTTCCAAATAATTCTAACATGGATTCCTCTTCTCCTATAGATATAAATATTCATCAATCTTATGCCACATTTTCATATGAAGATCTTATCATTTCATATCAAGATCTACTTATCCTCCTTAACCCATCTCATGATCCCATTCCTAATCAAGATCAAGACATCTATTGAATTTTATCCATTAATGCTTCCCCTCCATGTCAAGAGTTAACATCAACTTATCCTCCATTTCATAAAGCTATTCCTTGTATCCCATCCAGTAATCCCCCTCCATGTCAAGATCAAACTGCTCCATCTCATGATCTCACCCCCTCCAACCCATTGTATGATCCAATTTCATCTCAAGATCCACTCATTCCTTCCATTCCACCACATAATCCTCCCCAAAGTCAAGATCAAATTCCCCCTTCAAATCCATTTCATGATGCCTATCCCTCTCAAAATCCTATTATCCTTCCACATGATCCTAATCCTTTACAAAATACCATCACGCCTATCCAATCTGCCCATGAACCTCATACATCTAATATTTGTTCTTCTACCTTCATCCAACGTAGCTTCCTTCAAGATCCTATCATTCCTTCCACCTCTCCTCCCCATTCACATGGACTCACATCTTGTGCTCAAAATATAAAGTATCCCATTTGAAAAATAATGTCTCAAGATGTTGGTATATCTTCCACCCCTTCTAAATCCAAAATCCCTCCATCTAAACTCAAATGTTCCCAGCCCCCATACTCCACATCCACTTTGGGCCCTTATGTCCAAACATCCATCCCTTGCTCATCCACATCCATTTTGGGCCCTTTTGTCCAAAAATCCATCCCTTCCTCATCCACATCAATTTTGGGCACTTATGTCCAAAATTTCATTCCTTCCTCATCCATGTCCATTTTGGGTCCTTACATACCTCCATTCACCAAATCCAAGTCTACCACTCCATAACCTCAAATACCTAAGTAAGATCAACAAAGGCACACATCCTTGAATCCTTTCCAACATTCACCCTCCATCATTCCATCCATAAACTCTCCATACCATCCATCCTCATGCACCCATACCATTGCTATTGGAAGAAATTTGGATGCCAAAACCAAAATCCACAAAAATACAAGGATCAACATGGCTCATCTAAAAGACATGTTCAAGAAAAAAAATGACCCAAAAGAAAGAAAAGTTCAAAAGGTCATAAAGGCCCAAAAATAAAAATTCAAAAATCATGTGGATTCCCAAGCTACTTTGAAGCAATGCGTCTCAAGGAAAAATAAAACTTGGTATCCAAACTTGCTAATCCAAAATATTCCTCTACTCATAAGTCCTCCAATCCTCCATCTTCCAAATCCATTTTGGGCCCTTATGTACCAAAATCCACTATCCTAAGTCCATCATCTCCCTCTTCTATTTTGGGTCCTTACATCCCAAAATCCTAATTTTCTCCTCCATCTCCTTAAAAATCTCCTCTTTCACTACTCCATCACACTTTAAGGAGTGTGCCATGAGGATCATTCCAATTCCTCCATCCATTTATTCATAAGTCTTCCCAACGTCCCTATCCATTTATTCGCCACTCCCTCCCCATCCTCCCATCCTCCCATCCCATTAATCCAACCCTACACATTAGCCCTTATCCCCCTTCCACCCTCCATACATTTCATCTCCCCTCCCACCATTATACTAACATCTATGATCATATATTATAAATTCCTTGATACATTATAAAAAAAAAAGTTACAAGGGATACAATTCATGGAACTATATTATTGAGTCCTTCCACCATATTCCTATCACATATTCATTTTATTCCAAATCCACTTATCTATCCATTCACTTATCCTCATTCTCATGCACTCTACACTTGGGGGAAAGATCCATCCATTCCTATGCTATCATAAATACCTTCCACATCCCCTATCCACCATCCATCATCCTATCTAAGTTCATCATACTTTTACCATATTTTATCTTGACTATCCTATCCATTCCCTCCATACTTCTTATTCACTATCCATCCACTATCCATTATCCCACATAACTCCATCCCCTATCCATTATCCCACCTAACTCCATCCACTTTTCCTATACTTTATCTTGATATCCTATCCATATCCTCCATCGCATAGTTCTTGTCCTATATAAGTCCATCCTCCTTTCCATGTCTTTGATCTTGGTTATCCCATGCATTTCCTCCATACATTATCCATTATCATATTCCATCCATATCCTTTGTATCCTTATCCCCTATCCATATCATCCCTCATCCTATCCAAATCCATTCCACTTTCATACTTCTTATCTTGAATAAAAAACTAGAGGCACTCAAACATGCATGCATGCTTTACACAATACACACCTTTATCCCCTCCATGCATATCCTTTACACAACTATCCATTCATCTTAGTTACCCTTTATCCACAATCTCTCCATCCCTCATCCCACCACCTCTACTATGGGGGAATCCTTTGCAACATATTCCTTGGATCCTAATCCACTTATCCCCCATTCTTTAGTCATCCACTCACATCCCTTACATACCATCCTTCCATTTTATGTATCTTTTTTCCCCCAACTTCCCATCCTTCATTTTCCTACTACTAGTGTGGGGCATTTCACTCCTTTAACACATAGTTCTTCAATATCCATCCTTAATCCCATATTACCTATCCATCCATTCCATTCATCTATCTCCCATCCAAGCCATCTCGCCATCTCCACCATACCTTGGCTCTCCCTTGTCATTGGTCCCAGTCCATTTTTATCCTTCATCCATCTTCCAATTCAATTATATCCAATCCATTTAGCTTCTAATTCAATCTATTCATCTTCATTCCATCCTTTTCAATCCATTTTATCAATCATTGTCTTCCAATCCCAATCTATCCAATCTATTTATTCTTCCTTCCAACCTTCAATCCATCTTATCCTCCAATCATCTTATCTGCCAATTCCATTCTATCTCATTCCTCTTATCTTCTATCCTATCCAATCCAATCCATTTATTCTTCCTTCCAACCTCCAATCTCTCTTATCCTCCAGTTCTATCTTCTAATCCAATCTATCTTATCTTCCAATTCTATCATATTCTCCACTTCATCTTATCTTCCGTCCAATCCAATCCAATCCATTTATTCTTCCTTCCAACCTCCAATCTATCTTATCCTCCAATTCAATCATATCTAATTCCTCTTATCTTCCTTCATCCACCTTCCAATACATTTATTCTTCCTTCCATCCTATTAAAACCATCTTATATTCCAATTCCATTTTATCCTTCATCCATATTTCAATTCAATTCTATCTAATCCATTTATCTTCTAATCCAATTTATCTCATCTTCCAATTCTATCATATTCTCAAAATTATTCTTATCTTCCTTCCTATCCAATTCAATCTATTTATCTTCCTTCCATCCTATTCATACCTCTTATTGTCCAATTCCATTATATCCAATACACTTATCTTTATTCCATCCTATTCAAACCATCTTATCTTCCAATCCCATTACATCCAATACATTTATCTTCTAATCAAACCACTTAATCTTTCTTCCATCCTATTTAATCCATATTATCCTCCAATCTCATTTTATCCAATCAATTTCCTCCATCATCTAATCACATGTCAATCTACCCATTCTAATCCTATCAAACTAAGATTCATCCCATCAAACTGAGCTTCACCCCCATTACACTGAGCTTTTCCTAGACACTTTGACTGCATTAGTTCTATCAAATCAGTTTGTAGATTGACTTTTTAGTTCCTTGTTCATTTCATAGCTATTATTAGCAAATGCCTGTTTTGACATCAATTAATCTTTTCTCGTCAGGATGCATCCTTCTGACATCGGCTTATAAATCCTCCATCTCACAATCCTACTCATGTAAAGAACTTTGGAATGAATGACTACTTGGTCATGATGGCTTTTTTCAATTTTATCTTTGTGTTTTAGTAGACTGTACTCATGATTGCCTTGATCTTCAATATCTTGGTGTATCTTGGATGGTGTATATTAGAATATGTGTCATTTGCAAAATGATCTATTTGTGGGTACTTAAGTGCGTCTTTGTTGGTCACACAATTATCGTTATGTATGCCTTACTAGGAGAAGGGTCTCGTGCACTTCCACCAAGTCCCTAATCAAGAATTGGGTGTACTATGGCTTCCTCATGTGTGTCATTGCATTAGTTCCACCATGATTGTTGATCTACATCTATGCTCCTAAATCTACCTTGTTTTTCTGAGATTCTAGTCAACGCAAAGGAACCATGTCATCCATGTTGTCTAGAATGTGATGTATACCTCCTCTTGAAAAATCAAACTAGGGTGTGCTCTTTGATATTAACACAATATAATCACAAAAATCTCATGTAGTTAGGTTGCATTAGTTAGTTTGATTTATCATTCTTGCAATATGCATTATGAGGCTCCTATTTATTCACTATTCCCCATCCTGAATGGGGCATTATGTCCCTGATCTACCCTAGGTCTAACCCGACCCCCCAAGGAAGCATGTAATGACACGACTTCTAGAATTACTTTTCTCTCTGGGGAGTATCATTTTATAATTTCTTTGACGTGAATCCATCCTCAACATCGTATAAAAGAGGGGCAAAATGTAGACGTCTAAAATGTCACTTAGCACTTTTATTAATTTAATTTAATTTAATTAATATTCAACATTACAGTTAATTTTAATTAACTAATGATATTTGTTATATTCTCTTACCTATTTAATAAAATTTATTTAACTAAATCTGGTTCATCTTCTATGGTATCTAAATTTAATTTAAATATCTTCCCCCCTAAATGTATTAAATTTATTTAATACATTCCCTCCATTAAAACCCCCTTTAGATAAATTTTAATTTATTTATCCCCTTCACATTCTAATATTCTACTAAGATATGATTAATCTAAATCTAATTTGGATTAATCCTAAATCTAGCCTAGATTCCTAATCTATACCCATCATTATCCCCCCTAATCCTACTCCTCTAATTAATCTTAGATTAATTGGACTAATTTTATAATTCCTACAACAATTAACCTCCTAATGGCGCTCACACATGTGTGAGCACCCCTCCTATGGGATTTGTCCATTCTCTTTGCCTAAAATTGCCCAAGTCATTTCTCTTACATCGTGTCTCCCCTCTCCTCTTTGGAAGATGCTCAACATGTGACTCACTTTGGGTCTCCCACCCTCTTACACTTGCCATTGAGAAATCATTTTCAAGACTTGCTCACACATGTGTGAGAAACCCTCCCTCTTCCATGAACACTCCTTTATCATATGTGGAATCTATGTGGATACCACATAAGATCCACCTCATCCAAGCCCTCCAAAAATATATAAATAGGAGGCCTCACTCCTTGCAAATATCTTTAATTTTTGCATTGTTATTATGATAGTTTCACTCTAGGATCTTTCTTAAGCATTTTCGCATTTTTTTGTAATATTAGTTCATTTGAATCTAGAAATTACATGCTAGGTAAATGGAAATGAATATTAGTTTCATTTGACCTTGCATATCATTTTATCTTAGTTTTACATTTTCATCTTCATCGTTTGGTGAAGGCTTGAGACAAGTTCCTCATACTTGTTCTTGAGCTCTTCATCACATCAATAGTTTGCATTGTAGTATTTAATCCATAGAAAGAAATAAATCATAGTAGGATTAATATATTGTGTTGAGAGAGCACACCTGCATTCATCTCTAAAAGAAAATCAAGAAGTCTTGGGTGCACTTGTTTGGTTCATCGGAGGTTATGTTGGAAGCTTTGTGTAGTTGAAAGTTTATGAACATGTTAGATTAGAAATGAAATGATTTATATCTCTAACATTTGAATTTTTGACCTTTCTCCCCATATGTAGGTTTTCATCATACACAGTAGCAATCCCACAATGTACTATACAAGGCCATACAAATCAAATTACTTGCTATTTCACAGTGAAAAATCTGGAAGTTTGTACTCACTATTTTTATTATAACTTTCGCAAATCACTATGCAATTTACTCAAACAAAAAGAATTTGAAATATTATAACATTATCCATCCTTTCCAACAACTTTTAAGTTTATACTATAAATTACAAGTCCATACATATACATGTAACCATATATTTACAACTGAAATTGTAAGAAATATAGAGTTATTTATTAGGTTTCTTCTCGAACTTCCATCTCTCTCCCTTGAATTCGACCATACAAAGTATTTTTAAACTATAACTAACATTTTCCCACCAAAAACCAACGACAAATAACTCTTGACCTTCTAATTCAAAGATGACCCTTCAAATTACATTTTCTACAACTGTACAAATTTGTTAACATTGCAATATTATTGTTGAGCGTGTAGCCACAAGAACACATGCAACTAAAGCATTGTCATGGTTGTCATAAAGAAATTGAATGCACATTGAAAGTGAAATAAAAAGGTAGATAATAGTGTTAAAAGATAAAAATAAAAATCATCACATTGGTGTATATTAGTGAGGTAACACAATGATATGAAAAATAGAAGACATCATTTGAAGAGGAAAATAGCAGTAAATGGTCCATTCATATGTTAAGATGCATGTTGGATTTGTAAAGGATGAAATAACTATAATTACAGTGAAATAGATAAAGGCAACTACAAACTTTATGTTCCATGAAAATAGTGGAGTGTCAATGTCAAAAGAGTGACTGATGCTAATGTAGCAGCAACAACAATGCATTAAGAACATATTTTACAGATAAAGATAGTGGAGGGAACTCTTCAAAAGTCAAGAAAATGAACAGTTAAAAGGCCTGGTAGAAGTGATTTAAAACCAAAGACATAAATTGTTTTCTAAAGTAGTGGAATCAACACCATGTGAAGTACAATGATCAGTTATATAAATATTATGAATGTGAGAAGCAATAGTATCCATACTTAGTGTAATCAATCAAGAAATCAGTAAGGAAAATCACCTTTACTTTTGAAATCATGTCAATCATATCAAGAGTGAAAAGGACTTTCTTATTTCCTAAGAACTATGATAAATTTGTCCCAAAGCACAGTTCAAGAAAGCTTATGTTTCAAAGACAGTTAATAGGGTAGTGACAAGAAATGTAAAATTAGTGATATCACGAGTACTGATCAACAAGGATATTGAATACCAGAGATTTTTTATTGGAAGAGATGGAAAAATGAATCAAAGCGACAAAAATATAACTATAACTTTGTTTTGGTTTGAAGAATGTTAAAAATAAGTGTGAAGGGATGATGAAAGGAAAAGATGAAAACAATTATACAAAGTTATTTCCATAGTAATAGTGATTTCAAAGGAAATGCTATCTAAATGATATCCAAGAGGTATTGAGAAGTCACAAGGAAAATACATGAATGTATGACAATTACAATCCAATAACATATTTGAAAATATCATTGTCCCTTATGAGGAGTGGATAAAGAAAGTATGAGGTAAAGTGTGAAAAGTCTTCTCTAGAACCTTATAGTCATGATATAAAGAAAGATGCAACCACCATTAGTATGTATATATATCACAGTCAAATACACTCACAAATTAGATGAAGAACATGTAAAAGAATAATAGGGACAAAGACTCTCATAACAGTAATATTTGACTAATTTTAAATTTTGATCAGATTTGACTAGTAATAAATATATCAGACAATAGTGAATATTTATGTGCATTATTCAGTTTGGAAACAATATACTAATAGATGATCTCTTTTTCCAGTTGTAGTGACATTCCATTAAGCTCTTCGAATATCCACTTGCATATGTTTACAACAAAAAATGACAATATTCATTATAACAACTAGATTCATTGTACTTTAATTAAATTAACAAGAAAATGATGGAATAAAATTAAGAAGCTTCTGGTTTAGACTGTCTACATATTTTTAGCATCACAATTTAAAGCTACAGGAACAACATATAGCTATATGAACAAAATATAGCTACAAGATGACAATTTAAAGCTACTGAAGCAACGTATAGCTACAGGGTAAAAATGTAAAGCTACAAGAACAACATATAGCTACAGGAGAAATAAAAAAAACATTAAAGCACTAAAAGAGCATCATTCAAGTCAGAAAAAGAAGTACATATTCATAGTGCTTCAATGATGCCAAAAGACAATGTTGTTGTTACATGCATGGAAAAGGAAAAATTCTAGTTTTGATGATGCACATGTTAGAGAAAACATAAGGGTAATAATCACGTCACATGGAGGGTACAAAAATCATGCATTATGATCTTATAAACTTAAAACAATGGAAAATCTTCAAAAGACCTTAAGATCAATTTATGATGCTTGTTGGAAGATATACAATTTTCATGAAGATATAGAGACAATGTTTTCATATGCCAAAGTGATGAATAGAATGTTACAAGAGTATCATAATCCAAAAGGGGTGATAAAGGTCATCAAAGATATCCATACATGTTTTCCATCAATTGAGAAAAGAAAGAGAAGCATTCAAGATTAGCTACACATTACATAATGCATGAGGTCATTGTCACAGTTATTGGAAAGACAATATGGTCAGCCTTAGTATATTACTTGTAAAATAGGACAACTATCTAGTCCATCAAATCAGTTACATGATACACACAAATATAGGACCCAAGGAACATAGATGACATTACTGAAGCATTATCATGCTAGAACAATCTGAACAAGGTGTTCAAAAGAGATAGAAGAAGGACTTTAATCAATGTATATGAAATAGTATGAGCAAATGACAAGATCATTACTTGGAAAGAAGTTAGATTTCCATGCATTTTAGTCTCACAACACTTCATTACCAACACACCCTACAATTTCTCTTCACAATAACCCTTTATTTTATAGATTCCAAATAGAAAATAGGTACTTCTATTGTTCCAAAGATTCACATAACTTAAAATAATCCCTATAGAAACTCAATACAACATCCTTTCAGCCTTGATAACCTTCAAAAATTAGAGATCTATCAACCATTAGATCTTATACAAAATTAGGCCTAAAAGGTTATTAGCCTTTACCAACAACAAATCATGTATTAAATCTTCATGAAAAAACTCCTACAATAATTTATATTTACAAATAACCTTTTGGATGATACAAAACATATAAAAAGTGAAAGGTTATTTGTTTTGAAACACTTGATGCCAAAGTGGATTGTTATGCTTCAACCAATAAACTCTTTAGAGGAGCAACTTAGTGTTTTGGGCATTACTTATTGTAGAAAACTCAAAAATAAAATGTAATAAATTTTTTTGTATTATTTAATATATCAAAGGTGTGGGTAGGGTTATTTTGGAACGAAGCCCTCAAAAATGCACTGGTAACCAGACTGTAGGCCCAATTAGGCTTGCTTTTCAATTTGAGACAACAAAACAATCATCCATAACTTTTCAAAAACACATAATAAAAACAATATATTTGGTTATATTAAATATAAGTCTATTATATAT
>MU224858.1:4798172-4820649 GCA_018584345.1 Thuja plicata
GTTAGGATCTCATGGATTCTCCTTGGTTTCTCTCTCCATCACTCTATTTTCTAGGTAGGACCTATGTGTGGGCCCTCCTATACCTCATCATACTCTCTCTAGGCCTCTAGGCCTTATTCCTAGCATTCTGGTATGTTCCCTCACCTTCCTAGGTCCCCGACTGACCTGAGAATCTCACAGATACCTTTAGGTGACCTGCCTGAAACCTTAGGTCAGGGTCAAAATTGACCCTGACCTAGGTCAGGGTTGATGCTGACCTTGACCTAGGTCAAGTTCAAATTCAGCCTTGACCTAGGTCAAGGGTGAGGTCAACCGTGACCTCTGTCGGGTGTTGGTCCCCGCTTTCAATTCTGGAGCTTATTAGGGATCTAAACTTAAAATAGGTCCCCGGGTTCATATGCGGAAGTGTTTTCTCTGATATCTAATTTAATTCATTCCCTCCTTGGTTGGTGATTGTGATTGGACCATAATTCAAGGTTAAATTTGAATTTGGGTCCCTCGCATTGCCCTAGGAGACCTATATTGAGATCTCTATATAAACACTCTCTTTTGCCTTCATTTGATCATGAAATGAAATCGAAAGATGACATGATGCAATGATGGTGCAAATAAGAAAGAGGATGATCTAGAAGGAAAAATCTATGAGGACATGTTGATACATTCAAGCATTTTTGTGGACAAGCTATTGTAGATCTTCATTTAAGAAAGAAGGTGCTCTTTTCTATTGGATCTACCATTATCAACATTCAAGCATTCAAAGGACATTATCATGGGGTAACAATTATGGATTGTGAGTTGGTAGGAGTACTTTAGCCTTGGGGGCTTGGTATGCTTTCTTTATCATATTCAAATCTATGCATTTCTTTCTCATTTCCATGTTATGTTAGGATTATTAATCTAGAAGATTAGATCTTGATATTACATGTTTAAAGACTATTTTCAAAGAGCAAACACACACATACTTTCTATATTAGGATATTCGTGGAGGTGGAGATAACCAAAATAGGGGTTTGACTAAGGAAAAACCCTATATAGCCAGCCCAAAACCCCTTTTCCAGATATCTACAGGTGTTGTTTTCAGGAGTTACAGGTATAGGATAGCGGATCTGAGACCAGATTTGGATACCCTTTTTAGTGAGCTATCGGGATCTGAAAATAGATTTTCTGTCAAGGTAGCGTAGGTTAGGGTCAAGATTATTGGGTCTGGGGTGAAATATGTGGGTCAAGGTCAACCTTTTTCAAAAGACCATGTCAGATCGGAAAAATATTTCTGGGTTTTGTTCATCTCTGCATTTTTATTCCGGGTTAGGCTTTAGATTTTCCAAAAACTCAACATAGGCAACAAAAAATGAGTTTTTCCAGATCTGCTATGATATGAGGTAGGTATTTTACTCTATAGTTATTTACAAGTATTCTAAATTCCTTATCATAATAATTAAGTGTATAAGACTAAAATTGGACTTAGGGTCTCTTGTCATAGGCTATTTCTATTATCTAAAAGAGCTCACACACAATCCAAATTTTAGATCTTATATTACGGTGAACCCGCGATAGACAACTCTTTCTTTTTCCTTGGTGTTAGATTTACATTTTATATTAGATCTTGCATGAACATAGAAGTATATTTATTTTATGCTTATATTTCAAAAAAAAAAATTATAAAAAAAAAATTATTATAAAATTTCTTTAAGAAAACACAAAAATATTTACATGCTTGTCATTTTATTTTTGTGCTCAACATGTATGAATTTTGTTTAGAATACTTTGATGAGGATTTTATTGTACAAAAGGATAGATCCCTTAATGAGGTACATGGAAGTGAGTGCACAAATGGTTCGAATGAGATCTCCATGGATCCCATTCCCATTTCACCCCCCTCCACAATCTCTCCAATTGACTTTTACCATAGAGTGTATGCATGGTTACCTTCATACCCCTCTGTTTGCAACATTGAGATACCTAGAATGGTATTTCCTAAACCTTTGATAATGGTAAAAAGGATGTCCCCGAATAACTGTTAAGGGTAAACCTAGAGATCCTTTGGAGATCCTTTGGATTTCTTTGATAACACAGATTCTGTTTCGCATGCTTATCACACACAAAATAATCCTCAACCTACTGTCCCAGCTACTTTACCTCTTGAACCCATGCTTCCTCCAACACCTATGTTACCTTCTTCCTTTAAGGAATATGATTTAGTTGAGAAATTACATGCTACTCTAGCTAAGATCTCTTTATGGGAATTAATTCAAACTTCTCCTACATATCATGAGGCGTTGCAAAAAGCTTTATCCACTCTTCCCGCTCTGCCTCCTAACCAAGAGAACATTAATTCATTTTTGGAGTGCATGCATACTATTCCTTCTGTACCTCCTATTGTGTTTTTTGATGATGATTTACCTTCTATTGAGGTGCAGAATCAATATGATGCTCTTATGGTTGCTGTCTCTATTAATCAGAGTATCATTCGTAGAACACTAATTGACAATGGATCTGGGCTTAATGTTTGTAGAATGGATATGCTTAGGGAAATTAAAGCCGATCTTACAACCATTCAACCAAATAATATTCCTATTCGTGGCTTTGATAACATTGCAAAGAAAAATTTGGGTATTATTACGCTACCTATCAAATTTGGTCCTATTCTCCTCTACACTCATATCCATGTTATACCGGGACCACTCAATTACAACCTTTTATTAGGAAGACCTTGGTTACATACTATGCATGCGGTTCCTTCTACTCTTCATCATAAGGTGAGGCTCATTTATAACAATCTGATGTACACATTACATGTGGATGATGCGCCAAATCCTTGCCTGAATGCGGAATATGCTAAGGTTCTTGAGCCTATACAAGCCAGTAAAAAACCTGAGCAACCCCCTAAAGTTAAACAATCTAAAATTCCATATTCTTCTCTGACGCAAGATGATTGGGAAACATTGGATTTCAATCCTTCTTTCATAGGGGAATATAAAGTCTTGGGTTTAGAATTTATGAAATAACAAAGTGAATTTGAAAAACAAGTTTTTATCCCTTCTCCACTATCTAAGGAATTAAAAAGCAACCTTGTTGCTGCTTCTCATAATGAAATGATTGAGACAATAAAACTAGATTGCTATGACATTGTAACATATGCCGCTCCTTTAACTCAATCTGATATGGCTGATAGATATGGTTCTGGTTATCATTTACTCAAGAAATTAGGATTTAATGGGAAAGGTTGTAGTAAATATGAGAAAGGTATACAAGTACCCTTGGACAATGAAGGTTGTGATTATACTTATGGGTTATGATTCAATCCTTATAGACAACCATCCACTTTTCCTCTTAATATTAATCATATTTGCGGTGGAAATTTGAAATTGGTTAATCCACTTCTCCTTGACATGGTTCAAAAACCTAGTTTGGATATCTTCCCTGAGGATGAAGCCCTCGCTGATTTTTTAGGGGCTTACCAGGATCTACCTAGGTTTCATCATAAAAGAAGAAAACTCTATTGTCTGAACAATGAAGCCTATTTTGGAGAACATGATGAACAAGATATTTCTCCTTTGCCAATGGATCCTCCCATACAAAGTAACTTATTAATAACTGAGACTATTGAAGTTCAAGTAGATGAGAATGATTATGAAAAAACTATCAAAATTGGAAAATGTTTGAGTCAAGATGAACATGATCAATTGGTTTCCCTCTTGCTTGAATATAAAGATATTTTTTCTTGGACATATTTGGATATGTCGGGTATAGATCCTAAGATTGTTACTCACAATATTGTTCTTAAACCTAATGCTAAACCTGTAAAACACTTTATCTGCAAGATGAATCTGGGCATTGCTTTACTGGTAAAAGCTGAAATTGAAAAATTATTAGGTGCTGGGTTCATCCGTTCTATTGAATGGATTTCTAATATTGTGGTTGTTTCTAAGGGAGAAAATAAGACCAGAATGTGCACTAATTTTAGAGATTTAAATAAAGTATCCTTAAAAGATGACTTCCCGCTACCTAATATTGACATGATTGTGGATTCAACAGTAGGTCATGCTTTATTATCTTTTATCAATGGATTTTCGGGTTATAATCAAATATTTATTCCTATTGAGGATCAACTTAAAACTACATTTATAACACCTTGGGGGACATTCTGTTGGGTCATGATGCCTTTTGGATTAAGAAATGTAGGAGCAACTTATCAACGTGCCATGACTTTGATTTTTCATGATTACATTCATAAAATTTTGGAAGATTATGTGGATGATATCTTGGAAAAATCTATACATAGAGAGGATCATGTGTTCATTTTAAGGAAAATATTTGAAAGAATTAGGAGTTATAATATGAGATTGAATCCTAAGAAATGCACTTTTGGAGTGGATTCTGGAAAATTATTAGGGTTTATAATCTCTAAATGAGGCATAGAGGTCAATACTGAAAAGATTGATGCTATTGTTAACATGCCTCCTCCTAAGAACATTTCTCAATTACGCAGTTTACAAGGTAAAATACAATCTATTCGTCACTTTGTTTCTAACCTAGCCGATAGGATTGTTCCTTTTACTTCTTTACTTAGAAAAGACACAATTTTTTCTTGGAACCAGGAATGTAAGCAATCCTTTGAGTAATTTAAGGAATATCTTGCTAATCCTCCTATCAAGTACAAGCTGCTCAATTCAATAAACCCTTTTATCTATATACTTCTGCTACTTCTAATGCTGTAAGTGCATTGTTGGCTCAACATGATAGTAAAGGAAAGGAAAGACTAGTATACTATATTAGTCCAAACTTTTTGGACTACGAAACACAATATACTTAATTAGAAAGACAATGCTTGGATTTAGTTTATGCTTGTCATAAACTTCGGCATTATTTGTTGAATGTTGAGGTCAATGTGATTGTTAAATTTGATCCTTTGAAACATCTTTTCTCAAAAACTGATCTCTCTGGCCGTCTAGCAAAGTGGGTGATGTTACTTACAGAATTTGATCTCAATTTTATCCTTCAAAAGTCAATCAAAGGACAAGATTTAACTGATTATTTAGCTGAAGCTCCTTGTCCTCATTCTAATACAAGTGTTACCTCAGTAGAATTCCTAGATGAGAATATAAATTAAATAGGAAGATGTTTGGGAATTATATTTTGATGGTTCTAGATGTAAGACATGTTCTGGGGTGGGCATTATCTTGGTCCCTCTTCAAAGAAACCAATCCCTATGTCATATAAACTAACTTTTCCTTGTACTAACAACATCGTGGAATATGAAGCTTTTATAGCTAGCTTACGAGAAGCTTCATCCCTTCATATTAAAAATTTGGAAATTTTTGGGGATTCGCAATTAATTGTTGAACAAATAAAAGGAGGTTATTAGACTAAGAATGATAAAATGACACAATATCAAGATTTGGCTCTAGATATTCTTTCACAATTCTCTTCTTATATGATTCAGACTTTACCTAGGAAAGATAATCGACATGCAGATGCCATGACAAGTGCAGCTTCTTTGGTTTGTCTCAAGAATAATGACAAAGACTTTCAATTTACTATACATACTCTTAAAAACCCTACAATTTTTGATAAGGTTACTGTTGATTGTTGTAACTTGCATTTTGATGAATGGTATTCACATGTCTTTCACTTTTTGAAAGATAATACTTTTCTGGAATAAGAAACAAGGAACACACGTAATCATATTAGAAAGCTTGCATTCCATTATATCATTTTGGGAGATACACTTTACAAATGATCTTACAATGGTCTGCTATTAAGATGTCTTAACAGAACCGAAGCACCCGTCGCCTTAGCAGTAGCTCATTCTGGTTCTTGTGGAGGGCACTTTGGTGGGAAATATTTAGTTAATAAACTTCTTAGAATGGGATATTATTGGAAAATAATGGAGAAAGATTCCTTTACGTTTGTTAAAAAGTGTCCTCAATGTCAACGACATGGTAATTTAATCCACGCTCCTACTCGCAAGCTTCATAATCAAGTCGCTCCATGGCCTTTTAGCGTTTGGGGTTTTGACCTTATTGGAAAAATCTCACCAGCTTCTTCTCAAGGACATACATACATCCTCATGACTACAGATTACTTTAAAAAGTGGGTAGAGGCCATTCCCCTACGTTCTACTACTACGGATGTTATTTGTGATTTTATCCTTAATCATATTATAGCACGATTTGGTATTCTTCAACGATAGTCTCAGATAATGGTAACTCTTTCAAGAATAAAGAAGTCACAAAATTCATGGAGAAATATCGTATTCAACACAAATTTTCTACTCCCTACTACCCTCAATCTAATGGTCAAGCTGAAGCATCAAATAAAGTTATTGAACAAATATAAAGAAAACAAGTATGCGAAATATTGGCATACTCATCTTACTTATGCTTTATGGGATTATAGGACTAGTGTTTGTACGGCTACTGGTACTTCTCCTTATAATCTTGTTTATGGTACTGACGCTATTATGCCTTTGGAATTAGAAATACCATCCTTGCGTGTTTCATTCCATGGGATTATTGACAAAGATACTTTTCGGGAACAATGATTACAAGAATTATAAATGTTAGATGAACAACGGATAAATGCTTTGGAACATATTAAGGCCTATCATAAATCACTCCATAAATAGTATAATCACAAGGTGATTGAATGGTCATTCTTGGTAGGTGATTTAGTCTTATATGAGAATCAAAGGAATGTGAATGCTCTACCTGGCGAGAAAGGGAAGTTTAGCCCAAATTGGCTTGGACCTTTTGTGGTTATTGAGGACTTTACTTCAGGTGCTTATAAAATTACTGATATGAATGGTGTCCCTCTTAAGGAACCTATTAATATTATGCATCTCAAATGTTATTATCCTTAACTAAACCTTTTTATGTATGTGTGTGTTCCTTATATAATAATCATTTTATAAGTTATATAAATTCGAATGCATTCATACACATTTTCTTTTCTTTCTATTAAAGTTTTTTGTGCATTGATGAAAATCCAAGTAATCAACCATAAAAATAATTAATCAAACAAAGTATTTTTTCTTAAATAAACTTCTTCTAAAAATTTGATATGTATATGGCACATACGCCATATCTATCAAATTCTGTCTCTATGCTCTGAGGGTCAATGGCTCCCAGCTCTGTCTGATCTGTGGTGTGAGGCTGAGGTTCTCAAAATGGTAGTTCATGTGTGGCTCCTCAATATGCTCATCTCATGGTTACGCTCCTGGGCTCTCTATAGATCAGACATCAACTTCTCCTCTCTTTCCTTACATAGCCTCAGTTCTCATTGTACACATAGGAAGATATCTGCATGTCTTTCGAGATCCCTTTGTCCTATAAGGGACTATCTCTCACTAGCTGGCATTCGGTAGGATATGCATGTATCCTTTAGAACCTTAGATACAAAAATCCTCCACTCCGCTATGCTTGCTGCAAAATTCAAGAATTTTCTTTCAATACTTCTTCTAGAAAAACATTCATTCAAAATATTCTAACTAAATTACATATGTCATACCTGGATCTCCCTCCTGAGTATCACCAAAGGATCTAGATGGTGGGGGCATGGATTGGATACTCTCTCCTCTCTTGTTGTGTCTGGGTCTAGATGGTGGTGTCTCTGTGTGCGCTCAAGGAGGTCATCATGATCTCAAGGGTGAAATATAGACTGCATGATCACCGATACCTATATTGTTGCCAGGGGTCATCTCCTCTACCCTCTCTTCTTCTCTCTCCTTAGCTCTCTCCTCCTCTATTGGATATCCCTCAGGAATGGGCTCCTCCTCATGATCCTCCTCTTCCTCCTCTGATATGTCATCACCCTGGTGCATCCTCTCTGAAAGACCTGGATCACCTGTAGGGTAGTCATCGGGGAAGATAGGATGGGTCCCCTATAAACTCCAATATCTTATATAATCTCTGATAATGCCTACATAGGATGTCTCAGGTGCTACCTCTATTTCGTTGGTCTCATCTATCTCACTATCCACAATGTCTTCTACTATAGGTCGACTTATGGTACTGGGTCTCTGATAGTATCTTGTCGGGTATGCAAACTGAGGAACTATCCGGGGGACCCCATGTATCAGACCAAACTGTCTCATCACCCTATCATAGTAATATGACATCATGACATGATTTGTGGGACCCTCTAGCAGCTTGCACCGCTGTGAGTATCTCAATTGATATTGAGTATCTTGCCACTTTATCATCTGACAGTAAGGTCTCCATATCACATCTATACCTAGTACACGATCAAGGGATACTCTCCAAAAGAGGATATCCTTGTACTACCAGACATATGCTAGTGAATATGCAAAGGCTCTCAGTGTGCTCACATCTATCATCATTGGAACACCCTGTGGTCATGTACATGTGTAGTGCTCAAACATCCAGACCTATAACAAGGTGCATACTGTAAGACTCTCCTGCTGAAATCTCACTAGCTAACTCAACTCATGGTAAAGATGGGATAACATGTTGCGCCACCATGAGAAAAAAACTCTATCACCCTCCATCCTGTGCACAAGATTGGTAAATAGTGCTAAGAAAACTATAGCCTTCGTGTTGGGTATCACAACCAATGAGAGTATACATAGCATTACTTTTCATACCAAAGGTGTCAGACCTGCTAGTATGGATGATAAGGTGATTTGATCTGATCGGGTCCTCATCTATGGTACCCATCCCAAACAATACTCTCCATCTCCCAACACCTCAGGTGGATCCCATGGTACTCTCAGTCTAATAGGCTCACCTCAGACCAAAAGTTGTAGGATCCTGTACACATCCTCCAGCGTGATTGTGACCTCTCCTGATGGAAGATAGAAGGAACAAGTATCCTCATCCCATCTCTCTATCATGGTAGAAATCATGGACCAATGGAACCTCATCTATGGTAGGAATTCTACCCAGTATAATCCCACATCTCTCAAAAGCTATATCTCATCCGGTTGTAACTCAGACATGCTCTCTTTGACAATCAATAGCAACCCTCCGAAGGGATGCTCTCGAAGATAGATAGGGTCATGTAAGCATAGAAAAGTATCATATCAGTTCTCTATCATCAAGAAAATACTGTACCAACTTGACCTGGTCAAGGTCAACCTTTTTGGGTCAGGGTCAACCTTTGTGGGTCAGGGTCAACATTCACCCCAAAAAGGATAAAACCTTCCTAGTTAGGGTCGACCTTAGAAGGTCAAGGTTGACATAACTGGGTCAGGGTTGACCTTTCTAGGTTAGGGTCAACCTTCCCTATAAAAGAATGAATTTTTCAATCTTAAATATTAAAATAGGAAACCTACCTCAGGCAATGGCTGTCCACTGGCCAGGCGCTCTCTCAGGACCTCCATACGGCTCGCTCAAAATTCTTCTCTCTTCGGCATCTTGTCTCCTTTTCCAACCCTTGAAAATGGTAAGAATGAGGAGGTAAGTGTCTCTTTCTCTTATTTATAGCTTCAAATTATGGTTTTATTAGGATTTCCTTAGGGTTTTCTTAGGGTTTCATTTGAATTTACTTAGGTCAAATTCGAATTTCCTTTTACTTGCATTTAGATAGATATTCAGTCTCTTCATCATAACTTGAGTTTGGTAGCTCTATTTTTAGTACCATTAGAGGTGCTGGAATTGTGATTCAGATACCCAACCTCTTGAGTTAGTTTAGGAAGGTTTAGGACCCTTCTAACTAGTTTAGGAAATGATTTTTCAATAAAATTCATATTCAGTGTATAGAATTTACCTTATCACCCTATTTCACCTTTCAAGAATTAGTAAGCCAAAAAATGGGGGGGGGGGCATAAGGNGGGGGGGGGGGGCATAAGGGGATTTATACACTTCTTAAGATCATAGTAGTAAGGCTTAGGTGCTCTATGCATTTTCATTAACCTGGTGTGCTGTAGGTTGCAGGTACTAATGGTTTATTGTAGGATCTCCACATTGAGGACTTGGCTATATCCTTTTTACTTTTTGATGTTTTCTTACTTTAGCTTACATACTCACATAGTGTCATATCTAAGCTAAAGTGGGGGATAAATGTATCATCTTAAAATGGAAGCACTTCCATTTTGGTAGGTTTAGCACCTCCATTTAGTGCGCTTGCATATTAGATTTGCATTTAGGATGCATTTGTGTTTGATTCTACATGACTAGGTGAAATTAGGGTTAGGATCTCATGGATTCTCCTTGGTTTCCCTCTCCATGGCTCTATTTTCTAGGTAGGAACTATGTGTGGGCCTTCCTATACCTCATCATACTCTCTCTAGTCCTCTAGGCCCTCTTCCTAGCAATCTGGTATGTTCCCTCACCTTCCTAAGTCCCCGACTAACCTAGGAATCTCACAAACACCTTTAGGTGACCTGCCTGAAACCTTAGGTCAGGGTCAAAATCAAACTTGACCTAGGTCAGGGTCAAGGTCAACCTTGACCTAGGTTAGGGTCAAAATTGGCCCTGACCTAGGTCAAGGTCGAGGTCAACCTTGACCTAGGTCAGGGTTGAATTCAACCTTAACCTAGGTCAAGGGCGAGGTCGACCTTGACCTCTGTCGGGTGTTGGTCCCCGCTTTCAATTCCAGAGCTTATCAGGGTTCTAAACTTAAAAGAGGTCCCCGGGTTCAGATGCGGAAGTGTTTTCTCTGATATCTAATTTAATTCATTCCCTCCTTGGTTGGTGATTGTGATTGGACCATAATTCAAGGTGAAATTTGAATTTGGGTCCCTTGCATTGCCCTAGGAGACGTATATTGAGATCTCTATATAAACACTCTCTTTTGCCTTCATTTGATCATGAAATGAAATCGGAAGATGACATGATGCAATGATGGTGCAAATAAGCAAGAGGATGATATAGAAGGACAAATCTATGAGGACATGTTGATACATTCAAGCATTTTTGTGGACAAGCTATTATCTTCATTGAAGCAAGAAGGTGCTCTTTTCTATTAGATCTACCATTCTCAACATTCAAGAATTCAAAGGACATTATCATGGGGTAAAAATTATGGATTGTGATTTGGTAGGAGTACTTTAGCCTTGGGGGCTTGGTATGCTTTCTTTATCATATTCAAATCTATGCATTTCTTTCTCATTTATATGTTATGTTAGGATTATTAATCTAGAAGATTAGATCTTGATATTACATGTTTAAAGACTCTTTTCAAAGATCAAATACACACACATACTTTCTACATTCATCTATTTGTGGAGGTGAAGATCACCAAAATGAGGGTTTGACTAAGGAAAAACCCTATATAGCCACCCCAAAACCCCTTTTCCATATATCTACAGGTGCTATTTTCGGGAGTTATAGGTACAGGACAACGGATTTGAGACTAAATTTGGATACCTTTTTCAGTGAACTATTAGGATCTGAAAATATATTTTCTATCGAGGTAGTGCAAGTCAGGGTCAAGATTATTGGGTCAGGGGTGACATTTGTGGGTCAAGGTCGACCTTCTTCATAAGACTGTGTCGGATCAAAAAAAGATTTTTGGGTTTTGTTCATCTCTGCATTTCTGTTTTGGTTTAGGCTTCAAATTTTCTAGAAACTCAACACAAGCAACAAAAAATGAGTTTTTCCAGATCTGCTATAATATGAGGTAGGTATTTTACTGCATAGTTCTTTACAAGTATTCTCAATTCCTTATCATAATAATTAAGTGTATAAGACTAAAATTGGACTTAGGGTCTCTTGTCATATGCTATTTATATTATCTAGAAGACCTCACACACAATCCAAATTTTAGATCTTACAATATTATATCCAATTTTTATGAAGATCCAATTGTTAAAAAAAAAGTTATTGCATTTTTCCTAAAACTAGGAACCCTCATTCCTAAACAGGGATGATAGGAAGATTACCTTGTTAGAAAAATCAAATGAACTTATATTTTGGACTGGAAACCATAAAAAATGACTGGAATTAAATTATATTTCCAACCATGTGAGTTACAGGTCTGTACCATTCCATATATGGCAGTTTAACACAAATTACAGTCATATTTTTTAAGAAAATAATGAGTTTTTTTTTTAAATTCCAATTTGCATCCAAACGAACACCAACCTTGTGGTCAACCATACAAAATATTTTAAACCTTTTACATCTTGTTTTTGGTAAGTTAAAAACCAACAACCAACTCCTAATACCTCTCGACTCTTCAACTTTCATTCTGGCATTTTTGCACTTTGATAATATGACAACTTTTACAAGAATTTAAAAAATTTGACAAACCACCACCTATAAACTTAATAATGACTCACGAAACCTTAAATACCTTATAAATGGTATTTCATACCTTGTAAAATTCTCAAACACAACATAAAGAAAATATTTACAAAATGACTCATGTAGGCATAAAGTCCACTAGGTGCTCCTGCACCAATAAGGATCACATGAAATGACAATCATAATATGTTGTCACTGTTTGAAAGAGAAGTGAAAATAATCCAATATTTTGGAGCAGCCAAAACATGGAAAAAATGAAAAGTGAAAGTGTAGTTTATGGAAACAAAAAAATAAATGACAGTTTCAAATTGATAAGTTATAAATTAGAATGGACAAAGTACAATTATTTTGATTCATCAGAGAAATATAATCTACAAAACAAAGAAGAGCGGCTTCTTATAGAGTATCAATGAAAATACTATGAATAAATTAAATAGAATACCAACATGATGTGACAAAAGTGTATGACCGAGTACTTACATGTATTTTCATATAACAGATTCCAAGGAACATTGTTATGCTATTAAGGGCAACCCTTTTAAAGGCCACATGGATCATCCATATGATTCTGACAATGCTTAAATACATCATAAAGTATTGTGGTATGGACAACATTAATTTTAATTGAAGATTATATATATTGTATCAATCAATGGGAACACAACAGTGGCATGAAATCTTCAGATTATTCTAAGATATGCAGCCCCAAGAATGTAAAAAACATACAACAACGGAAAAATGCAAATGAAATGCAATGAATACAAGGGTTTGAAATAATATAAGCATCAGGGAAACAAAATGAATGAAACCCGTAAACCCTTTGCACAAAACATGGTGAATAAAAGCATCAAGAAGAGAATATGCATTTATTTATGACAAAAGCCTCAGCTTATAGTGAGATTCCCAACCACAAAAAATATATGAAAGCCTCACTATTTCACATAGAAAGTTCATGGTTTCATTCACAAAGTTTTGTTATTTCCTATAGTGGTACTTCGACCTTGAGGACAAGGAATGTAAAGGGCATGGTATGTGTCTTTTTTTTCAAAACCACACAGGGTTTTATACAAATGCACAAGAGTATATTCAGTAAGAAAATCCATAAAATCAAGCATGGAAGAGTTGATTAATTTTAACTTCAATGTTTATCGAATTTGTCACAAAAGTCTTCATAAAAACCCCCCAAAAATCACAGGAGAACTCATCCATGGAGGCCCAAGTAGAAGGATATAACAAAAATTGAGAAAATAAAAAAGATATGCCAAAAATTATTGACAAACGACAGTCTAGGAGATTTTCACACAGATAAATAAAACCACGTTTTGAAGTAATTATACAAATAATGTCAAGAAACAAAAACCCTCATGTCTATAAAAAGGAATCAAACCTAATAGAGGTCTTATTTCTTTATTTTATTGGCATGGAAAATATCAGATATATCTGTGATAATGCAAGTTGAATCTGCACAGTAGAAAAAGAAGCTTCATGAATCTACAAAGAATTCTCCAAAGAAGGCTCCACAAGAAAAAATTCTTCTTGTTGGAGCCTTTCCATAGTTTATAGCCTTATAAACTATTATCAACTAGGTTACACCTTAGAGTCAAGTATAAATTAACTAACATGTTGACACAATGGGCCTATCCTTAGGCTATTGGTCACCTATATTGAGGATAGACCTCCAGAGAGAGTCGGTTATCCAAGTAAAGATAAGCTTAAACATTTGTTAGGAAAAGGGGAAGAGACTGGATAAAATATTAAAAACAAAAACTAGAGGGGGTGATCCACCAAAGTTTAAATTTGCATCTCACAAGTTGACTCACAACTGGTTCAGGAAAGACCTAGGATTCACAACTCATCTTAATACATGTGATACTTAAGAAATTCACATGGAGGTGTAGCTATTTGCATTAAGGAAAGATAGGTTTTCACAACTTCAAACTGATAAAATACACATCACATGACTTGTATTGAACATGTTTTATCTTGTTAAACATTACTTTCAATAATAATAAATTAAAAAAAGGACCTCAAATTTCAATCACAATGACCTTTCCTTAGAATCAAATATAGGAAACACTAAACAAGATAAAATGAGAAGCAAAACATGAATCCTTTACTAAAAAATAGAAGGACAAAATCCGCATCCTATGTATTATCTCAAGCCACTGAGTTACAAGACTAACATTCTATGCCTGAAAAAAGATGAGAAAAGAACAAAGAACTAAAAAATGAAAAGGCTGCCTCCTACATTTTATCTTCAAATCTTAGAAAATCCCACTAAGAGGTCAAACTGACGCCCTCATCAGAATCCTGAAATATGAGGCAGTGGAGCCAAAAATAGAAGAATACTCCTGAAAGTCAATCTTTTGACCCACTAGAAGGAGCAGTCCTAGAATAATAGGGGTGGGCTGACAAATTTGACTAAATAACCCCACCCCCCTAAACTGATGACGGTAAAGCCCATTACATTAACCTCCCCAACTTGACATCTTTTTTTTTTTTAAATATCAATATTTATTACATGATTACACATGGAATCATATAATATATATTGCATAAGTGGGAATAAAATACCAACTATGGGTAGCTAAGGGTTCATAACATACCAGTGTCTAAAAACACTAATGATAGATATTGAAAATAAAATATGGAAAACGATCCCATCAAAATCCCACCCTCTGGATGTGAAAGAAACTTAAAAGGGAAAGAATCTTCTATCCATAGTGAAAAGGTCAAACAAACCCTTATCATAACATTTACATCTGTCTTTGAATCATCTCTGATCGGCCATCATGAGAAGAGGTTGCATGGGGTTTCTAAGGCTTCATCATTATAAAGATTTTGATGCTCTATTGGCAGCCTTGTAGACACTCTGAGATTCTTTTATGTTGCAACTTCTTAACATGCATTTTTCCGTCTTTCTTATTTTTGAGCTCCGTGTATGATCATTCTTTGTAAATAATTATAGAAACACTCCCTCCTTGTATGCATTGTGACTGTGATCTACTCCATGGGGTGCACCTCTTAAGAGTTTGCATTAAGAGATTTATTCTTTTGTGTGAAGAACCCATGCCTTTGGCTTTGTTGTATTGTAGAAATTCTCCTTTGAACTTGAATCTCTCTATTTTTTCCTTCCATGCTACATATTAGGAACTTGTTGAGGGTCATCAATCCTTAATAAAAGTGACACTGATGTGTTAATGTCCCTTTCTTCCCAATATGGGTTTTCAATTCAAATGTAGGTCGCAGGCTTGGAGTCTTTGAAGTTGTATTGCATTTTGCATCTGGATATTGAGAGAGGGAAAATACTCAAACCGGTGTGCTATTTGTTTATTCATTGTGATTGAACATCATACCTCATTGTCCACTGCATACACAACATCACACATAGATAGGTTTTACTTTAACTGAGAATATTAACACTTTTTATGAGTTCTTCTCCATTATATTATTTAGCCTTCATTTCAAGGGTTTGGTGCTAAATTTATGTTGTTCAAAACTTCATCTTAAAACCCTTGTGCTCATACAACTTGTGTTTTGTAGCATCTTTAATGAGATATGATTGTTGTAGCATCTTTTCTTGCATCTTTCTTTTGTGACTCATTGCTACTTAATGAATATATCACTATTGTAAAAGCTTTCCTAACCTCTTTAGATCACATCTTCTTTATTGTAGCATAAAATTTCATAATATACTAATTCAATGTACTTATGGAAATGTCACTGTGACATCAGTAATCATGTTTTTTTAACTTTCTGTCACTTCTCCTTGATACTATGAATTTCACTTGGTAGAAAGGTATTTGTAACAAAAAAGGAGGTAGTGTTGTTGTCCTTGCATAACTCTGACATCACTCTTTGACACTTCATTTATTATTGTCTAGCACATGGTCATTTTATGATACTTCTTATTGGTGGATTCTTCTTTTTCACTTGAATTTTCCTAAAACAAATAAAAGAATAGAGCCTCCTCCTGTAACTATGGGACTTTTATGGCTCTATTTGTTGTATCTCTACTACTAAGGAGACAGTGAATTTTTAACAATATACCATCTTCAGTAACGATGCATCTTTGATAATTGTGATACACTAACA
The DNA here is from genome assembly GCA_018584345.1 of Thuja plicata. Classification (NCBI taxonomy): domain Eukaryota; kingdom Viridiplantae; phylum Streptophyta; class Pinopsida; order Cupressales; family Cupressaceae; genus Thuja; species Thuja plicata. The sequence continues at coordinate 4,814,477 of MU224858.1, forward strand.
CCACATTCTATCCTTAGATAACATGATTATACTCCATGATGTATTTTCAACACTTCTATAATGAGCATTTGTACCCGCTGTCTATCTTTGTGAAAATAAAATTCATGATTTCACTGTATTACATGTCACTATAGAACATCATCTTCTTCTGTGGTGGAGACTTGTATGGTTCTGCTTAATGTTAGGAGACTACTGCATTTGCATTATTTATATAAATGTCTTTTAATCCATACCTTAGTATTAATTCATAACATATTATTGGCCTTCTCAAGGTTTTGAGACAACTTGTCTTTGACCATCACTTCTTCTACAATCCTCTTCTTTAGTCTCCTAATCTCATTTTCAACAGAATATAATTCTTCCGCAAGATCTACATCTTCATATTTTTTTTATATCTTATTCCTCCTACACCACATACAAAAGCTTCCATAAACATGATTAGAGCCTTTTTACCTCATTCTCAAATTTACCTTGGCCATTATTGTTGATTGAATACCTTTCCTTATTTATAAAGAAACTTTTCTAATTCTTTTAAAAAATTCTTCCATTTTTTAAAAGGCTTCTTCCCATTCTTTTGATCACTGTTGTTAGAATCTTTGTATCCCACTTAGCCATGAAATTTCCTTCTTCACCATAATTAAAAAACTTGATAGGAAACTTACATTTATACTTTTCAAACCCTCTCTATAAATTTTTGACAAAGTTTGCTACCTCTAGATTTGACACGTCGTCTAAATTTGGATCTTTCTACCTTTTGAACATTTTGAGTGTGGCTTCTTTCCTTGATAATTTGTTAGTATAAATCATCATCTCATAAGAATTTATAATATCATACAACTCATCCATTTTCAGTGTATTCAAATATTTATCTTATTGTATTACATAAACCTTGGCATCAAACTTTTGGGGAAGAGGTCTGGGTATCTTTTTAACAGATATTGTATCTTTTAGTTCTTTACCAAGGCCTCAGATAGAATTGACAACTTTAACGACCCAAGGAAAGAATGTGGAAATTATATCTTCTTCCTTCATTTTTAGACTCTCAAATTTTCCTTGATAGGTTTAAATCTTTTCTTGTTTGACCTTGTATTCTCCTTCATAAATGTTGTGCAACTTGACCCATACTTCATTCATAGTCTTGTAATACATAATCTTCAAAAACTTAGAGTTAGATGAACCACATAGAATAAAATTTATTGCATTTTTTGTTGGAAACATTATGACTAAGAGGGGAGGGGGTGCGGGTGAATCAGTACAAACAGGTAATGCAAAAATTCAACCTCCGATATGATAATCTGTACTAACAACTTCCAAACCATAAATCATATAACTAAAGTAAACAAATAATAGTAAAAAATATCAAGCATCCACAACCTTAACACACATAGCATAGTTATTTTATTGTGGAAACCCTTGTTAGAGGGAAAAAACCACGGTGAGGATGACACCCACAAGCCCAATACTACAATAAATGAGTTTTCCCTTTTAGGAGATTCAAATATCCTTTCTGAGGGTTCACCCTGTTAGGAGTGATTAGTACACTATTAGGAGTACAAATAAACCAGCTATGATCTACCTCACTAGAGGATTTCAAACCTCAATAAAGAATATACCCTATTAAAGGATTTACAAATAAGAACCACGTATCATCATATCTAAGTTCATTATGCTTTTCCGATATTTTATCTTGACTATCCTATCCATTCCCTCCATATTTCTTATTCACTATCCATCCACAATCCATTATCCCACATAACTCCATCCTCTATCCATTATCCCACATGACTCCATCCACTTTGCCTATACTTTATCTTGATATCCTATCCATATCCTCCATCTCATAGTTCTTGTCCTATATAAGTCCATCCTCCTTTCCATGTCTTTGATCTTGATTATCCAATGCATTTCCTCCATAAATTGTCCATTATCCTATTCCATCCATATCATTTGTATCCTTATCCCCTATCTATATCATCCCTCATCCTATCCAAATCCATTCCACTTTCATACTTCTTATCTTGAATAAAAAACTAGAGGCACTCAAATATCCATGCATACTTTGGACAATACAAGCCTTTATCCCCTCCATGCATATCCTTTACACAACTATCCATTCATCTCATTTAGACTTTATCCACCATATCTCCATCCTTCATCCCACCACCTCTACTATGGGGGCATCATTTATAGAATATTCCTTGGATCCTAATCCACTTATCCCCCATCCTTTAGTAATCCACTCACATCCCTTACATACCATCCTTCCATTTTATGAATCTATTATCCCCCATCTTCCCATCCTTAATTTTCCTACTACTAGTGTGGGGCATTTCACTCCTTTACCACATACTTCTTGAATTTCCATCCTTAATCCCATATTACATATCCATCCATTCAATATTACCTATACATCCATTCCATTAATCTATCTCTCATCCAAGCCACCTCACCATCTCCACCATTCCTTGTATCTCCCTTGTCATTGGTCCCAATCCATTTTTATCCTTCATCCATCTTCCAATTCAATTCTATCTAATCCTTTTAGCTTCTAATGCAGTCCATTCATCTTCATTCCATCATTTTCAATCCATTTTATCCTTCATCTTCTTCAAATCCCATTCTATCCAATCTATTTATTCTTCCTTCCAACCTTGAATCCATCTTATCCTCCAATCATCTTATCTGTCAATTCCATTCTATCTCATTCCTCTTATCTTTTTTCCTATCCAATCCAATCCGTTTATTCTTCCTTCCAAACTCCAATCCATCTTATCCTCCAATTCTATCTTCTAATCCAATCTATCTTATCTTCCAAATCTATCATATTCTCCACTTCCTCTTATATTTCGTCCAATCCAATCCAATCCATTTATTCATCCTTCCAACCTCTAATATATCTTATCCTCAAATTTAGTCATATCCAATTCCTCTTATCTTCCTTCATCCACCTTCCAATACATTTATTCTTCCTTCCATCCTATTAAAACCATCTTATCTTCCAATTCCATTTTATCCTTCATCCTTATTTCAACTCAATTCTATCCATCCATTTATCTTCTAATCCAATTTATCTTATCTTCCAATTCTATCATATTCTCAAAATTCTTCTTATCTTCCTTCCTATCCAATTAAATCTATTTATCTTCCTTCCATCCTATTCATACCTCTTATCATCCAATTCTATTCTATCCAATCCACTTATCTTTCTTCCATCCTATTCAAACAATCTTATCTTCAAATCCCATTCCATCCATTCCATTTATCTTCTAATCAATTCACTTTATCTTTATTCCATCATATTCAATCCATATTATCCTCCAATATCATTTTATCCAATCAATTTCCTCCATCATCTAAACACGTGTCATTCTACCCATTCTAATCCTATCAAACTAAGCTTTATCCCATCAAACTGAGCTTCACCCGATCACACTAAGCTTTTCCTAGACACTTTGACTTTATGAGTTTTATCAAATCAATTTGAAGATTGACCTTTTTAGTTCCATTTTCATTTCATAGCTATTGGCAGTGAATGCCCGTTTTGACATCAATCAATCTTTTTTCATTAGGATGCATCCTTTCGACGTCCACTTATCAATCCTCTATCACACAATCCTATTCATGGAAAGAGCTTTGGACTGAATGACTACTTGGTCATGATGCCTTTTGTCAATTTTATCTTTGTGTTTTAGTATACTGTACTCACGTTTTCCTCGATCTTCAATATCTTGGTGTATCTTGGATGGTGTATATTGGAATATGTGTCATTTGAAGAATGATTTGTTTGTGGGTAATTTAGTGCATCTTTGTTTGTCACACAGTTATGGTTATGTATGCCAAACTGGGAGAAGGGTCTCATGCACTTCCACCAAGTTCCTAATCAAGACTGGGTGTACTATGGCTTCCTCATGTGTGTTGTTGCATTAGTTCCAACATGATTGTTGATCTACATCTATTCTCCTAAATCTACCTTGTTTTTCTGAGAGTCTAGTCGAAACAAAGGAACCATGTCATCCATGTTTTCTAGCATATGATGCATACCTCCTCTTGAAAAATCAAACTAGGCTGTGCTCTCTGATATTAACACATTATAGTCCCAAAAATCTAATGTAGTTAGGTTGCATTAGTTATTTTCATTTAGCATTCTTGCAATCTGCATTATGAGGCTCCTATTTATTCATTATTCTCCCATCCTGATTGGGGCATCATGTCCTCGATCTATCCCAGGTCTACCCTGACCCCCCAAGGAAGCATGTCATGGCACCAACTCATTCCCTTTTTTTTTCTCTCTTCCTCCTCATTTTTCTTCCTCCCTTATGCCTGTTTTTGAGAAAATTCCACAAAATTTATTTTTTGCATTCTTTTCTCGATGGGGCATAATTTCCCACCATCGTCACTTTGACACGACTTCTAGAATTACTTTTCTCTCTAGGGATTCTATTTTTAAAATTTCTTTGATGCGATGCCATCCTCGACGTCGTATCAAAGAGGGGAAAAATGTAGACGTCTAAAAATGTCGCTTAGCACTCTTATTAATTAGATTAAATTTAATTAATATCGCCCCATAACATTATAGTTAATTTTAATTAATTAATTATATTTTTTCTATTCTCCTACCTATTTAACTAAATTTATTTAACTAAATCTATTTCATCTTCTATGGTATCTAAATTTAATATAAATATCATCCCCCCTAAATGTATTAAATTTTATTTAATACATTCCCTCCATTAAATCCCCCTTTAAATAAATTTTAATTTATTTATCCCCTTCACATTCTAATATTCTACTAAGCTACGATTAATCTAAATCTAATTTTTATTAATCCTAAATCTAGCCTAGATTCCTAATCTATACCCATCATTATCCCCCAAGCCTTCTCCTCTAATTAATCTTAGATTAATTAGACTAATTTTATAATTCCTACAACAATTAACCTCCTAATGGTGCTCACACATGTGTGAGCACCCCTCATATGGGAGTTGTCCATTCTCTTTTCCTAAAATGGCCCAAGCTATTTCTCTTACATCATGTCTCCCCTTTCCTCTTTGGAAGATGCTCAACATGTGACTCACTTTGGGTCTCCCACCCTCTTACACTTGCCATTGAGCCATCATTTTCAAGAGTTTCTCACACGTGTGAGAAACCCTCCCTCTTCCATGAACACTCCTTTATCACATGTGGAATCTATGTGGATGCCACATAAGATCCACCTCATCCAAGCCCTCCAAAAATATATAAATAGGAGGCTTCACTCCTTGCATATATCTTTCATTTTTGCATTGTTATCATGATAGGTTCACTCTAGGATCTTTCTTAAGAATTTTAGCATTTGTTAGAATATTAGTTCATTTGAATCTAGAAATTACATGCTAGGTGTAATCACATAAAAATGGTCATATAAACCCTAGACCCCCAATCTTAACAATTAATCAAGAAACCCTAATCTTGATTAACCCTAAGTCCTAAATCATGTGTGTGTGTAAATGGGTACCTGTTGAAAATGGCACAAACACTCAATAGGTCATTGCATTAGCTCAAATGGTTAGATAAAACGTTAGAAACCACTAATATCGGCCTATTGCCTTCTAACTAGAAAGAGTGTGATTAGTTGCATATTAAGCCCTCAGAATATGCTCCAAACCAGTGACCAGTACTATCCTAACATGAAGGATTTAATTCAAATTTAAACTAAAAATGTGAAAAAGCATACAATCTAGCTTGAAAACATGAAATGAAAACAATAAACTAGCATGATGAAATGGATGAAATGTGAGTCTAGGATAAATCTAACAGCATAACAATGAAATTTTTATTCTAAGGTGAAGGCTTATTTGCTCTCAAAACAGGCTTCTATTTATAGAAGAATGGGAGAGAGAGAGGGGGGACAAGGTTCATTTATGAATTTGGAGACTCATAAATGAATATGTAAGAGCCATTAATGCCCAAGGTATTAATAAGGCATGGGAGAGACATAGGCTTAAGGTCTTCATATTAATGAAGGCCTTAAAGAGGGAAGGGAGGATGTAAGAGAATATAGACTTTGAGAAAGTCCAGCTTGAGAAAGTAGACTTTCTCAAGTGGGTGGAGTTGCTAAGTATTCCTTAATGGAATGTGACAACATTAGGAGGTGGGTTAGAGTAGAATTTAGGATTAGGATTAGATTAGCATGG